>CM076579.1:440890045-441467113 GCA_034641835.2 Pinus albicaulis | reverse complement strand
TCAGTTTTACAGTGGAAGCAGCCTTGAAAGTTGAGGCTTACTTTTTGGCATGAGATAAAAATTGTAGGGAGGATTTTTTAATTTCTCAGAGAAAAAAAGTCAAAAGTGATTTCCATTGAGGAAGTTTTTCCAAACTCTCTCGGCAGAGAGATTTTAAATATTTGTGTATTTTCTCGGTAGAAGTTTTCAAACTCTCGTAGAGATTTTGTCACAAAATTACCGGTAGCAAACTCTCGTAGAGAAGGATTTCGCGGCGAAGATTCTTTAATAACCTTTACTCGATAGAAGAGTTTTATTCTCGCTTACGGTTAAACTCTCGGCCGAGAGTTTTTAAAACTTTTGCTCGGGAGTTTTCCCGCGCATAAATTGGTTTAAAACTCTCGGCCGAGAGTTTCTGGTCAACAAAAAACTCAGAAACCTCTGCAGTTTTGAGAAACCTGCAACTTTGGAGGGGCAGAACACCTACAAAAACAAAATGTTATATGTCAGACCAAGTACCATTAGATTCGTCTCTAAATCTAGTTTTTGATGATGCGAGATTTATGGAGTTTCATTAAAAAATTCAATTTTTTATTAATTTTTTACTAAACTATGTCACTATGGAATTTCATTGTTCGAAAAATTGCACTGAATGAAGATTCAATAACTTTCAAACGAGGACACCAAAAAATTTAAAAAAATCATAGTGCACTTCCTCTCCCTGTCTACTTCAAAAGGGTACTCTCATTTTTCTTATTGGCGATCACATTGAAAAGAAAATCAAAGGATAATAAAATGTACTGAAACATCACTATTTTTTTTGTCTTTGTCCATTTCAAAAAATAATAAAAAATAGTGATTTGATCCGAAAATTACCAAAAAATAGTCTGTGCACTAGTGCAATATATGCAGATTATGATGCTATGGTTTTTTTCCAAAAAATGAATAACCTTCCCTAAAAAAAGTAAAGGATAAAAAAGTGACTATTTATGTTTTCCTGAAAATTTCAAGTATATGCAGTTAGTAAACAACAAATTTACCCCTCTATATGTCAATATTTTTTTTTTTAAAAAATATCAGTATGGAGGTAAGACAATTCTCTACAATTCTTGTTTTTATGTCAAAGCATAATTTGCGATAAAAATATGAGTTTAGTGAAGTTGAAGTTGAAAAACATAGAAAATTACAATTTTCAACGTCAAAAAAGGGCAAAAAGTGTTTCCCAACTTCACATTTTCACCCAGTGGAGTTTTGTTTCCTATGGAGACTTGCGAGTGCATCACAAACAATATAAACCAATTAAAAACATTTACATTTAGTTACAATGTGAATTCCAATTCAACCCATTTATCCTTTTAGATCATTGTGTGTTGTCTTTTCTGCCGCTGTCTCTGTCTTTTTCCTCTCTCTATGTGTTTCTGTTCACTGTTGTTGCGTAACTCCTGCATATATTTAACTGCACTTTTTATATAACGAAATTCAACTCTCGGCATAATAATAAAGGCATTTGTAACATATAAACTGCCCTTTCTATATAACGCAAATGCCTCTCAGCGATATAATCATAATAGACCCTTTTAATATATAAAATGCCTTTTATGTTCAACTAATCGATCTTTTCTTATGCTCCGATGTGATTACACCTATTGCGATGGTTACGATGCGATTGATCAAAATCGGAACTTTTAATGGTATGTTCTGATATACTGCTTTACTCCGATGTGATGGTTCACTGTTCACTTGCACTTCACTGCACCAATGCGATTAGCAAAGGCCCCACCATGTAATCAGACAACTCATATCCGCCATCCATCCTTCAGCAAATCCGACGGCTATCATCCGATCGCTCAATCACAATCAGAAATATCAGTTTGTTCGTTACTCTTTCACCTTCGATGCGATGAATCACTCCAATGCACTTTAAGCTGGAACTCAAACAAATATGAGTCACCAATTATAACATATCGGGTCTGCAATCGCAATGGGAACTATTATTAACATGTTCCGCTGTAATGATTTTCTCCGATATGATTCGTGAGGGTCCCACCCTATAATACTTCGTTGTTTTTGACGAATAATAACCTTTTTATTCTTTTTTAATCACACACAAGAATATATAATACATATGTCAGATTTTGTAACCTTGTCAATAGAAAGTATAAAGCACTACCTATATATATATATCTTGGAGCCTTGTCTTTATAAATATCGAATAAATTTGCCCGACAATAAAAACTCTTTAACCAACCCTCTAAGGCAAAACATAATAAGCCACATTATTTATTCAAACCTTAGTCTTAATGCTACAAAAGGGTCCGGATCTTTTAATTACATACACCCACGCTTATAGCATTCAACCATGGTTTATATATTAACACGACACATATATCATATGGTGGTTCACGGGCCCCATGCTCTACTGTTCACCCTTTATGAATTAAATAAACAAAACCCGTTTCAAAACAAGTGGTCCATATCTCTATTCACGCGCATATCAACCATTCAACATTTTCTCTAATGGCTAATAACTAACCATTAATGCAACAATTCAATTGGAACATCCATATCATGAGATAAGTAAACTGTGACCGTTACCTCATCACTTTTGCAGTACAAGGCACTCGTATTTTGAAAAGTGTGAACGCCACCTCAGGCACATTTTTGAGACTCTAATATTTTTATTTATGAAGTATGAATATTTGTTTTAAAATGTTAGTGATTTTCATGATAATTTTGAAACGTATTGATGTAGCATCAACTATTTTTTTTTAGAGCAGTGATTTTCATGCTAATTTTGAAACGTATTGATGCAACATCAACTTTTTTTTTTAGAGTGGTGATTTTCCTGTTGGTAATAAATCACAAAAGTTAGATAAAAAATATATATATAAAAACAATAAAAAAACCAATAAAAATGTTTAAAAAAACAAAATTAACTCGTAAAAATAAAAAATTTAAACAAAAAAATAAAAAAAATAATCGAAAATTATATTAAAAAAAATGACAAAATTTGAAAAAAAAACACATAATTTAAAGAAAAAAAACAAAAATTAAATAAAACAATATAATTAAAAAAAAAAATTTAAATAGAAAATTTAAAAATAATTAAAATTACAAAATTAAAATTTAGATAAAAAAGATAAAATACAAAAAAGAAAAAATTAAATTTAAAAATTTAAATTAAAAAAAATAATAATAAGAAGAAAAAAAAAATACAAATTTTAAAATTAACCCAAAAAAAAAAATGGAAAAGAAAATTAAAATAAGAGAATTAAAAAAAATAAAATATATCATTAAAAACCAAAGAAAATGAAAAAAACCACGTGCAAATAATTAAAAAAGAAATATCCATAAAAATGAAAAACTAAATAAACTAAAAGATTTAAAAAAAAATTAAATTAAATTAAAATTTAATAAATTTAATAAATAAATTTTAAATTTTAAAAGATAATTAATATTAAAATATTAAATTTAAAAACAAATTTAAAAAAAAAAACAAAAAATTAAAACAAATTAAATTTAAAACAAAAAGTTTGAATTGAAAAAAAAAAAAAAATCAAATTAAAAAAATAAAAATTAAATAAAATAAAAATTAAATTAAAAAGGAATTAAAAAATATTAAAAAATTAAAAAGAAAAAAGAAAAAAAATCAAATTAAAAAAAATATTAAAAATTAAAAACAAAATTTAATTACGAATTAGAAAATATTAAAAATTAAAAAAAAAATTAAAAAGAAAACTAAAATAAAAAAAAATCAAATTAAACAATTAAAAAAAAAATTATTAAAAATAAAAAATAAAATTTTTGATCATGGTGGCGCTGCCAATCGGCCTCCCGCCTGAAATCGCCCTCCTGCCGCGGGAGGCCGATTCCCAAGAATCAGCCTTCGCCGCCACCTGGGCAAGATTGACGGCACCACCACGATCAAAAAATTCCTTTTTTTTTATTTTTTTATTTTTTTTTTAATTTTTTTAATTTGATTTTTTTTTTTTAAATTAAATTTTTTTTTTTTAAATTTGATTTTTATATTTGAAATTTAATTTCTTTTAATTGTTTTTTTTTTTAATTTTATTTATTTTTTTGTTTTTAATTTTTTTTTTTCTAAATTTGGTTAATAATTTTTATTAAATTTTGTATTTTTTTTATTTAATTGATTTCTTTTTCAAATTTTTTCATTTTTTTTTTAATTATTAAATTTTATGTTTAGTTTTTCCATTTAATTTTTTAAAATTTAATAAATTTTGTATTTTTTTTAAATTTATTTGAATTTAATATTTTTTTTTAATTTTTTAATTTTTATTATTATATTTTTAATTACATAAAAATTTTATATTTTTTTTATTTCAATTAAAATTGTGTATTTAAAATTAGATTTTTTTTTTTTTAATTAAACTTAATATTTTCAAATTAATTTGTTTTTTATTTTATTCTTTATTTAATATATTTTTTTTTAATTTTTTATTTTTAATTGATTTTTTTTATTTCAAAATTTATTTGTTTATTCATTTATTTATTAAAATTTAATATCTTTTTTTTTTAATTTAATTTGTTACTTTAATATTAACATTTTTTTTTAATTTAATAAAATCTAATATATATATTTTATATTGGGAATTTTGCTTCTGCAATCCATAAAATGTGTAAGAAATTCTTTCGGTGAAAATCACATGTGGGAATTTTTGCCGACGTGTTTCGAACCAGCGAGTGTGGCTCATCATCAGGACAGGATGAGAAATCTGAATCAAAAAACCAGTTTAAATAGATAGGAAAGCTCCAACTAGCCGTTAATAACATAACGGCTAGTTTGACAAAATTTAAAATTCCATCAAATAAAACTTTATTTTATTATGTATGATTTCCAATAAAATTTTTATTATAAAGGTTTTAGTTTAAATATAATTCAATATTAATGATTTCTAATAAATAAATTGTTGAAAATTTTTTATTTTTAATTTTAATACTTTGAAAAAATTAACAAATATAAATAAATAAAAATAAAATAAATACATAAATAAAAAAATAAAATAAAATTTTAATTTTTTATAAAATAAACCAAATTAAATAGAATAAGTAATAAACAAATAAAATAATAAAAAGGAATATAAAAATATAATAAATAAAATATTAAATAATTCAATTTCATAGCTAAATAAATTCATATAGTAATAAGGAAGCGACTAAAAATATAAATAATAAATATATATATATATATATATATATATATATTATTTTTTATGATTTAAATTTAATTTATTTTTAAAATTTTTTTTTTTTTTTAATATATATTTTTTTAAATTTAATATTATTATTGTATTTTATTTTTCATTTTTAATTTTCAATTAATTTTCAATTTTTTTACTTTTAATTTAAATAATGTTTTTTTTTCTTTTAAATTTATTAAAATTTAATATATTTCTTTAAATTAAATTTTCTATTTTAAAAATTAATTTTTTTTTTTTAATTTAATAAACATTTTTTTTCTTTTTCTTTTTTATATTTAATTTTTATATTTAATTTTTTATAATTTCTTTTTTTTTTAACTTTTTTTTTTTTTAATTTAATATATATATATATATTTTTAATTTCTATATATTTTGAAATTTTAATCTTTAATTTTTTTTTTATTTTTATTTTTTTTTAATTTTAGGTTTTTTTTAATGTTTGAATTAAATTTTTTGTTTTGTTTTTATTTTTATTTTTTTATTTCTATATATTTTTACATTTTAAGCTTTAAAATGTTTTTATTTTTTTAATTTATTTTTTTCTTAAATTTTAGGTTTTTTATTAATGTTTGAATTTTAAAAATTTAAAAATGTTATTTCTATTTTTAAAAATGTCAAAAATATGACATTTTTTTTTTTTTGGTTATTCCAACATCAACTGGTTTTGTTTTGAGGGTGTTTTTTCAATCCTTTTTTCAAGAAACAATTTTTTTTTAGTATAATCTTTTAAAATGTTGAAATTTGACCTTCAAAAAAAACCAAGTGGGTTCTGGAATACATTTTTTTTTGTTTTTGGGGTGTTTTATCATGCTTTTTGAGTCTTTTTGAGCTAGATTTCCTGTTTTGAGGTCAGGTTACCTATTTCATCGGTAACAGTGTTCTGGGCCCACTGCAACTTATATCCACATATATAATGTATTATATGCCTTGTGTTACAATCTTGGTCCCCTTTAATACAACGCTCATATCATATTGAACCCCTTCCTTTGTTTATTATATCAAGTGTGTTAACCCGACGCACACCCTTCTTAACCCGCTCTCTAAGGTTTGAACATGATATAATAAAACACTTTCATACTCCCAACCTTATCACTTAGCGCTATAAAAATGGATTTGATGCCCTTAATTAAACACGCAAGCATTTATAACCTTCCAACCATGGCTTATAACATGAAACCAACATTTTATAATGTATTGCAATCATGGGCATGTAACTTACCTTCCGCCTGTTTATTAACTTTTATAATACACAAAATACACTGAACTTCGCATAATACTTGGCCCCGCAGCAATGAATGTAGGTCTCACAGCCTCGGTTCTCTTCCCCACAACTTTTCTTCTGAACGGATGGTCAATCTACTCTCGCGCTCCAACTGAGCTTTGGACCCCCATCCGATGAATGACGCGCAATATCGCGCAACTTATATGCTCATCACATAATTCTCCAAAATTACACGAAAAAATTTGTATTCGAAAACCACTTTAGGACACGTGGCAATCAATGACATATATTGCGTTCTTTTTTACAATTCTGCTTACCACTTTAATTGTTGCATGAACCCACTGGTTTTTGAGAGTCGGTTTCACTATTTTCTCAGGGTTCCATCTAGCACATGGTTCCACTTCATCAAATTTTAACTATTATTAAAAGAATTCCCGCTTTCGCTCATGTTTCCTCTTGCGTTCTCGACATTATAATACGGTGCTTCCATATGTTGAACGCCCGACTCCATTAGGTTTTCATTGTGTATTTACTATTCCTTTCTTGGTTCTGTGCCCTTACTGGTTCCATAGTCGACTGCGTTATTCCTTAGAAATGGGGTCTTGTTGATTGTTTAGTGCCTTTTCCATATAAGCTCTGCCTCTGTTATTTTTTTATCTCTGGTTCCATTGTGCCTTTGTTTATTTGTTTGTTTCTGGTTCCGCTATAAAACTTTGTTATTTGTTTATTTTTTTTATCTCTGATTCCGCTGTGTACATTAGTTACTGTGAACTCAAATTCCTTCCTCAACTCTGGAAAGAAGAATCGAAACCTCTCTCAACTCTACTCTGTCCCCCCAGATTTCTCTTAATATTTTTCTTTTTTCTTCATGTCTCATGGTCCCTCTTCTTGCCTATATTTCTCTGCTTCTTGTTTGTCACTTTGTGCTACTTTGCTTCTCTTTTTGCTGCCTCTGCTACTTTGCTATTTTTCTTCTCTTCTTTGCCATCAATGACAACATTTCCAACATAGACTACTCTAGCCTAACCTAGTCAAGCCTACCCTAGCCTAGCCTACTCTAGACTAACCTTACCTAACATAATCTAGCCTCACCTAGCCTAGCCTACCATACCCTAACCTAACCTAACCTAAATTAGCCTAGCCTAGCCTAAGAGAACCTGACCTATCCTTCCTTGGGCCAACCAAACCTTTCATAGCCTAGCCCAACCTAGCCTAGCCTAACCTAACCTAACCTAACATAGCTTTTCCTATCATATCCCACCCTAGCTTAACATAACCTAACCTAACCTAACCTTCCCTAGCCTATCCCAATTGAGTGTAGCCTAACCTACTCTAGCATAGCCTAGCTTGACCTAGCCTTTTTTACTCTAGCCTAGCCTCGCCAAACCTAACTTAACATTTCCTAGCCTAACCTAACTTAGCCTATTCTGGCATGCGCTCGCCTATCCTAGCTCTGCCTAGCCTAGCTTAGGCTAACCTACTCTAGTCTATTCTATTCTAGTCTACTATATCCTACCCTAGCCTAATCGAGCATAATCTACTCTAGCCTAGACTAATGTACTCTATCCTATTCTAGCATAGCCTACTAGAGCTCAGTTTTGTCCAGCTTGTTTGTCCTGAAGGTTCAATCCAGCCTGGGCCCAGCTCAGCCTAGAATAACCAGCCAAGCTCAGCTCATATTTGCCCATTTTAGCCTAGCTTAACCCATCCTAGCCTAGCCTATCCTAGCTTAGCTCAACCTATTCTAGCTCAGCCTATCTCAGCTTAGCTTCAACCTAAAGTAGGCTAAACTAGCCTAGTTTACTCTACCCTATTCTACCCTAACCTAGCCTATTCTACCCTAACCTAGCCTAGCCTAGCCTAACCTAGGCTAACTTAGTCTAACTAGCCTATTTTAGTGTAACCTAACCTAACCTAACCTTTCTTTGCTATCCTAGCCTAGACTAACCTACTTAACCTACCCTAACCTAAACTTCCATAGCCTAGCCTCTCCTAGCCTTTCCAAAACTATTCTAGATTATTTTAGCTTAGCCTTTCCAATCCTAGCCTATTCTAGCCTAACTTACCTATCCTAGCCTAGCCTAGCCTAACCTTCCCTAGCCTAACCTAACCTAGCCTAGCTGAGCCTACCCTAGCATAGCCTAACCTAGAATAGCCTAGCCTTGCCTAGGCTATCCTAGCCTAACCTATCCTAACCTAACCTAACCTAACCTAGCCTAACATAACCTAGATTAGCCTAGACTAGCCTGATATATTCTAGCCTTGCCTAGCTTATCCTAGCCTAGGCTTGCCTAACCTACACTAGCTTAGCCTAATCTAGACTAGCATAATCTAGCCTAGCGTAACCTATGTTATTCTAACCTAACCTAGCCTAACCTAGCCTATTCTAGACTAACCTAACCTAACCTGAAGCCACAGCCTAGCCTAGCCTAGCCTATCCGGGCCTGGGCTTGCCTAACCTGTGCCTAGCCTAATGCAACTCCAGCCTAGCCCAGCCTATCCCTACCCTCCTAGCCTATCCCTACCTAGCCTAACGTAGCCTTCTTTAACCTATCCTACTCTAGTCTAGCGTAGCCAAATCTAACCTATCCTACTCTAGGCTAGCCTACACTAGCCTATCCTAGTATACTCTAGCCTCTTCTAGCCCAGCCAAGCCTAGCCTAACCTAACATAATCTAGCCTAGCCTACTCTAGATTAGCCTAGTATACTTTAGCCTCTCCTAGACAAGCCTAGCCTAGCCTAGCCTAACATAATCTAGCCTATCTTAACCTAGCCTAGCCTAAACTAGTATAAACTAACCTACTCTAGCCTAACCTAACCTAGCCTAGCCTATCGTAACCAAACCTATCCTAACCTATCCTAGCCTAGCCTAGCCTAGCCTAGCCTGTCCTAGCCGAGCCTAACCTAACCTTTTCTAGCTTAGCCTAGCCTAGCCTATCCTAGCCTATCCCACTGTAACTAAGTCTAAGATGGCCTAACCAAATCTATCCTAGCCCAACCTAACATACCATAGCCTACTTGAGCTATCCTAACTTAGTCAAGCCTAATCTAGCCTACTCTACTCTAGCCTAGCCTAGCCTACTCTACCTTAGCATATTTTATCCTAGCCTAATGTATTCTAACCTAGCCTACTATACCCTAGTCTAAGCTTGCCTAACCTAACCTAGCCTAGTTAAGCCTATCCTACCATAGGATAACCTAGCCTAGCCTAACCTATCGTAACCTAGCCTAGCCTAACCTAATGTAGCTAAGCGTAAGCTAGCTTAGCCTAGCCTCTACCCTAACCTACTCTAGCCTAGCCTAGCCTAGCTTAGCCTAGCCTAGCCTAAACTAACCTAGCATAATCTATCCTAGCCTACTCTATCCTAGCCTAACTTAGGCATAACCTTCCCTAGCATAACCTAGGCAAGCCTTACCTTCCCTAGCGTAAACCCAACCTAGCATAGCCTAACCTAACATAACCTAACCTTCCCTAGCCTAACCCAACCAAGCCTAGCCTAACCTAACCTAACCAAACCTTCCTTGGGCTAAGCTAACCTAGCCTAAGCTACTCTAGCCTAGCCTAGGTAACCTACTCTAGCCTAGCCTAGCTTACTATATCCTAGCCTATTGTATCCTAGCCTCATGTCCTCTATCCTATTCTAGCCTAGCCTGGAGTAGCCTAACCTAACCAAGCTTAGCCTAACCTAGTCTAGCCTAGCCTACTCAAGCATAGCCTAGCCTAACATAACATGTCCTAACCTAACCTAACCTAGCTAAGCCTAGCATATCCTATCCTAGTCTGTCCTAGCTTAGCGTAACCTAAATTGGGCTAACCTAGCCTAGTCTACTCTATCTTATTCTAGCCTAACCTAGCCTAGACTAGCATATCCTAACGTATCCTAGGCTAACTTAGTCTAATTAGCCTATTCTAACCTAATCTAACCTAAAATTTCCTAGCCTAGCCTAGCCTAGCCTAAATTAGCCATTCCTGGCCTAGCCGACCCTAACCTAGCCTAACCAACTCTATTCTACCCTAGCCTAACCAAACCTAACCTAGGTTACTCGAGCCTACCCTAAACTAGTCTACCCTAATCTACCCTAGTCTACTCTAGCCTCGCCTAGCCTACTCTCGCCTAGCCTAATCTACTTTATCCTTCTCTATCCTAGCCTAACCTAGTCTAACTTTTCCTACTCTAGCCTAACCTAAAATAGTCTAGCCAAGTGTATCCTAGCTTATCCTAGTATAGCCTAACCTAACCTAGCCTAGTTTAGCCTATCCTAGCATAGCCTAGAGCTGTAGGCCTAGCCTAGCCTATCCTAACCCAGGCTAGCCTGACTCGGCTAGCCTATCCCACTCTAGCCTAACCTAGCCTAACCTAACCTATCATAACCTAACCTAGCTAGCCTCGACTAGCTTCAACATAGTCTGTGCCTAGCTTATCCCCGGCCTAGCCTAGCCTAGCCTAATCTAGCTTAAAGCCTAATCTAGCCACTGACCCAGCCTAGCCTGGCCTAGCCTAGCCTAGCCTAACCTAAGCTATCCTAACCTAGGCCATCCTAACCTAACCTATCCTAGCCTAACCTAGTCTAACTAGCTTATTCTAGACTAACCTAACTTAACTTGCCCTTGCCTATCATATTTGAGCCTAAACTAACCTAGCCTAGCCTATCGTTACCTAGCCTCGCCTATACTACTCTAGCCTATCCTACACTAGCATAGCCTAATCTACTCTAGCCTCTTCTAGCCTAGCCTAGCCTAGCCTAACCTACTCTAACCTAGATTAACCTAGCCTAACCTAAACTAGTCTAAACTAACCTACTCTAGCCTAACCTAACTTAGCCTAACCTAACCTATCCTAAACTATCCTAACCTATCCTAGCCTAGCCTCGCTTAGCGTATCCTAGCATAGCCTAGCCTAACCTTACCTTTCCTAGCCTACGTTATCCTAGCCTAGCCTAACCGAGCGTAACCAACTCTAATGCGGCCTAATCCAACCTACCATAGCCTACTCTAGTTATCCTACTGTACTCTAGACTAATCCATGCTAGTCTACTCTAGCCTAGCCTATCCTAGCCTACTCTAGCATAGCCTAATCTACCTCAACCTATTCTATCCTAGCCTAGACTAGACTAGCGTAACCTTGCCTAACCTAGCCTATCCTAGCTTATCTTAGTATAGCCTAACCTAATCCACCCTAGCTCCTATTGTAGCATAACATAATGTAGCCTAGCCTAGCCTAGCCTAGGCTTGTCTTGCCTAGCCTAGCCTGTCGTAACCTAGCCTAGCCTAGGCTTGTCTTGCCTAGCCTAGCCTAGCCTAGCCTACCCTAACCTAACCTAGCCTAACCTAACCTAATGTAGCTTAGCCTAGCCTAGCCTAGCCTAGCCTAGCCTAGCCTAGCCTAGCCTAGCCTATCCTCACCTAGCATAGCCCAGCCTAGCCTACTCTATCCTAGCCTAACCTAGGCAAGCCTACCCTAGCCTAGCCTAGTCTAGCCTAACCTAATCTAAATTAATCTAGCCTAGCCTAACCTAACCTTCCCTAACCTAACCTAACCTAACCTAGCCTAGCCTAGCCTAACAGAACCTAACCTATCCTTCACTAGCCTAACTAAGCCTAGCCTAGCTTAGCCCAACCTAGCATAGCCTAACCTAACCTAACCTTCCTTAGCCTAGCCCACCTTAGCCTAACCTAACGTAACCTAACCTAACCTTCCCTAGCCTAGCCAAATCCAGCGTAGCCTAACCTAGTCTAGCCTAGCCTAGCTTGACCTAGCCATTTCTACTCTAGCCTAGTCTGGCCAAACCAAACTTAACATTTCCTACCCTAACCTAACTTAGCCTTTTTTGTCATATGCTCGCCTTTTTTGTCATATGCTCGCCTAGCCTAGCTCACCTTAGCCCAGCCTAGGCTAATCTACTCTAGCCTATTCTAGCCTAGTCTACTCTATCCTACCCTAGCCTAATCGACCCTAATATACTCTAGCCTAGCCTAATGTACTATATCTTATTCTAGCATAGCCTACTCTAGCATAGCCTTACCTAGCCTAGCCTAACCTAGTCTAACCTATCCTAGTCTAGCCTAGCATAACCTAGTCTAACCTATCCTAGTCTAGCCTAGCCTAACATAACATAGCCAAGCCTAGCCTATCCTAGCCTACCTTACCCTAGCCTAAACAATCCTAGCCTAGCCTATCCTAGCTTAGCTTAACCTAAACTATGCTAACCTAGCCTAGTCTACTCTAGCCTATTCTAGCCTAACCTAGCCTAGCCTAACCTAGCATAACCTAGGCTAACTTAGTCTAACTAGCCTATTTTACCTAACCTAACCTAACCTAGCTTGACTATCCTAGCCTAGCCTAGCCTAGCCTAGCCTAACCTAACCTAGCCTAACCTAAACTTCAATAGACTAGCCTAGCCTAACCTTTCCAAACCTAGCCTAGCTTAGTTTATCTTAGCCTTTCCAAGCCTAGCCTAGCTTACCTAGCCTAGCCTAGCCTAGCCTAACCTTCCCTAACCTAGCATAACCTAGTCTAGGCTAGCCTAACCTAGCATAACATAACCTAACCTAGCGTAGCCTACTCTAGCCTAGCCTAGCCTAGCCTAATATAGCCTAGTCTACTCTAGCCTAGCCTAGCCTAGTCTACTCTATCCTATTCTATCCTAGCCTACTCTATCCTAGCATAACCTAGCCTAACTTAATCTAACCTAGTCTAACCTAGGCTACTTTAGCCTAACATAACATAGCCTAGCCTAGCCTAATCTAGTATAGCCTAATCTAACCTCATCTAGCCTATACTATCTCTGTAGCCTAGCCTAGCCTATCCTAGCCTCACTTAGCCTAGCCTAACCTAGCATAACCTAGCCTAGCCTATGATAGCCTAACCTAGCCTAGCCTATCCTAGCCTCACTTAGCCTAGCCTAACCTAGCATACCCTAGCCTAGCCTAGGATAGCCTAACCTAGCCTAGCCTATCCTAGCCTAATCTAACCTCACCTAGCCTATACTATCTTTCTAGCCTATTCTAACCTAATCTAGCCTTAAATTTCCTAGCCTAGCCTAGCCTAGCCTAAATTAGCCTATCCTAGCCTAGCCCACCCTAACCTAGCCTAACCAACTCTATCCTACCCTAGCCTAACCAAACCTAACCTAGCCTACTCGAGCCTACCCTAGACTAGTCTACCCTAATCTACCCTAGTCTACTCTAGCCTGGCCTAGCCTACTCTCGCCTAGCCTAATCTACTTTATCCTTCTCTCTATCCTAGCCTAACCTAGTATAACTTTTCCTACTCTAGCCTAACTTAAAATAGCCTAGCCAAGTGTATCCTAGCTTATCCTAGTATAGCCTAACCTAACTTAGCCTAATTTAGCCTATCCTAGCATAGCCTAGCCTAGCCTAGCCTAACCTAGGCTAGCTTAGACTTTTCTAGCCTATCCTAGTCTAGCTTAACCTAGCCTAACCTAACCTATCATAACCTATCCTAGCTTAGCCTCGACTAGCCTACCATAGTCTATCCTAGCTTATCCCGGCCTAGCCTATCATAGCCTAATCTAGCTTAGCCTAATCTAGCCTAGCCTACTATAGCCTAGCCTAACCTAAGCTATCCTAACCTAGGCCATCCTAACCTAACCTATCCTAGCCTAACCTAGTCTAACTAGCTTATTCTAGACTAACCTAACTTAACCTGCCCTTGCCTATCATATTTGAGCCTAAACTAACCTAGCCTAGTCTATCGTTACCTAGCCTAGCCTATACTACTCTAGCCTATCCTACACTAGCATAGCCTCATCTACTCTAGCCTCTTCTAGCCTAGCCTAGCCTAACCTACTCTAGCCTAGATTAACCTAGCCTAACCTAAACTAGTCTAAAATAACCTACTCTAGCCTAACCTAACTTAGCCTAACCTAACCTAACCTAAACTATCCTAACCTATCCTAGCCTAGCCTCGCTTAGCATATCCTAGCATAGCCTAGCCTAACCTAACCTTTCCTAGCCTACGCTATCCTAGCCTAACCAACTCTAGCATGGCCTAATCTAACCTACCATAGCCTACTGTAGCTATCCTACAGTACTCTAGCCTAATCCATGCTAGTCTACTCTAGCCTAGCCTATCCTAGCCTACTCTAGCATAGCCTAATCTACCTCAACCTATTCTATCCTAGCCTAGACTAGACTAGCGTAACCTTGTCTAACCTAGCATATCCTAGCTTTTCTTAGTATAGCCTAACCTAATCCACCCTAGCTCCTATGGTAGCATAGCATAACCTAGCCTAGGATAGCCTAACCTAGCCTAGCCTAGCCTATCCTAGCATCACTTAGCCTAGCCTAACCTAGCCTACCCTAGCCTAACCTAGGATAGCCTAACCTAGACTAGGATAGCCTAACTTAACCTACCCTACCCTAGCCTTTCCTAACCAAACTTATCCTTTTTTGTCCTAGCCTACTCTAGCCTAGCCTATCCTAGCCTACTCTAGAGTAGCTTAACATAACATTTCCTAACTTACTCTAGCCTAACCTAACCTAACCTAGCCTACCCTAACCTAGCCTAGCCTAGTGGTGGATAACCTAACCTAAGCTAGCCCAATCTAACCTAACCTAACCTAACCTAGCCTTTAAATGTTAAAATCATTTTAAAAAATAATTTAAACTAAACAATACTACTAAAAAAATCATTCAAAAACAAATTAAATTAGATATTATTAACTAAAATTTAAATATAACAAAATTTATTTAAAACAAATTAAATTTATTAATATGTAATTTAGGAGAAAAAAATATATTAAGCTTAACCACATTAATAGTGTACATACATTATAAGATATAAATGAAAAACATATTTATAAAATGGGAAAATAATAATTCAAAATTCTTTTGAGAAATCCAATTAATCTGAACTAGCATTTTGAGAAATTCAATTTTTATTAGAAAGGACTATCCAAAACTGATTTTGAAAATCACATAGAAAATCAACTAATATTTACTATTTGGAAAAAAAAATCATATAAAACTATAAAATTTAAAAAACTAATTTAAATAAAACTAATATTTATAATTGAAAAAAAAACTCATACAAAACCAAAATAAAAAAGAAATTAAATATTTTAAAGAATTTTATTTGAAAAAAAAATAAAAAATAAACCCATAGATATAATATATGTAATCAAAATTCCCAGGACATACTCACGTAGAGGATATCAAAGAAATGACAGTATTGATTTAAACTTATATGCGATAGATGCATAACAAACTTATATTTGATTTAAACTTGTATTTGATTTAATCGTTTACTCTGCATTGTGGGGTCTAGACTCTAGAGTCTGGCAGAGAGGTCGGTCCAGTGGAAATTAGTTGAAGCACGTTGAAAATTTGAATTTTTTTTTCTTTTATAATTTGAATTTGAAATTTTGAAATTTTACTTTAAATTTTTAAATTAGCTTTTTGTTTTAGGCTTTCACCGACAGCGCTTCACAATCTGCAATTTGCCAGTAATAAGAAGTTAATAATCAAATCTGCAATTTGCAAAATGGAATGTGAGGGTAATAAAAAGTTAATAATCAAATAAAATGGACTTGGATAAATAATAAAGGTTAATAAATTTACGAATTATATTTTAATAGAATGGATATGAATTTTATGGTTAGTTTCAAACATAATTTTTTAAAATTAATTAACTTCTTGTAGGCTATGTAAAATGGTATATATACTTTTCAATGCAAAAAAACCTCATTATATAACCATAAATAGGTAAAAACTCTAACTCTTATTCATAGTTTTTTTTAATCCACCACTAGGATTGTGTCATGTTATTTCTAGGAGTTGGAAGTGATGGAGCCACCTCATTTCTAGCTCTTTGTGCCAGGTCAATTGTATCAACTTCACTATTAAAATAATGGAACATGCCACTTTCTATTATTTTCTTTGTAAGTACATCAACAATGACCATTGCTAACAAATCCTAAAATCTCAAAGACAACTTTTCATGACCTTATCATTTTTCTCATATAAAGGATTTATTATAAGGTTATAAATATTTATAATAAAAAGATAATGAAAGGTAAAATAACATGACATACAAAACCATGAAATGATGGCTTCTTAGATGTCATAATATTAATCTTTATCATTGGATTGAAAAGCATGAAATAATGGATTTGCATATTTAATAATATTGAAAGTTTATAATGGATTCACAGATTTAATAATATTGAAAGTTTATAATGGATTCGTAGATTTAATAATATTGAAAGTTTATATTACTTTTAGAAATAATAGATGAAATCATTATTTTTAAGCATGTGAATTAAATTTAATACAAAACAAATTGAAATAATAGGTTTTAGGTCATATTGCCTGTGGTTAATAAAGATTAGGGGTTATATATAATATGTCATTGTTAGAACTATTTTATTATTGGAATTTTTTTTAGAATAGTTAAAATATGAAAATCAAAGAATATTTAAATCAACCAATCATTCAGGGTAAATGAATACAAAAATATGTCTCTTAAGGAAGATAAACTCTAAGGAAACTTAGCTATAATATAAGGCCATTGCACTTCTCTTTTTTCTTTAATAATGGAAATGAAAACACAAAGAAAGAGGAACTTATTACAAAGTTTCGCTTCACACCATGGCCTAAGTGGCTACTACGAAATCTTATTGGTCATCTATTATTTCCTAACATCTCATCCATTGATACTTTTCACAACTATGAAACAAGTGCAAAGCTAAAAGAATTGAATCTCCTATCATTCAAGTGGCCTAATATTTAATATAGCCTAATATCCATCTACATTTAAGGCTTTTTCATTCCTCTACCCTCATTTATTACTAGGTTTTAGAACATCTAGAGTCTTCTTAAAATTATACATTAGGAAAAATTTTAAACATGGAAATTTATCTAAAATTGTAGAAATTTTGGAAAATCCTACTAGCTCCTTAAATTGTTCGGCCATATTCATCTGAAAATATTCATATTTATAACAAGTGAAAGGCAATCTTTTAGTTTTTAATAAAATGATTTTTAAATCATACTCTTCGGATTTTCTCGCTTGCCCTGCGGTGAATATCTCCTGGTTCGCATCTCGCATGGTTTATAAGCCTGGTTCTTGCAACTGATTCTCCTACTTCTATAGCTGCCAAGATGCTTGGATTTGTTGTTGCCGCTGAGAGATGAAACAACTAGGTTTAAATAATTCTGCGGGTTTTTCTGAGGTCACATGCTCTATTTCACCGAATCCTCATGCTTCTACAGTTGCCAAGACGCTGGAGCATTACATTAGATCAGGGGTTTCTGTTGCAGTTCTGATCTACCACAGCACTGCAGCCCTTAACCATTCGACGTTTACGATCATATGATATACCGCAACACTTCTCTGATCTACCACAACACCGCACTTATCTGATCTGCCGCAGCACCGCAAATTTGACTTATTGGATCAGGAGTTTATGCTGTATATTTGACTTATTAGATTTCACAGGGTTCGATAGCATCTCTTCCACAGTATGGCTTCCATCTTCGCAAAGATAATTGTCGGCCCAGTTCCATCTGCGTCTGAAAGTCAAGCTCCTGCCCATATTGTCACTGAAGCCCCAACTCCGACTGTGCAGGTGGTCAAAGCCTCATTGGATGAGGCCTTGAAGTTTTTTGAAAGTGCCTTAATCTACTGGTTTAATGGCTTTTGGCCACGGCTGACAGCTCTCCACAGTTGGATCTCAGAGGTATGGAAGCCTATCATTTCTGATGAAATTAATATCTACCCCTGTGCTAAGGGTTTCTTTATAGTAGATTTTGAAAACTCTGAAAGCAGACAATGCATTTTAGATTTTGGCCCTTGGTTTTGGGAAAAATTGGGCCTATTCATGAAACCATGAATCAGTATCATTTGATCCCTCAACAATGCTTCGATAACTCGCGCACCATTTTTAAATGACGAAGTAAACCCACCATCTGAATCTCTCCTCCCTAAATGTTATTGAAATGCAATTGAAATTTTTACCACAAGGTTCAAAATAGAGGAATATGTCGTAACCACCTATTTACGCATCTCAGAAATGGACTTCCAAGACCGGATTCTGAGCTGAAATAATCCTAACAAGCAAAGGCTATGTATGGAACTAGCAACTCGACTATGAAATTATCCTCTTCAGATGTTGATCCTACTTTGAGACAGACCATCTAGCCAAAAATTGCCCAAAAGTCTCCCCGAAAAATTCTTCTAAAAAGAATCACCATAGATATACATGGTGGGAAGGAGCACAAAATGAACATTATACTGTCAAGGAGGAATACTCTCCAGAAAAATCTTTATCACAAGAAACCAAGCAAGAAAGAAACAACCCTCAAGACAAGCTAGAAAAGCCTCGCCCATGAACAAAAAGAACTGATCACCAAGCATCATCAATTATGAGGATTCGAGTACCGTATGTGAAATTCATTAAAAGAAAAGGTGTCTCCTAGAGGACTAAAATAAGACACCACATCCACATCAAGAGACAGAAGGAGCTACAAGACAAAAGAAGTTGGAAGACCGTAGAGAAGAAAAAGAAAGCTACAACACCAATCTCGCCAAGAAAGACGAGAAGCCAGAAAAATTAAGAATTAAGAAAATTATAGGTCCGATAGACCAAAGTTTGGTCTCAGTGGATGTTAACTATCATCATCATCATGAACAACAACAACAACTCTATATACTATCTATAAAATTTTGATGAATTGTTGCATAAAATAATTTAATCCTATAAAATTTATGTGAATCATTTAAGAAAGAAAAAGGAAAGTGTAGAATATTGTATTGGAAAAAGCATGGAAAATAAGTCTATTTATGAAAATTTTCTACTAATATTTCCCCTGGTCTAATAGTGGGTAGGTCCGCCTATGCCATATACTTAGTACGATGGTGGCCACGAAGGTAGCTCCAATTGTGGGAGGAATAATTTTCACATATGACCTCCTACTAGGTTGGTGTTTACACCATTCTAAAGGTCGCTATATGAAGAAATATGTCACAAAAATTTATGTTGATATTGTGAACCTGCTAAATTATAAACCTTGAGTCTCTTAATTGGGATGTGCCACTAACTTAAAAGGTAATCCCCCAGTTGAAACACCTAATGTATGGGATACAAAATTGGGAATAGACATCTCACTAACCAATGAAATGAAGGTGGAGATAATGGCTCCTTATTCTAAATTTTGAAAGTCGAAAGATGTTGTATATTTGATGAGACACTAGTTTCTCACATCATGTGGTGTCTAGGTGGTCTAATAAGGTCCATTGACAAAAGGTTCGGAGATGAAGGTATATTGGTGGCTTGGGTCTATTCAATATAATCACCAAAATGAGGTCTATTCAATTGAAAAAGTGAAGAGACTAAATTTTCTATAAAACCAGGATTGTAATTCAGTAGAAGATGTTCATTGATGAACTCAACTTTTTGTTTTAATATTGCTTTGGTTATCTTGTGTGAGTCATAAATATAATTATTTGTGTGCCATTATTTATAAATAACTATTATTGATTAATGGCTTTTTATTCCTCTACCTTTGAGGAAATCGTCAGATACTTCCTCACTCAATTATGTTTTCATCTATCCATTTACTTCTTGAGGCCCCTAGCCACCTCGACATATCTTGCTACTATTTTTCCAGAATTAGCTAATATCCAACACTCATTATGATGATCAGTTCAAAATCATTTTTTAGCTAATGGAATTTGATGTACATCATCTAACATGTTTTTAGAGTTCTATTAATATTGAGGATTAAGTGTAATATAAGGGTCCAAACCTCTCAATAAAGTAACACTCAATAGATTACCTCTCAACATCTAGCATCCATATCACTTGCTATTTCCATCCAATTTCCATATCAGCACCATTGCAAATCCTAATCCATATCACCTTGCCACATAATGTTTCCATGTAAACAACATGTCATCATTGTGTCTATGCCACATCAATGCCATGAAATATCCACATCGATGCCACATGATCACCACATTAGTGCCAAATCATCATCATGGCAATGCCATGTTATATCTATGTGAGTGGCACATCAAATCCACATTATCATCTACCACCTCACAGACTTCCTAGATCTAAATATTTTTCTATATAAGCTATTCCATTCATTATATTTGCTAGATTTCCAATGATATGTACTTTATGAGGCTCTTTTCTTTTTTTCCCTTGGTTTCTTTTTATGCATAATTCATTTTTTTTTTTTCTGTTTATTGTTCTAGTAGTTAATGGAACATAGAATATGTCATCTAACAAGTGTTTCAAGTGCTATTAGTATTGAGTCTTATGCCCAATATAAGGTTCCAAACCTCTAAATAGACTATCACTCAATAGATGATCTCCTGACATCTAGTATCCATGTCACTTGCCATTGAAATTCAATGTCCATCTTAGCATCATTTTATACTAATCCATATAACCTTGCTGCATAATGTGTCCATTTCAATAACATGATATACTCCATGTCTATGTCACATTAGTGCCATGAAACCTCCACATTGATGCCACAAGATCACCACATTAGTGCCACATCATCACCATGTGAGTGCCATGTTATCTCTATGTGAGTGGACAATCAAAGGCACATTATCATATACCACCTTAAGGACTTCCTAGATCTATATATTTTCCTATGTAAGTTATTCCCATCATTATATCTGCTATATTTACAATGATTTGTGCTTTTTGAGGATTTTTTCTTTTTCTCCCTTCTTGTTTTGGCATAATTCATTTTTTTTTTTTTGCATATTGTTGCAATAGCTACAAAACACAAAAATTTTGGACTATAACCAAATTTTTAAGTCAACTTCATTCAAATTATAAACATATATATGGTTATGCTCATTAGACTCTACTTCATAGGAGGATTTAAACTTGAGTATGTTGTGAGAAGCTACATGTTGCAACATACACTCACATGAAATTAAAGCACAACCTGTAAGTCTATAACAGGTTCCTTTTTCATGCCTTTCATATTGCATTGTCACTACACTATCACATATCTTCCTACAATTTGGAGTTTATGGCAAGTTAATGATCCTCACATGTGCAAGAAAAAATATAAACCCTATTCCCCATATTCATTTTCACACTAAGATTTTTTGCATGCATCCTCGACTTCCTCTACAAAATGTAACATTTTTCTTTATTCTATTCATTATATTTGAACCATAACATGTCACCCTACATATACTGAAAATTTCTATTTTGCTATAAATTTCTCCCTTTTTGGTTAAACTAGTCTATAACTATGACTATTTTTGAAATGATAGATACAATAGTCAATTAGTTGTCATCATTTCATCATAGATAGAGGAAATGGCCCCACCAAAGAAGATTCAGTAAAAAGAGATTGAAGAATAATGGAAAGAAAAAGGTTTTATGTCTTCCATTCCCACATACACAGACACAACTTGTTTTACTCACAAATCCATGCCAATTACTAGGTTACAAATATATCAATTGTTTGCTTGAAAAGAGATCACATATGAGGAAGAATATTCTTGCACATGTTTGCATCATGTTCCACTATATCCCCTTGTGTGGAGACCATTAAATGGATTATAAAGTGCATTGATGTCAAGGATATCACACTTAGAGATAGACATGGTTAAGGTATAATGATATTCACATATCCCAACAATATTGAGTACTTTAATTTGACGAAATATCAAGTAGCACTTAAGCAAAATCGGTACGAAATTTTATTCTTGTGCATATAACACTATTACCTCAAATTTTTTATGAATCCTTGGTTGATAAATTAGGTTTAGGAGCCTCTCGGAGTTGTAGCACTCTTGGTGCAATACCACGGCTCACAAGGAATGTGACGTGAGGGTAAAGGATAGATTTCCATAAGAGATGAATTCTCAAATAATCCTACCCCAACACTCTCACGGTTACCAGGTTTATCTCCAATCAGTGGGACAATATTACTCATAGAGTTATGTTTGGTCAATGTTATACAATAATTAAGGTTTTTGATCATGAAAATATTTCCTTCATGGTGAAATAAAGGGACATAAAAAAATAAATACATGAAAATAGATATCGCATAAAACAAACTATGACTAAGGAGAATATTACAATATAAAGGGGTGTCTACAACTTCAAAATAAGCATACATGGTATTTTCCCTTAACTTGATGGAAAAATTCTGAAGAACCCCGTGGCGTAAAAAATGGTGCTAGTTAAAGGCTTATAGAGTGGTACTAAACTTCGTGAGTGTCGATGACTTAAAAGATATTCAGTATGATGTTGACATGAAATAAGTGGAAGACCCTTCATCCATCAAAGAGAAATAGATATCATGGGAAAATATTCAAAATTTGGTTTGAAAAGAAACATGATGGGAAAATTGACCATGAGGTGATTAAACGGCAAAGGCAATCAAACTAGACTCCAAGGGATCAACCCCTCTAATGAAAATCAGCAAGGATTTGCATTGCTAAGGGAATATTTGCAAAACCTCCTGTTGGCTTGTGACCTCATTGATAAAAGAAAAGGAGTTGTCGCATAAAGAAAAAGAGAAACGCAAGCCAAGAGGATATGGAACAACAAATTTAATAGAGGATAATTCAAAGAACAAGCGCGTCGATCAGGTGATAGTATGGCATGAATAAGGATACCAATATCGATCTCTCTCAAAGGCAGCACGCACATAGTTCCGTGGTGGAACCATGCGCCAAGTACCAGACCGTTTCGTCGGCCTCCGAAAGGAGTTAAGGTGGTCGAAGCCAACCCCCTGGAGTAGGTGATTTCATCCCTTCTCCGGGCCAATCAGAGTGATTCCGTGGGGGGAAGGAAAGGGAACAAAGGCCTCCATCCACCACGCCGAAGACTGAAGGGCCTTTTCCTCTGCCATTATCTAGACTGACTGGGCCTTTTCCTTTGATTTTCCCTACTTTGTCATTGCCAAAAGTAACATTTCCAGATTTATTTTCATCAAAGGTTATAAACTTTCTTCTATCTCCAGTCATATGCTTTGAGCAACCACTGTCCAAATACCATTGGCTTTTCAGGTCTTGAGCTATTAGACCCAGGTCACATTTATTCACCTTCTTTTTCCACTGCATGCATCCTTTTGTTTGGTACCTTTTTTGAGATGATGACCCACATTCTCTGAGAGGACATTTGGAAGGCATATGTCCAATTTTATTGCATACATAGCATTTAATCATATTTTTAGCAGGATTATGAGTACGAGTAAACTCTCCATGATTCATAAACCTCCTCGAGGTTTTGAACATCAATCTTTGTCCATATTTTCTGCATTCAATGATTTTATGGCCAAATTCCTTACAGTAAAAACAGTATCCATAGAAAAAATTTGCATACCTGATGAGAGGTTGTCTTCTCCATTTGTTTGCTTGAGATAGTCTCTTCACTGTTTGCATCCTTTTCTGGTTTGAATTAATCATCCTTGTATGACAGTATGCAGCAATATGTCCCATCTTGTGGCAGGCATAACAGGTGGCATTTTTCATAGGAGGGAATAATCTCCTTTGATGGCTTCCAAAATTGAAATACTCAGGGGTATAGGAGCCTTTTTCTGTTGGCTAAGTATTTATCTCATTCTTTGTTATTAGAGGTTCCTTCTAGTTTCTGTCTCCTTAATTGCATATTTCTTCTTTTGTAGGAATCATTTGAGCTGCTTCATCATCCTTATTTTCTTTTACAAAAATAATATTTTTGTTTTCCTTTTCTTTTCCTTTACTTGATTCTCCTTCATAGCCTATCCCAGTTTTTATCAGAGGAGATATTTTAGCATCCAGAATTTCATTCAACTTACCAGAGCTTGTCATTTGAGAAGAATTTATTGACACTTTCCTTTGGGCATTTTCTAATTTATTCCTCAGGCATACTACTTCTTCTTCCAACTTCTCTTGTTCCTAAATTTTATCCTTGATTTTCTTAAGTAACATGTCTTCTATCTTCTTGGCTTCTTCAAGCTCTACTTTTATCTAAATGAGGACTTTTGAATTGTGTTCTTCTCTTACATACTTAAGGAGAATGTCTTTTTGTTTTCTGCACTTCAGTTTCAGTCTGTCAATCTCCTCCAGGGCACTTCTTAGCTCCCCCTCAAGATCAACTTCACCTTCTTCTTAATCTTCTAGAAGGAGTCCTTCAAGTTCTTCTATGGCCATCAACATAAATTTAGAGGTTCCTTCTTCACTTGAGGGTTCATCTGAGTCTTCAGATGCACTGCTGTCTTGTTGAGCATAGAAATATTTTCTATTGAATTTCTTTCCTTTCTGCCAATTCTTTGATATAGTTTTCTCTGATTCTTGAGCATGATTCCTTGTTTTCTTATGAGCACACTTAGCAGCATAGTGTCCAACTCTTCCACAGTTAAAGCATTTGAATGAAATTTTACCTTTATATTTACCTGAGCCTCTATCCAGTTTCTTGACAAATTTTGCAGCAAGTCCTTTTCTTCTTTCGTCTTCTCTGTCTTAAAGGCTGCCTCCCTCAAATTTGGCTTCTTTTGTGGGAGTCTCATCTCATAGGCTGTTAGATTTCCAAGTAACTGGTTCATGGTGAAGGTTTCCCAATCAGTTTTTTCTTCTATGGCAGAAACATTAGGGTTAAATCTGGGTGGAAGAGATCTCATAATCCTTTGAACAATTACAGCTTCTTTTATGGTTTCCCCTAGAGCTTTCATGTTATTTACTATTTCTGCAACCCTTAAAAAGAAGCTGGCAATGTCTTCATCATCATTCATTTTTAAATTTTCAAATTGTGCTCTATAGACTTGAAGTTGGCAGTCTTCACCTTCTTGTCTCCCTCATGGATGTTCTCTAGAGTATCCCACATCTCTTTGGTAGTCTTGCTGTGCATTACTTTGATAAATTATGCCTCACAGAGTCCATTTAAGATTGCATTCATGGCCTTTGCATTAGCTACAAAAACTTGTTTAGCTTCTTTCTCTGAGTCAGTTGCCTTTGTGGCATATCCAAATTCCACAACAGCCCAAACTTCTATTCCTAGATACATTATGTATGCTCTCATTCTGATTTTCCAGAAGGCATAATTAGCACTGGTGAAGAAAGGGGCTTTATTGGTTGAGCTTCCTTCTTGACTAGCCATCCTGGGGACCTAGGATCTCCTTTCAGTAGTTAAACTGGTACAAAAGGAACCTCCTCTGATACCTATTGTTGAATCCTTAGTTAAACTGAGAGGGGGGGGGGGGTGAATCAGTTTAACACATTCATGATCTTTTTAAAACTTTTCGTCAAGCTTATTTACAACTTAATTTTATAATCAACTTTATATGTGAACAGTCTTAATATGTAGTAGCAAGTATTAATATAACGTGACACCAAAATTATTATGAGAGCAGCAAGTATTAAGCAGATTGGATAGAACATATCAACACATAGGCAACACACACAGAGACAAAAAATATAAGTGGAAACCCATAAAGGGAGAAAACCACATCTTATTATTGTTGTGATGCAAAGGCAAGCTCCAACTCCCTCTCACCACTGATTTTTTGCAGGCACCAACTTACAGGAGGCTCCAACCTCAGTCAGCTACAACTGACATCTATCAACCTTCAACTTGATAAGGAAGCTCCAACTTCCTCATTCTATAAAAAGAAAACATTTGTTGATCTACCATGGATATCAGCTCTGTTCTGTGCCTTCTTTTGTGCTGTCTTTCAGTCTTTAAATCTGTCTTATAGAATCTCTTTCTGCTCCTCATTCTTCTTATCTTCTCTACCTTAATTCATCATAATCTGCATTCTCTAACCTATCTATCCATATCACTATGATATCCTTTATAAAGTTTTCCTCATAACTATTTGTATTCCACAGGGAATTCAAAGTGAATAGCCCTGACTCTTTGCCTTCTACCTCCTTACTTCTTTATCCAGCTCATTTAGAAAACTATAACAATTTGTACAACTTTCAGTTTTACAGTGGAGTTTTGTTTCCTATGGAGACTTGCGAGTGCATCACAAACAATATAAACCAATTAAAAACATTTACATTTAGTTACAATGTGAATTCCAATTCAACCCATTTATCCTTTTAGATCATTGCGTGTTGTCTTTTCTGCAGCTGTCTCTGTCTTTTTCCTCTCTCTATGTGTTTCTGTTCACTGTTGTTGCGTAACTCCTGCATATATTTAACTGCACTTTTTATATAACGAAATTCAACTCTTGGCATAATAATAAAGGCATTTGTAACATATAAACTGCCCTTTCTATATAACGCAAATGCCTCTCGGCGAGATAATCATAATAGACCCTTTTAATATATAAAATGCCTTTTATGTTCAACTAATCGATCTTTTCTTATGCTCCGATGCGATTACACCTATTACGATGGTTACGATGCGATTGATCACAATCGGAACTTTTAATGGTATGTTCTGATATACTGCTTTACTCCGATGTGATGGTTCATTGTTCACTTGCACTTCACTGCGCCGATGCGATTAGCAAAGGCCCCACCATGTAATCAGACAACTCATATCCGCCATCCATCCTTCAGCAAATCCAATGGCTATCATCCGATCGCTCAATCACAATCAGAAATATCAGTTTGTTCGTTACTCTTTCACCTTCGATGCGATGAATCACTCCAATGCACTTTAAGCTGGAACTCAAACAAATATGAGTCACCAATTATAACATATCGGGTCTGCAATCGCAATCGGAACTATTATTAACATGTTCCTCTATAATGATTTTCTCCGATACGATTCGTGAGGGTCCCACCCTATAATACTTCGTTTGTTTTAAACCCGAACAATAGAACCTTTTATTATTTTAATCTCACACACAAGAATATAATACATATGCTGTATATTGTAACCTTGGTCCCTTGTATATAAAGCACTACATATATATGTATATCTTGGAGCCTTTTCTTTATAAATATCGAATGAATTTGCCCGACAGTCAAAACTCTTTAACCAACCCTCTAAGGCAAAACATAATAAGCCACATTCTTTATTCGAACCTTAGTCTTAATGCTACAAAAGGGGTCCGACTCTTTTAATTACATACATCCGTGCTTATAGCATACACTCATGGTTTATATATTAACAAAACACATATATCATATGGTGGTTCACGGGGCCCACGCTCTACTCTTCACCCTTTATGAATTAAATAAACAAAAACCCATTCCAAAACAAGTGGTCCATATCTCTATTCACCCGCATATCAACCATTCAACATTTTCTCTAATAGTTAATAACTAACCATTAACGCAACAATTCAATTGGAACACTGTTACCGATGAAATAAGTAACCGCACTGTTACCTACTTTTTTTTGGTAGCATAAAAAGCACCCGATTTTGAAAAGTGGTGATGCAGAATCACCCCTTTTTTTGTGCACATTTTTGAGACTCTAATATTTTTATTTATGAAGTATGAATATTTGTTTTAAAATGTTAGTGATTTTCATGATAATTTTGAAACGTATTGATGAAGCATCAACTATTTTTTTTTAGAGCGGTGATTTTCATGCTAATTTTGAAACGTATTGATGCAACATCAACCTTTTTTTTTTAGAGTGGTGATTTTCCTGTTGGTAATAAATCACAAAAGTTAGATAAAAAATATATATATAAAAACAATAAAAAAACCAATAAAAATGTTAAAAAAAACAAAATTAACTCGTAAAAATAAAAAATTTAAACAAAAAAAAAATTAAAAAAAAACAAAAAAATAAAAAAAATAATCGAAAATTATATTTAAAAAAATGACAAAATTTGAAAAAAAAACACATAATTTAAAGAAAAATAAAATAAAATTAAATAAAACAATATAATTAAAAAAAAAAATTAAATAGAAAATTTAAAAATAATTAAAATTACAAAATTAAAATTTAGATAAAAAAGATAAAATACAAAAAAGAAAAAATTAAATTTAAAAATTTAAATTAAAAAAAATAATAAGAAGAAGAAAAAAAATACAAATTTTAAAATTAACCCAACAAAAAAAAAAAAAAAAAAAAAAATTGGAAAAGAAAATTAAAATAAGAGAATTAAAAAAAAATAAAATATATCATTAAAAACCAAAGAAAATGAAAAAAACCACGTGCAAATAATTAAAAAATAAATATCCATAAAAATGAAAAACTAAATAAACTAAAAGATTTTAAAAAATATATAAATTAAATTAAAATTTAATAAATTTAATAAATAAATTTTAAATTTTAAAAGATAATTAATATTAAAATATTAAATTTAAAAACAAATTTTAAAAAAAAAACAAAAAATTAAAACAAATTAAATTTAAAACAAAAAGTTTGAATTGAAAAAAAAAAAATCAAATTAAAAAAAATAAAATTAAATAAAATAAAAATTAAATTAAAAAAAAAATTAAAAAATATTAAAAAATTAAAAAGAAAAAAGAAAAAATATCAAATTAAAAAAAAATATTAAAAATTAAAAACAAAATTTAATTACGAATTAGAAAATATTAAAAATTAAAAAAAAAATTAAAAAGAAAACTAAAAAAAAAAAAAAAATCAAATTAAACAATTCAAAAAAAAATTATTAAAAATAAAAAATAAAATTTTTGATCATGGTGGCACTGCCAATCGGCCTCCCGCCTGAAATCGCCCTCCTGCCGCGGGAGGCCGATTCCCAGAATCAGCCTTCGCCGCCACCTGGGCAAGATTGACGGCACCACCACGATCAAAAAATTCCTTTTTTTATTTTTTTTAGATTTTTTTTAATTTGATTTTTTTTTTAAATTAACTTTTTTTTTTTTGAATTTGATTTTTATATTTGAAATTTAATTTCTTTTAATTGTTTTTTTTTAATTTTATTTATTTTTTTGTTTTTAATTTTTTTTTTCTAAATTTGGTTAATAATTTTTATTATATTTTGTATTTTTTTTATTTAATTGATTTCTTTTTCTAATTTTTTCATTTTTTTTTTAATTATTAAATTTTATGTTTAGTTTTTCCATTTAATTTTTTAAAATTTAATAAATTTTGTATTTTTTAAATTTATTTGAATTTAATATTTTTTTTTAATTTTTTAATTTTTATTATTATATTTTTAATTACATAAAATTTTTATATTTTTTTTATTTCAATTAAAATTGTGTATTTAAAATTAGATTTTTTTTTTTTTAATTAAACTTAATATTTTCAAATTAATTTGTTTTTTATTTTATTCTTTATTTAATATATTTTTTTTTAATTTTTTATTTTTAATTGATTTTTTTTATTTCAAAATTTATTTGTTTATTCATTTATTTATTAAAATTTAATATCTTTTTTTTTTAATTTAATTTGTTACTTTAATATTAACATTTTTTTTTAATTTAATAAAATCTAATATATATATTTTATATTGGGAATTTTGCTTCTGCAATCCATAAAATGTGTAAGAAATTCTTTCGGTGAAAATCACATGTGGGAATTTTTGCCGACGTGTTTCGAACCAGCGAGTGTGGCTCATCATCAGGACAGGATGAGAAATCTGAATCAAAAAACCAGTTTAAATAGATAGGAAAGCTCCAACTAGCCGTTAATAACATAACGGCTAGTTTGACAAAATTTAAAATTCCATCAAATAAAACTTTATTTTATTATGTATGATTTCCAATAAAATTTTTATTATAAAGGTTTTAATTTAAATATAATTCAATATTAATGATTTCTAATAAATAAATTGTTGAAAATTTTTTATTTTTAATTTTAATACTTTGAAAAAATTAACAAATAAAAATAAATAAAAATAAAATAAATACATAAATAAAAAAATAAATAACTAAACAATAAAAATAAATGAAAATAAAATAAAAACAAAAATTTAAAATCTAAGAGAAAATTAAATTTTAATTTTTATAAAATAAACCAAATTAAATAGAATAAGTAATAAACAAATAAAATAATAAAAAGGAATATAAAAATATAATAAATAAAATATTAAATAATTCAATTTCATAGCTAAATAAATTCATATAGTAATAAGGAAGCGACTAAAAAAATAAATAATAAATATATATATTTTTTTTAATTTAAGTTTATATATATATATATATATATATATATATATATATATTATTTTTTATGATTTAAATTTAATTTATTTTTTAAAATTTATTTGTTTTTTTAATTATATTTTTTTAAATTTAATATTATTATTGTATTTTATTTTTCATTTTTAATTTTTAATTAATTTTTAAATTTTTTATTTTTAATTTAAATAATGTTTTTTTTTTTCTTTTAAATTTATTAAAATTTAATATATTTCTTTAAATTAAATTTTTTATTTTAAAAATTAAATTTTTTATTTTAATTTAATAAACATTTTTTTTCTTTTTCTTTTTTAAATTTAATTTTTATATTTAATTTTTTATAATTTTTTTTTAATTTAATATATATATATATTTTTTAATTTCTATATATTTTGAAATTTTAATCTTTAATTTTTTATTTTTTATTTTTTTTATTTTTTTTTTAAATTTTAGGTTTTTTTGATGTTTGAATTAAAATTTTTGTTTTGTTTTTATTTTTATTTTTTTATTTCTATATATTTTTACATTTTAAGCTTTAAAATGTTTTTATTTTTTTAATTTATTTTTTTCTTAAATTTTAGGTTTTTTATTAATGTTTGAATTTTAAAAATTTTAAAATGTTATTTCTATTTTTAAAAATGTCAAAAATATGACACAAATTTTTTTTTTTGTTATTCCAACATCAACTGGTTTTGTTTTGAGGGTGCTTTTTCAATCCTTTTTTCAAGAAACAATTTTTTTTTAGCATAATTTTTTAAAATGTTGAAATTTGACCTTCAAAAAAAACCAAGTGGGTTCTGGAATACTTTTTGTTTTTTGTTTTTGGGGTGTTTTATCATGTTTTTTGAGTCTTTTTGAGCTAGAGTTCTCGTTTTGAGGTCAGGATACCTATTTCATCGGTAACAGTGTTCTGGGCCCACTGCAACTTATATCCACATATATAATGTATTATATGCCTTGTGTTACAATCTTGGTCCCCTTTAATACAACACTCATATCATATTGAACCCCTTCCTTTGTTTATTATATCAAGTGTGTTAACCCGACGCACACCCTTCTTAACCCGCTTTCTAAGGTTTGAACATGATATAATAAAACACTTTCATACTCTCAACCTTATCACTTAGCGCTATAAAAATGGATTTGATGCCCTTAATTAAACACGCAAGCATTTATAACCTTCCAACCATGGCTTATAACATGAACCCAACATTTTATAATGTATTGCAATCATGGGCATGTAACTTACCTTCCGTCTGTTTATTAACTTTTATAATACACAAAATACACTGAACTTTGCATAATACTTGGCCCCGCAGCAATGAATGTAGGTCCCACAGCCTCGGTTCTCTTCCTTGCAACTTTTCTTCTGATCGGACGGTCAATCTACTCTCGTGCTCCAACTGAGCTTTGAACCCCCATCCGATGGATGACGTGCAATATCGCGCAACTTATATGCTCGTCACATAATTCTCCAAAATTATGCGAAAAAAGTTGTATTCGAAAACCATTTTAGGACACGTGGCAATCAATGACATATATTGCGTTCTTTTTTACAATTCTACTTACCACTTTAATTGTCGTGCGAACCCACTGGTTTTTGAGTGTCGGTTTCACTGTTTTCTCAGGGTTCCATCTAGCACATGGTTCCACTTCATCAAATTTTAACTATTATTAAAAGAATTCCCGCTTTCGCTCATGTTTCCTCTTGCGTTCTCGACATTATAATACGGTGCTTCCATATGTTGAACGCCCGACTCCATTAGGTTTTCATTGTGTATTTACTGTTCCTTTCTTGGTTCTGCGCCCTTACTGGTTCCACAGTCGACTGAGTTATTCCTTAGAAATGGGGTCTTGTTGATTGTTTAGTGCCTTTTCCATATAAGCTCTGCCTTTGTTATTTTTTTATCTCTGGTTCCATTGTGCCTTTGTTTATTTGTTTGTTTCTGGTTCTGCTATAAAACTTTGTTATTTTTTTATTTGTTTATCTCTGATTCCGTTGTGTACATTAGTTACTGTGAACTCAAATTCCTTCCTCAACTCTGGAAAGAAGAATCGAAACCTCTCTCAACTCTACTCTGTCCCCCCAGATTTCTCTTAACCTTTTGCTTTTTGCTTCATGTCTCATGGTCCCTCTTCTTGCCTATCTTTCTCTGCTCCTTGTTTGTCACTTTGTGCTACTTTTCTTCTCTTTTTGTTGCCTCTGTTACTTTGCTATTTTTCTTCTCTTCTTTGCCATCAATGACAACATTTCCAACATAGACTACTCTAGCCTAACCTAGGCAAGCCTACCCTAGCCTAGCCTACTCTAGCCTAACCTAACCTAATGTAATCTAGCCTCGCCTAGCCTAGCCTACCATACCCTAAACTAACCTTCCCTAACCTAACCTAAATTAGCCTAGCCTAGCCTAAGAGAACCTGACCTATCCTTCCTTAGGACAACCAAACCTTTCATAGCCTAGCCCAACCTAGCCTAGACTAGCCTAACCTAACCTAACGTAACTTTTCCTATCATATCCCACCCTAGATTAACATAACCTAACCTAACCTAACCTTCCCTAGCCTAGCCCAATTGAGTGTATCCTAACCTACTCTAGCATAGCCTAGCTTGACCTAGCCTTTTCTACCCTAGCCTAGCCTCCCCAAACCTAACTTAACATTTCCTAGCCTAACCTAACTTAGCCTATTCTGGCATGCACTCGCCTATCCTAGCTCTGCTTAGCCTAGCTTAGGTTAACCTACTCTAGCCTATTCTATTCTAGTCTACTATATCCTACTCTAGCCTAATCGAGCATAATCTACTCTAGCCTAGACTAATGTACTCTATCCTATTCTAGCATAGCCTACTAGAACCTAGCCTTACCTAGCCTAGCCTAACCTAGTCTAACCTAGCCTAGTCTAGCCTAGCCTAGAATAATGTAGCCAAGCCTAGCCTATATTTTCCTACCCTAGCCTAGCTTAACCTATCCTAGCCTAGCCTATCCTAGCTTAGCCTAACCTATCCTAGCCTAGCCTATCCTAGCTTAGCCTAGCCTAAAGTAGGCTAAACTAGCCTAGTTTACTCTACCCTATTCTACCCTAACCTAGCCTATTCTACCCTAACCTAGCCTAGCCTAGCCTAACCTAGGCTAACTTAGTCTAACTAGCCTATTTTAGTGTAACCTAACCTAACCTTTCTTCGCTATCCTAGCCTAGACTAACCTACTTAACCTACCCTAACCTAACCTACCCTAACCTAAACTTCCATACCCTAGCCTCTCCTAGCCTTTCCAAAACTATTCTAGATTATTTTAGCTTATCCTTTCCAATCCTAGCCTATTCTAGCCTAACTTACCTATCCTAGCCTAGCCTAGCCTAACCTTCCCTAGCCTAACCTAACCTAGCCTAGCTGAGCCTACCCTAGCATAGCCTAACCTAGAATAGCCTAGCCCTGCCTAGGCTATCCTAGCCTAACCTATCCTAACCTAACCTAACCTAACCTAGCCTAACATAACCTAGATTAGCCTAGACTAGCCTAATATATTCTAGCCTTGCCTAGCTTATCCTAGCCTAGGCTTGCCTAACCTACACTAGCTTAGCCTAATCTAGACTAGCATAATCTAGCCTAGCGTAACCTATGTTATTCTAACCTAACCTAGCCTAACCTAGCCTATTCTAGACTAACCTAACCTAACCCAGGCTTGCCTAGCCTAGCCTAGCCTAGCCTATCCTAGCCTAGCTTAGCCTAACCTAGCCTAGCCTAATGTAACCTAGCCTAGCCTAGCCTATCCCTACCTAGCCTAACGTAGCCTTCTTTAACCTATCCTACTCTAGTCTAGCGTAGCCAAATCTAACCTATCCTACTCTAGGCTAGCCTACACTAGCCTATTCTAGTATACTCTAGCCTCTTCTAGCCCAGCCAAGCCTAGCCTAACCTAACATAATCTAGCCTAGCCTACTCTAGATTAGCCTAGTATACTTTAGCCTCTCCTAGAAAAGCCTAGCCTAGCCTAGCCTAACATAATATAGCCTATCTTAACCTAGCCTAGCCTAAACTAGTATAAACTAACCTACTCTAGCCTAACCTAACCTAGCCTAGCCTATCGTAACCAAACCTATCCTAACCTATCCTAGCCTAGCCTAGCCTATCGTAACCAAACCTATCCTAACCTATCCTAGCCTAGCCTAGCCTAGCCTAGCCTGTCCTAGCCGAGCCTAACCTAACCTTTTCTAGCTTAGCCTAGCCTAGCCTATCCTAGCCTATCCCACTGTAACTAAGTCTAAGATGGCCTAACCAAATCTATCCTAGCCTAGCCTAACATACCATAGCCTACTTGAGCTATCCTAACTTAGTCAAGCCTAATCTAGCCTACTCTACTCTAGCCTAGCCTAGCCTACTCTACCTTAGCATATTTTATCCTAGCCTAATGTATTCTAACCTAGCCTACTATAGCCTAGTCTAAGCTTGCCTAACCTAACCTAGCCTAGTTAAGCCTATCCTAGCATAGGATAACCTAGCCTAGCCTAACCTATCGTAACCTAACATAACCTAACCTTCCCTAGCCTAACCCAACCAAGCCTAGCCTAACCTAACCTAACCAAACCTTCCTTGGGCTAAGCTAACCTAGCCTAAGCTACTCTAGCCTAGCCTAATCTAACCTAGCCTAGTCTGGCCTAGCCTAACTTAACCTTTCTTAACCTAACATAGCCTAACCTAACCTAGCCTATTCTAACATAGCCTCCCCTAGCCTAGCCTAGCCTAGCCTAGCCTAGCCCATCCTAATCTAGCCTAGCCTAGGTAACCTACTCTAGCCTAGTCTAGCTTACTCTAGCCTAGCCTAGCTTACTCTAGCCTAGCCTAGTGTAGGCTAGCATCATGTCCTCTATCCTATTCTAGCCTAGCCTAGCTTACTCTAGCCTAGCCTAGTGTAGGCTAGCCTCATGTCCATTATCCTATTCTAGCCTATCCTAGAGTAGCCTAGCCTAACCTAGCCTAGCCTAACCTAGTCTAGCCTAGCCTACTCAAGCATAGCCTAGCCAAACCTAACATAGCCTAGACTAGAATAACCTTGCCAAGCCTAGCATATCCTATCTTAGCCTGTCCTAGCTTAGCCTAACCTAAACTAGGCTAACCTAGCCTAGTCTACTCTAGCCTATTCTAGCTTAACCTAACCTAGAATAATGTAGCCTAACCTAATGTTGGATCTTATTCATGCAGAAGAAGAGAAAAAAATTCTCAAAGTTCTGTGAGTTTAAGGCATTGGTGGAGAAGGAGTCGGGGAAGCAAGTTAAGGCTCTACGGAGCGATAATGGTGGCGAATATATCTCGAACAAATTCAGAGACATCTGTAGCAAAGAAGGAATTCGAAGAGAACTCATAGTGCCTCATAACCCACAGCAGAATGGGGTCATGCGGAGGAAGAATAGAGTGATCGTGGGTGTTGCACAAGCTATGTTGCATGACCACGGCCTACCGATGCACTTGTGGGCGGAAACATGCAACATCGCGGTTTATGTGCAAAACCGTTGTCCTCATAGAGTACTTGGCATGAGGACACTTGAAGAATTTTTTTCTAGTAAGAAGCCCGATATTTCTCATTTGAAGATTTTGGCTGATGTTTTTACATTCATGTGACAAAGGATGCCAGGAAGAAGCTGGAGCCGACTATACAAGTTGGGATATTTGTGGGGTACATAGAAACACCCCATAATTATCGTGTGTATTTTCCAAATGGTCGAATGATTGTGGTGCGATGGGATATAAAATTCAATTAGGTGAAAGTCATGAAGTTCTCGCTTAAAAGGGAGCTACACTTGCATGCAGATGAGGAACTTCTTGTTCCCAAAGATGAGCCTCTAGATGTGCATTAGCCACAGGAGGAGATTCATGGAGTGGAGTCCACTCATGTAGAACCAAACATCAAATCTGGTATAAAGCGTACCATAGAAGCTGAGAGACTGAAGCTTGATGCAGCAGAGAATGTAAGAGTCCCTATATCATAGCACAGACAGAGACAATCACCTGACCAATTTACTGGATACATGGCTCTTATGAGCAAGTGTGTCATGACAGATCCATATTCTTTTGAAGAAGCAGCACGAGAGCCCACATGGGTAGATGCCATGGTGGAGGAGTATGACTCCATTGTCAGAAGAAATGCTTGGGAGATTGTTCCAAGGCTGGTGGGTAAATCAGTGGTAGATTCGAAATGGATCTACAAGGTAAAGCAAGCTGCTGATGGGAGAGTTGAGAAGTATAAGAATTTTTTTTTTTCTTCAGGCTTCTCACAGATTAAGGGGATTGATTATGAGGAAATCTTTGCTCCTGTCGCACGATATTCTTCCATAAGGACCCACTTAGTGAAGGCTACGTTCTCTCTCAGTGCAGATGGGTTGGCACATTCATCAGATGGATGTGAAGACTACGTTCTTTAACCAGAGTTGCATTAAACTCTCGATTAATCCTATGTTTCATGATAGATCTAAACATATTGATATCTGGTATCATCATCTCCGAGATTGTGTGCAACGAAAGATCATGTTGCTTCAGTACATTCCTACGGAAGATTGGGATGCAGATATTCTGATGAAGGTGCTTGGCAAGAGAAAATTCGAATACCATAGAGGCAAGATCGGGGTGAAGGATAATCCCTATCTTGTTGAGAGGGAGTGTTGAGATTCAATAAGATGATGAGCTTAGTGAAAAGTAAGCACCTTCACTAAGTGGGGCCTGCAGGTTATTTTTAGGTGTATGTCTATTTTTAGACATGGTGTTCATATTCTATAAGTTGCAGGATGCTATTTGTAGATGGTTGGTCAAATGTGATAAATAGATGAAATTCTATTTTTGGAATATTGGGCGAATTCTATTTATATATCGTCAATATAAATATATATGTATGTCAATTATTATTAGCCCTTAATAATACTTTGATAATAAATATCAAATTATTCTCTTGGAGCACTTTATTTCAGTGAACAAATTTGGAAAATAAGTGGGCTGAAGGAATTATGCAATTCCTAGGGTTATCAGTGGCTCATGCATGGAGGACTGAGTTAGAACTGAAGTGGAAAAGTTATGGCAGAGTTGGAAGAGTATTTACAAGAGTTGTTGTTTCGTTTAACTCAGTTAAGTGAGTTGAACTCAATTGAGCTAGTTGTATCTAGTCTAACTGAAAGATACACTAGTGAGAGTTAAGTCAATTAATTAGTTAATTAATTCAAAACTAATAACTCACAAACAACTGAACAAATACAATAGTTAACTACTTGCATGTCAGTTCCAGTGGAGACCCAGTGGAGAGATAGGTGAACGGGGGAGATGGACTATCCGTTGTGACTATAGTGATGCATTCAATGCATCTGACACATATTGATGTTTCCAATGTGGATTTCACAGTCAAGGCAAGGGCAATTCGAATTCATTTAGAGGTCTTGCGCAGTGGAGGCAGGCTGTCAAGAGGCAAGAAATTAGTGCATAGATATGCAAATTTCTGAATGACAATGTGTAATGATTGTTGATTGTATGGAGAGCTTGATGTACTAAGCTTCGTATCAGATTATTACATGATTCCATTGATATACATAATATATGATAGTTGGGGTTTTCAACTTTAAGCTTTCCGGTTAACCAACTGTGTTATGTGTGATTGAATTTATTCACATGTGTTTATAATTGAATTTTAAATTTCTGTAAGTTTAATAGTGGAAGGATTCTGTATTTAGAAATAAGATAAATATTGTTAGATCACGAGAATCCGGTAATAAATTAGTATTAATATAAATTTGTACATAACCTAGACTAGCCTAACCTATCCTAACCTAACCTAACCTTCCCTAGCCTAACCCTACCTAGCCTAGCCTAACCTACTCTAGCCTAGCCTAACCTAATGTAGCCTAGTCTACTCTAGCCTAGCCTAGCCTAGCCTAAGTTAACCTTTCTTAATCTAACATAGCTTAACCTAACCTAGCCTGTTCTACCATAGCCTCCCCTAGCCTAGCCTAGCCTACCCTACCCTAGCCCATCCTAATCTAGCCTAGCCTAGGTAACCTACTCTAGCCTAGCCTAGCTTACTATATCCTAGCCTATTGTATCCTAGCCTCATGTCCTCTATCCTATTCTAGCCTAGCCTGAAGTAGCCTAACCTAACCAAGCTTAGCCTAACCTAGTCTAGCCTAGCCTACTCAAGCATAGCCTAGCCTAACCTAACATGTCCTAACCTAACCTAACCTAGCTAAGCCTAGCATATCCTATCCTAGTCTGTCCTAGCTTAGCGTAACCTAAATTGGGCTAACCTAGCCTAGTCTACTCTATCTTATTCTAGCCTAACCTAGCCTAGACTAGCATATCCTAACGTATCCTAGGCTAACTTAGTCTAATTAGCCTATTCTAACCTAATCTAACCTAAAATTTCCTAGCCTAGCCTAGCCTAGCCTAAATTAGCCTATCCTGGCCTAGCCCACCCTAACCTAGCCTAACCAACTCTATTCTACCCTAGCCTAACCAAACCTAACCTAGCTTACTCGAGCCTACCCTAAACTAGTCTACCCTAATCTACCCTAGTCTACTCTAGCCTAGCCTAGCCTACTCTCACCTAGCCTAATCTACTTTATCCTTCTCTATCCTAGCCTAACCTAGTCTAACTTTTCCTACTCTAGCCTAACCTAAAATAGTCTAGCCAAGTGTATCCTAGCTTATCCTAGTATAGCCTAACCTAACCTAGCCAAGTTTAGCCTATCCTAGCATAGCCTAAGCTAGCCTAGCCTAGCCTATCCTAACCTAGGCTAGCTTAGACTTGGCTAGCCTATCCTACTCTAGCCTAACCTAGCCTAACCTAACCTATCATAACCTATCCTAGCTTAGCCTCGACTAGCCTACCATAGTCTAGCCTAGCTTATCCTGGCCTAGCCTAGCCTAGCCTAATCTAGCTTAGCCTAATCTAGCTTAGCCTAATCTAGCCTAGCCTGGCCTAGCCTAGCCTAGCCTAACCTAAGCTATCCTAACCTAGGCCATCCTAACCTAACCTATCCTAGCCTAACCTAGTCTAACTAGCTTATTCTAGACTAACCTAACTTAACTTGCCCTTGCCTATCATATTTGAGCCTAAACTAACCTAGCCTAGCCTATCGTTACCTAGCCTCGCCTATACTACTCTAGCCTATCCTACACTAGCATAGCCTAATCTACTCTAGCCTCTTCTAGCCTAGCCTAGCCTAGCCTAACCTACTCTAACCTAGATTAACCTAGCCTAACCTAAACTAGTCTAAACTAACCTACTCTAGCCTAACCTAACTTAGCCTAACCTAACCTATCCTAAACTATCCTAACCTATCCTAGCCTAGCCTCGCTTAGCGTATCCTAGCATAGCCTAGCCTAACCTTACCTTTCCTAGCCTACGTTATCCTAGCCTAGCCTAACCTAGCGTAACCAACTCTAATGCGGCCTAATCCAACCTACCATAGCCTACTCTAGTTATCCTACTGTACTCTAGACTAATCCATGCTAGTCTACTCTAGCCTAGCCTATCCTAGCCTACTCTAGCATAGCCTAATCTACCTCAACCTATTCTATCCTAGCCTAGACTAGACTAGCGTAACCTTGTCTAACCTAGCATATCCTAGCTTTTCTTAGTATAGCCTAACCTAATCCACCCTAGCTCCTATCGTAGCATAGCATAACCTAGCCTAGGATAGCCTAACCTAGCCTAGCCTAGCCTATCCTAGCATCACTTAGCCTAGCCTAACCTAGCCTACCCTAGCCTAACCTAAGATAGCCTAACCTAGACTAGGATAGCCTAACCTAACCTACCCTACCCTAGCCTTTCCTAACCAAACTTATCCTTTTTTGTCCTAGCCTACTCTAGCCTAGCCTAGTCTACTCTAGCCTAGCCTATCCTAGCCTACTCTAGAGTAGCTTAACATAACATTTCCTAACTTACTCTAGCCTAACCTAACCTAGCCTAGCCTACCCTAACCTAGCCTAGCCTAGTGGTGGATAACCTAACCTAAGCTAGCGCAATCTAACCTAACCTAACCTAACCTAGCCTTTAAATGTTAAAATCATTTAAAAAAATAATTTAAACTAAACAATACTACTAAAAAAATCATTCAAAAACAAATTAAATTAGATATTATTAACTAAAATTTAAATATAACAAAATTTATTTAAAACAAATTAAATTTATTAATATATAATTTAGGAGAAAAAAATATATTAAGCTTAACCACATTAATAGTGTACATACATTATAAGATATAAATGAAAAACATATTTATAAAATGGGAAAATAATAATTCAAAATTCTTTTGAGAAATCCAATTAATCTGAACTAACATTTAGAGAAATTCAATTTTTATTAGAAAGGACTATCCAAAACTGATTTTGAAAATCACATAGAAAATCAACTAATATTTACTATTTGGAAAAAAAAATCATATAAAACTATAAAATTTAAAAAACTAATATTTATAATTGAAAAAAAAACTCATACAAAACCAAAATAAAAAGGAAATTAAATATTTTAAAGAATTTTATTTGAAAAATAAAATAAAAAATAAACCCATAGATATAATATATGTAATCAAAATTCCCAGGACATACTCACGTAGAGGATATGAAAGAAATGACAGTATTGATTTAAACTTATATGCGATAGATGCATAACAAACTTATATTTGATTTAAACTTGTATTAGATGTGGGGAATTTCAGTGACCATTTCTTCTATACGGAGTTAGGAAGATATCTTGATGGTTACGGGGTTCTCAGCTTCCAAAATGCGTCAAGGAGAATCTAAGAAAATTGATGGAGATGTTAAGTGTGTAAGGATGTGACTAAGATTCTTGAGTTGAGGAGAACATGCCATTAAAATTAGGGCGGCAACAAAGGAACGAACCAGAGGGATTAATTTATATACTTAATCAAGATTTTACTAAATTAGGCGAGGCCAGGCGAATAAAACTAACACAAGTAACATAGTTGAATTAAAAGAAAAGATTCAAAGAAAGAATTGAGTTAGGAAGATGGTTACGTGGTTACGGAGAATCTAAGGGAATTGATGGAGATGTTAGTGTGTGCAAGGATGTGACTAAGATTCTTGAGGAGAACATGCCATTAAAATTAGCGCGGCAACGAAGGAACGAACCAGAGGTATAAATAAATTAATCAAGATTTTTCTTTACTAAATTAGAGGAGGCCAGGCGAATAAAACTAACACAAGTAACATAGTTGAATTAAAAGAAAAGATTAAAAGAAAAGATTAAAAGAAAGAATTGATTTAATGATCATGATGAAACGGGGTTAATGAACGATATATTTCATAAACCTAATTAAATTAGGTACAAGACCAGAGCCACAGCAATCTCTCCATACATGGAGTTTTACATAAATTTTAAGCCCTGAGTTTTATATGACAGGACAGGGTTGGCAGTCGAACTAATGAAGAGTGGGTTAAGCGCGGGAGGGAAACCACTGATAGGAGTGAAACTAAACGAAAAAAAATTGAGTATCGAGACTCATAGATTGAAGTAGCAGGGCAGAGTATTGAGACTGGTAGACTGGCAGACTACAATTGCACCACCGTCAATAAGGTTCCAGAGCAGAACATGCCATTAAACAGAAGAATGAACTGATAGACATGGGCCAATTTAATTAATCAAGAAAATACATAGACTAAATTAGTGTTATTCCCTTGGGAGAGTGCCCTAATCATTCCAAAGTGAGACAAATAAAACTAACCGAGACACTTGATTTAATAATCACTATGGAATTAAATATTTTAAACATATTAAAACGCAGTCCACCAAAAGCTATATTTAGTAAACCTCAAAGAAGAGAGAGAGAGAGACATCTCTGTATACCTCTAGATGTACATTATCAATGTGAAATAGAAGAGATATCAAATGGAAATTGCGATCTTAATAACTCTACAGAAATTTCAAAACCGAGTCGACCAAAAGCTATATTTATCAACCAGAGAGCCAGAGTCATCTCTGTATACTTACAGTTGTACAACATTAAAGTAGGGTTTGAACATTATCAACCAAAAATAGAAAATATTTGAAATGGTAATTGGGATCTTCATCACTCTACAGAAATTTCAATATAACAACAAATAAAGAAATTCGGTAATAAAGAAATTGCTTGAGATACAAGAAATCAGATGAAGTAAGAATATCATGTACCTGAAGTCAAATAATTGAACCAAATCCTGTTACCGTTCCTTTGAAGTTGTTTTTAAAATCTGGTTAAACAGCCAGAGCCAGTGATGCATACCTGGAATTCAAAATTATAGCAACGTTCAAACATTATCAACAAGAAGATATATCAAATGGCAGTAGTTATCCTCATAACTCTAAAAAAAATCAATAAGAAAGAAATTAGGTAATAAAAAAATTGCATCTCATACCAGAAATCAAATCAGATCAAATTATAATCAAATGGCAGTAGTTATCCTCATAACTCTTCTTTCTAGTTGAGAAATCCTCCAAATCCTCCAAAGGATAGAACCAAATCCAGCTACTCTTCCCTTGAAATTTTTCTTTCAAAGAATAATACCAATAAGATTGCCTCTCTTCCTCTATCGCATAAACCCGCTACTCAAACAAAGAGACTGAGACTCGAACACAAAACCACCAAACACCCACCTACTGAAACTCGAACACCAAACCACCAAACACACACATACAGACTCTAACAGCGAACCCAAGAGACATAGCAGGCCATGGACAAAGGAAGGAGGAGCAACAATATGTTTAAATTGTGTGAGATTTGAGGTATATATACACACTCCCTTTCAACGGATAGTTGAACCACCATTACCAACTGGTTACATTATCCAAAAAAGCACATCATGCTTTTAGTTCATCCTTTTTTTCTTTTAAATTCGTGCTTTTAACTTTTTCAGTACTTTTTCGATTATGGGCATTTTAATTTAACTTTGATTTCAACCATTAATCGTTTAATCTGCATTGTGGGGTCTAGACTCTAGAGTCTGGCAGAGAGGTCGGTCCAGTGGAAATTAGTTGAAGCACGTTGAAAATTTGAATTTTTTTTTTCTTTTATAATTTGAATTTGAAATTTTGAAATTTTACTTTAAATTTTTAAATTAGCTTTTTGTTTTAGGCTTTCACCGACAGCGCTTCACAATCTGCAATTTGCCAGTAATAAGAAGTTAATAATCAAATCTGCAATTTGCAAAATGGAATGTGAGGGTAATAAAAAGTTAATAATCAAATAAAATGGACTTGGATAAATAATAAAGGTTAATAAATTTACAAATTATATTTTAATAGAATGGATATGAATTTTATGGTTAGTTTCAAACATAATTTTTTAAAATTAATTAACTTCTTGTAGGCTATGTAAAATGGTATATATACTTTTCAATGCAAAAAAACCTCATTATATAACCATAAATAGGTAAAAACTCTAACTCTTATTCATAGTTTTTTTTAATCCACCACTAGGATTGTGTCATGTTATTTCTAGGAGTTGGAAGTGATGGAGCCACCTCATTTCTAGCTCTTTGTGCAAGGTCAATTGTATCAACTTCACTATTAAAATAATGGAACATGCCACTTTCTATTATTTTCTTTGTAAGTACATCAACAATGACCATTGCTAACAAATCCTAAAATCTCAAAGACAACTTTTCATGACCTTATCATTTTTCTCATATAAAGGATTTATTATAAGGTTATAAATATTTATAATAAAAAGATAATGAAAGGTAAAATAACATGACATACAAAAGCATGAAATGATGGATTCTTAGATGTCATAATATTAATCTTTATCATTGGATTGAAAAGCATGAAATAATGGATTTGCATATTTAATAATATTGAAAGTTTATAATGGATTCACAGATTTAATAATATTGAAAGTTTATAATGGATTCGCAGATTTAATAATATTGAAAGTTTATATTACTTTTAGAAATAATAGATGAAATCATTATTTTTAAGCATGTGAATTAAATTTAATACAAAACAAATTGAAATAATAGGTTTTAGGTCATATTGCGTGTGGTTAATAAAGATTAGGGGTTATATATAATATGTCATTGTTAGAACTATTTTATTATTGGAATTTTTTTTAGAATAGTTAAAATATGAAAATCAAAGAATATTTAAATCAACCAATCATTTAGGGTAAATGAATACAAAAATATGTCTCTTAAGGAAGATAAACTCTAAGGAAACTTAGCTATAATATAAGGCCATTGCACTTCTCTTTTTTCTTTAATAATGGAAATGAAAACACAAAGAAAGAGGAACTTATTACAAAGTTTCCTTTGACATGATGCCCTAAGTGGCTACTACAAAATCAAATCTTATTGGTCGTCTATTATTGCCTAACATCTCATCCATATATACTTTGCACAACTATGAAACAAGTGCAAAGCCTAAAGAATTGAATCTTCTCTCTTTCAAGTGGCCTAATATATAATATAGCCTAATAGACATCTACATTTAAGGATTTTGCATTCCTCTACCCTCATTTATTACTAGGTTTTAGAACATCTAGAGTCTTCTTAAAATTATACATTAGGAAAAATTTTAAACATGGAAATTTATCTAAAATTGTAGAAATTTTGGAAAATCCTACTAGCTCCTTAAATTGTTCGGCCATATTCATCTGAAAATATTCATATTTATAACAAGTGAAAGGCAATCTTTTAGTTTTTAATAAAATGATTTTTAAATCATACTCTTCGGATTTTCTCGCTTGCTCTGCGGTGAATATCTCCCGGTTCGCATCTCGCATGGTTTATAAGCCTGGTTCTTGCAACTGATTCTCCTGCTTCTATAGCTGCCAAGATGCTTGGATTTGTTGTTGCCGATGAGAGATGAAACAACTAGGTTTAAATAATTCTGCGGCTTTTTCTGAGGTCACATGCTCTATTTCACCGAATCCTCATGCTTCTACAGTTGCCAAGATGCTGGAGCATTACATTAGATCAGGAGTTTTTGTTGTAGTTCTGATCTACCACAGCACTGCAGCCCTTAACCATTCGATGTTTACGGTCATATGATATACCGCAACACTTCTCTCATCTACCACAACACCGCACTTATCTGATCTGCCGCAGCACCGCAAATTTGACTTATTGGATCAGGAGTTTATGCTGTATATTTGACTTATTAGATTTCACAGGGTTCGATAGCATCTCTTCCACAGTATGGCTTCCATCTTCGCAAAGATAATTGTCGGCCCAATTCCATCTGCGTCTGAAAGTCAAGCTCCTGCCCATATTGTCACTGAAGCCCCAACTCCGACTGTGCAGGTGGTTAAAGCCTCATTGGATGAGGCCTTGAGGTTTTTTGAAAGTGCCTTAATCTACTGGTTTAATGGCTTTTGGCCACGGCTGACAGCTCTTAACAGTTGGATCTCAGAGGTATGGAAGCCTATCATTTCTGATGAAATTAATATCTACCCCTGTGCTAAGGGTTTCTTTATAGTAGATTTTGAAAACTCTGAAAGCAGACAATGCATTTTAGATTTTGGCCCTTGGTTTTGGGAAAAATCGGGCCTATTCATGAAACCATGGAACCCATCATTTGATCCCTCAACAACAGTCATAACCTCAGCACCATTTTGGGTCAGATTGCCAAACCTACCTTTGCATCTCTGGAATCTCTCCTCCCTAAATGCCATTGGAAACGCAATTGGGAAATTTTACTACAAGTGCCCAGAAATAGAGGAATATGTCAGAACCACCTATGCACGCATCTGTGTAGAAATGGACTTCAGCACCGGATTCTGAGCTGAAATAATCCTAACAAGCAAAGGCTATGTATGGAACTAGCAACTCGACTATGAAATTATCCTCTTCAGATGTTGATCCTACTTTGAGACAGGCCATCTAGCCAAAAATTTCCCAAAAGTCTCCCCGAAAAATTCTGCTAAAAAGAATCACCATAGATATACATGGTGGGAAGGAGCACAAAATGAACATTATACTGTCAAGGAGGAATACTCTCCAGAAAAATCTTTATCACAAGAAACCAAGCAAGAAAGAAACAACCCTCAAGACAAGCGCAGGAAAGCCTCGCCCAACAACAAAAAAATGAACTCGATCGCTCCTCAAGCATCAACAATTATGAGGATTCGAGTACCGTGCAAAAGAAATCTTCATTTAGCAGCAAAGCAGGTCTCCTAGATCCCAAAGATAAGACACCAGTGTCCCAAGGATCAGAAGAGATGAAGGAGTTGCAAGACAAAGGAAGTTGGAAGACCGTAGAGAAGAAAAAGAAAGCTACAACACCGATCTCGCCAAGAAAGATGATAAACGAGACAATTAAGAATTAAGAAAATTATAGGTCTGATAGACCAAAGTTTGGTCTCAGTGGATGTTAACTATCATCATCAACAACAACAACAACAACAACAACTCTATATACTATCTATAAAATTTTGATGAATTGTTGCATAAAATAATTTAATCCTATAAAATTTATGTGAATCATTTAAGAAAGAAAAAGGAAAGTGTAGAATATTGTATTGGAAAAAGCATGGAAAATAAGTCTATTTATGAAAATTTTCTACTAAGATTTCCCCTGGTCTAATAGTGGGTAGGTCCGCCTATGCCATATACTTAGTACGATGGTGGCCACGAAGGTAGCTCCAATTGTGGGAGGAATAATTTTCACATATGACCTCCTACTAGGTTGGTGTTTACACCATTCTAAAGGTCGCTATATGAAGAAATATGTCACAAACCTTTATGTTGATCTTGTGAATTGTTTACTTAAGAAATTTTCACTTGATTGCTGAAAATGAACCTGCTAAATTATAAACCTTGAGTCTCTTAATTGGGATGTGCCACTAACTTAAAAGGTAATCCCCCAGTTGAAACACCTAATGTATGGGATACAAAATTGGGAATAGACATCTCACTAACCAATGAAATGAAGGTGGAGATAATGGCTCCTTATTCTAAATTTTGAAAGTCGAAAGATGTTGTATATTTGATGAGACACTAGTTTCTCACATCATGTGGTGTCTAGGTGGTCTAATAAGGTCCATTGACAAAAGGTTCGGAGATGAAGGTATATTGGTGGCTTGGGTCTATTCAATATAATCACCAAAATGAGGTCTATTCAATTGAAAAAGTGAAGAGACTAAATTTTCTATAAAACCAGGATTGTAATTCAGTGGAAGATGTTCATTGATGAACTCAACTTTTTGTTTTAATATTGCTTTGGTTATCTTGTGTGAGTCATAAATATAATTATTTGTGTGCCATTATTTATAAATAACTATTATTGATTAATGGCTTTTTATTCCTCTACCTTTGAGGAAATCGTCAGATACTTCCTCACTCAATTATGTTTTCATCTATCCATTTACTTCTTGAGGCCCCTAGCCACCTCGACATATCTTGCTACTATTTTTCCAGAATTAGCTAATATCCAACACTCGTTATGATGATGAGTTCACAATCATTTTTTAGCTAATGGAATTTGATGTACATCATCTAACAGGTTTTTAAAGTTCTATTAATATTGAGGATTAAGTGTAATATAAGGGTCCAAACCTCTCAATAAAGTAACACTCAATAGATTACCTCTCAACATCTAGCATCCATATCACTTGGTATTTCCATCCAATTTCCATATCAGCACCATTGAAAATCCTAATCCATATCACCTTGCCACATAATGTGTCCATGTAAACAACATGTCATCATTGTGTCTATGCCACATCAATGCCATGAAATATCCACATCGATGCCACATGATCACCACATTAGTGCCAAATCATCATCATGGCAATGCCATGTTATATCTATGTGAGTGGCACATCAAATCCACATTATCATCTACCACCTCACAGACTTCCTAGATCTAAATATTTTTCTATATAAGCTATTCCATTCATTATATTTGCTAGATTTCCAATGATATGTACTTTATGAGGCTCTTTTCTTTTTTTCCCTTGGTTTCTTTTTATGCATAATTTTTTTTGTTTTTCTGTTTATTGTTCTAGTAGTTAATGGAACATAGAATATGTCATCTAACAAGTGTTTCAAGTGCTATTAGTATTGAGTCTTATGCCCAATATAAGGTTCCAAACCTCTAAATAGACTATCACTCAATAGATGATCTCCCGACATCTAGTATCCATGTCACTTGCCATTGAAATTCAATGTCCATCTTAGCATCATTTTATACTCTAATCCATATAACCTTGCCACATAATGTGTCCATGTCAATAACATGATATATCCATGTCTATGTCACATTAGTGCCATGAAACCTCCACATTGATGCCACAAGATCACCACATTAGTGCCACATCATCACCATGTGAGCGCCATGTTATCTCTATGTGAGTGGAAAATCAAAGGCACATTATCATATACCACCTTAAGGACTTCCTAGATCTATATATTTTCCTATGTAAGTTATTCCCATCATTATATCTGCTATATTTACAATGATTTGTGCTTTATGAGGATTTTTTCTTTTTCTCCCTTCTTGTTTTGGCATAATTCATTTTTTTTTTTGCATATTTTTGTAATAGCTACAAAACACAAAAATTTTGGACTATAACCAAATTTTTAAGTCCACTTCATTCAAATTATAAACATATATATGGTTATGCTCATTAGTGTCTACTTCATAGGAGGATTTAAACTCGAGTATGTTGTGAGAAGTTACATGTTGCAACATACACTCACATGAAATTAAAGCACAAGCTGTAAGTCTATAACAGGTTCCTTTTTCATGCCTTTCATATTGCATTGTCACTACACTATCACATATCTTCGTACAATTTGGAGTTTATGGCAAGTTAATGATCCTCACATGTGCGAGAAAAAATATAAACCCTATTCCCCATATTCATTTTCACACTAAGATTTTTTGCATGTATCCTCTACTTCCTCTACAAAATGTAACATTTTTCTTTATTCTATTCATTATATTTGAACCATAAAATGTCACCCTACATATACTGAAAATTTCTATTTTGCTATAAATTTCTCCCTTTTTGGTTAAACTAATCTATAACTATGACTATTTTTGAAATGATAGATATAGTAGTCAATTAGTTGTCATCATTTCATCATAGATAGAGGAAATGGCCCCACCAAAGAAGATTCAGTAAAAAGAGATTGAAGAATAGTGGAAAGAAAAAGGTTTTATGTCTTCCATTCCCACATACACACACACAACTTGTTTTACTCACAAATCCATGCCAATTACTAGGTTACAAATATATCAATTGTTTGCTTGAAAAAAGATCACATATGAGGAAGAATATTCTTGCACATGTTTGCATCATGTTCCACTATATCCCCTTGTGTGGAGACCATTAAATGGATTATAAAGTGCATAAAGTGCATTGACGTCAAGGATATGACACTTAGAGATAGACATGGTTAAGGTATAATGATATTCACATATCCCAACAATGTTGAGTACTTTAATTTGACGAAATATCAAGTAGCACTTAAGGAAAATCGGTACGAAATTTTATTCTTGTGCATATAACACTATTACCTCAAATTTTTTATGAATCCTTGGTTGATAAATTAGGTTTAGGAGCCTCTCAGAGTTGTAGCACTCTTGGTGGAATACCAGGGCTCATAAGGAATGTGAGGTGAGGGTAAAGGATAGATTTCCATAAGAGATGAATTCTCAAATAATCCTACCCCAACACTCTCACGGTTACCAGGTTTATCTCCAATCAGTGGGACAATATTACTTGTGGAGTTATGTTTGGTCAATGTTATACAATAATTAAGGTTTTTGATCGTGAAAATATTTCCTTCATGGTGAAATAAATGGACATAAAAAAATAAATACATGACAATAGATATGGCATAAAACAAACTACGACTAAGGAGAACATTACAATATAAAGGGGTGTCTACAACTTCAAAATAAACATACATGGACTTTTCCCTTAACTTGATGGAAAAATTCTAAAGAACCTCGTGGTGTAAAAAATGGTGCCAGTTAAAGGCTTATAGAGTGGTACTAAACTTCATGAGTGTCGATGACTTAAAAGATATTCAGTATGATGTTGACATGAAATAAGTGGAAGACCCTTCATCCATCAAAGAGAAATAGATATCATGGGAAAAAATTCAAAATTTGGTTTAAAAAGAAACATGATGGGAAAATTGACCACGAGGTGATTAAACGGCAAAGGAAATCAAACTAGACTCCAAGGGATCAACCTCTCTAATTAAAATCAACAAGGATTTGCCTTGCTAAGGGAATATTTGCAAAACCTCCTGTTGGCTTGTGACCTCATTGATAAAATAAAAGGAGTTGTCGCATAAAGAAAAAGAGAAACGCAAGCCAAGAGGATAGGGAACAACAAATTTAATAGAGGATAACTCAAAGAACAAGCGCGTCGATCATGTGACAGTATGGCATGAATAAGGATACCAATATCAATCTCTCTCAAAGGCAGCACGCACATAGTTCCGTGGCGGAACCATGCGCCAAGTACCGGACCGTTTCGTCGGCCTCCGAAAGGAGTTAAGGTGGCCGAAGCCAACCCCCTGGAGTAGGTGATTTCATCCCTTCTCCGGGCCAATCAGAGTGATTCCGTGGGGGGAAGGAAAGGGAACAAAGGCCTCCATCCACCACGCCGAAGACCGAAGGGCCTTTTCCTTTGCCATTATCTAGACTGACTGGGCCTTTTCCTTTGATTTTTCCTTCTTTGTCATTGCCAAAAGTAGCATTTCCAGATTTCTTTTCATCAAAGGTTATAAACTTGCTTCTATCTCCAGTCATATGCTTTGAGCAACCACTGTCCAAATACCATTGGCTTTTCAGGTCTTGAGCTATTATACCCAGGTCACATTTATTCACCTTCTTTTTCCACTGCATGCATTCTTTTGTTTGGTACATTTTTTGAGATGATGACCCACATTCTCTGAGAGGACATTTGGAAGGCATATGCCAAATTTTATTGCATACACAACATTTAATCATATTTTTAGCAGGATTATGAGTATGGGTAAACTCTCTATGATTCATAACCCTCCTTGAGGTTTTGAACATCAATCTTTGTCCATATTTTCTGCATTCAATGATTTTATGGCCAAATTCCTTACAATAAAAACAGTATCCATAGAAACAATTTGCATACCTGATGAAAGGTTGTCTTCTCCATTTGTTTGCTTGGGACAATCTCTTCATTGTTTGCATCCTTTGCTGGTTTGAGTTAATCCTCCTTGTATGACAATATGCAGCAGTATGTCCCAGGTTGTGGTGGGCATAACAAGTAGCATTTTTCATAGGAGGGAATAATCTCCTTTGATGGCTTCCAAATTTGACATACTCAGGGGTATATGAGCCTTTTTCTGTTAGCTGAGTATTTATTTCATTCTTTGTTATTAGAGGTTCCTTCTAGTTTCTGTCTCCTTCATTGCATGTTTCTTCTTTTGTAGGAATCATTTGAGCTGCTTCTTCATCCTTATTTTCTTTTACAAAAATAATATTTTTATTTTCCTTTTCTTTTCCTTTACTTGATTCTCCTTCATAGCCTATCCCAGTTTTTATCAGAGGATATATTTGAGCATCTAGGATTTCATTCAACTTACCAGAGCTTTTCATTTGGGAAGAATTTATTGACACTTTCCTTTGGGTATTTTCTAATTTCTTCCTCAGGCATACTACTTCTTCTTCCAAGTTCTCTTGTTCTTGAATTTTATCCTTAATTTGCTTAAGTAACATGTCTTCTACCTTCTTGGCTTCTTCAAGCTCTACTTTCAACTGAATGAGGGCTTCTGAAATTTGTTCTTCTCTTACATACTTAAGGAGAATGTATTTCTGTTTTCTGCACTTCAGTTTGAGTCTATCAATCTCCTCCAGGGCACTTCTTAGCTCCCCCTCAAGATCAACTTCACCTTCTTCTTCATCTTCTAGAAGGAGTCCTTCAAGTTCTTCTATGGCCATCAACATAAATTCAGAGGTTCCTTCTTCACTTGAGGGTTCATCTGAGTCTTCAGATGCACTGCTGTCTTCTTGAGCATAGAAATATTTTCTATTGAATTTCTTTCCTTTCTGCCAATTCTTTGATATAGGTTTCTCTGATTCTTGAGCTTGATTCCTTGTTTTCTTATGAGCACACTTAGCAGCATAGTGTCCAACTCTTCCACAGTTAAAGCATTTGAATGAAATTTTACCTTTATATTTACCTGAGCCTCTATCCAGTTTCTTGACAAATTTGGCAGCAAGAGCATATATCTTCCTTTTCTTCTTTCGTCTTCTCTGTCTTAAAGGCTGCCTCCCTCAAATTTGGCTTCTTTTGTGGGAGTCTCATCTCATAGGCTGTTAGATTTCCAAGTAACTGGTTCATGGTCAAGGTTTCCAAATCAGTTTTTTCTTCTATGGAAAAAACCTTAGGGTTAAATATGGGTGGAAGAGATCTCATAATCCTTTGAACAATTACATCTTCTTTTATGGTTTCCCCTAGAGCTTTCATGTTATTTACTATTTATGCAACCCTTAAAAATAAGCTGGCAATGTCTTCTTCATCATTCATTTTTAAATTTTCAAATTGGGCTCTATAGAATTGAATTTTGGCAGTCTTCACCTTCTTGTCTCCCTCATGGATGTTCTCTAGAGTATCCCACATCTCTTTGGTAGTCTTGTTGTGCATTACTTTGATAATTTATGCGTCACACAGTCCATTTAAGATTGCATTCATGGCCTTTGCATTAGCTACAAAAACTCGTTTAGCTTCTTTCTCTGAGTCAGTTGCCTTTGGGGCATATCCAAATTCCACAACAGCCCAAAATTCTATTCCTAGAGACATTATGTATGCTCTCATTCTGATTTTCTAGAAGGCATAATTAGCACTGGTGAAGAAAGGGGCTTTATTGGTTGAGCTTCCTTCTTGACTAGCCATCCTGAGGACCTAGGATCTCCTTTCAGTAGTTAAACTGGTACAAAAGGAACCTCCTATGATACCTATTGTTGAATCCTTAGTTAAACTGAGAGGGGGTGGGGGTGAATCAGTTTAACACATTCATGAGATTTTAAAAACTTTTTATAAAGCTTATTTACAACTTAATTTTATAATCAACTTTATATGTGAACAGTCTTAATATGTAGTAGCAATTATTAATATAACGTGACACCAAACTTATTATGAGAGCAGCAAGTATTAAGCAGATTGGATAGAACATATCAACATATAGGCAACACACAGAGAGACAACAGATATAAGTGGAAACCCATAAAGGGAGAAAACAACATCTTATTATTGTTGTGATGCAAAGGCAAGCGCCAACTCCCTCTCACCACTGATTTTCTGCAGGCACCAACTTACAGGAGGCTCCAACCTCAGTTAGCTACAACTGACATCTATCAAGCTTCAACTTGATAAGGAAGCTCCAACTTCCTCATTCTATCAAAATAAAACATTTGTTGATATACCATGGATATCAGCTCTGTTCTGTACCTTCTTTTGTGCTGTCCTTCAGTCTTTAAATCTGTCTTATTGAATCTCTTTCTGCTCCTCATTCTTCTTATCTTCTCTGCCTCAATTCATCAGACTCTGCATTCTCTAACCTATCTATCCATATCACTATGATATCCTTTATAAATTTTACCTCATAACTGTTTGTATTCCACAGGGAATTCAAAGTGAATAGCCCTGACTCTTCACCTTCTGCCTCCTTACTTCTTTATCCAGCTCATTCAGAAAACTAGTTTTACAGTGGAGTTTTGTTTCCTATGGAGACTTGCGAGTGCATCACAAACAATATAAACCAATTAAAAACATTTACATTTAGTTACAATGTGAATTCCAATTCAACCCATTTATCCTTTTAGATCATTGCGTGTTGTCTTTTCTGCAGCTGTCTCTGTCTTTTTCCTCTCTCTATGTGTTTCTGTTCACTGTTGTTGCGTAACTCCTGCATATATTTAACTGCACTTTTTATATAACGAAATTCAACTCTTGGCATAATAATAAAGGCATTTGTAACATATAAACTGCCCTTTCTATATAACGCAAATGCCTCTCGGCGAGATAATCATAATAGACCCTTTTAATATATAAAATGCCTTTTATGTTCAACTAATCGATCTTTTCTTATGCTCCGATGCGATTACACCTATTACGATGGTTACGATGCGATTGATCACAATCGGAACTTTTAATGGTATGTTCTGATATACTGCTTTACTCCGATGTGATGGTTCATTGTTCACTTGCACTTCACTGCGCCGATGCGATTAGCAAAGGCCCCACCATGTAATCAGACAACTCATATCCGCCATCCATCCTTCAGCAAATCCAATGGCTATCATCCGATCGCTCAATCACAATCAGAAATATCAGTTTGTTCGTTACTCTTTCACCTTCGATGCGATGAATCACTCCAATGCACTTTAAGCTGGAACTCAAACAAATATGAGTCACCAATTATAACATATCGGGTCTGCAATCGCAATCGGAACTATTATTAACATGTTCCGCTGTAATGATTTTCTCCGATACGATTCGTGAGGGTCCCACCCTATAATACTTCGTTTTTTTTAAACCCAAACAATAGAACCTTTTATTCTTTTAATCTCACACACAAGAATATAATACATATGTTGTATATTGTAACCTTGGTCCCTTGTATATAAAGCACTACATATATATGTATATCTTGGAGCCTTTTCTTTATAAATATCGAATGAATTTGCCCGACAGTCAAAACTCTTTAACCAACCCTCTAAGGCAAAACATAATAAGCCACATTCTTTATTCGAACCTTAGTGTTAATGCTACAAAAGGGGTCCGACTCTTTTAATTACATACATCCGTGCTTATAGCATACACTCATGGTTTATATATTAACAAAACACATATATCATATGGTGGTTCACGGGGCCCACGCTCTACTCTTCACCCTTTATGAATTAAATAAACAAAAACCCATTCCAAAACAAGTGGTCCATATCTCTATTCACCCGCATATCAACCATTCAACATTTTCTCTAATAGTTAATAACTAACCATTAACGCAACAATTCAATTGGAACAAAATACGGAGCCAAGCAGCTTAGCCTTATTTGTTACTACTTTTTTTGGTAGCATAAAAGCCATAGATTTTGAAAAGTGGTGATGCGAGAATCCTCCCTTTTTTGTTACACATTTGACACTCTAGTATTTTTATTTATGAAGTATGAATATTTGTTTTAAAATATTAGTGATTTTCATGATAATTTTTCAGAACGTATTGATGTAGCATCAACTTTTAAACGGTGATTTTTTCATGCTAATTTTGAAACGTATTGATACAACATCAACCTTTTTCTTTTAGAGTGGTGATTTTCCTGTTGGTAATAAAACACAAAAGTTAGATATATATATATATATATATATATATATATATATATATATATATATATGTATAAACAATAAAAAAAACCAATAAAAATGTTAAAAAAACAAAATTAACTCATAAAAATAAAAAATTTAAACAAAAAAATAAAATAAAATAAAATAAAAATAAAAAATAAAAAAATCGAAAATTATATTAAAAAAAAATGACAATTTGAAAAAAAAAACACATAATTTAAAGAAAAAAAAAACAAAAATTAAACTAAAAAACTAAAAAAAAAAACATCAAAAACATTTTTTTCTAAGTTATTAAAAAAAACCATATAATTAAAAAAAAATTAAATAGAAAATTTAAAAATAATCAAAAATTACAAAATTAAAATTTAGATAAAAAAGATAAAATACAAAAAAGAAAAAAAATAAATTTAAAAATTCAAATTAAAAAATAATAATAATAAGAAAAAATACAAATTTCAAAATTAACCAAAAAAAAAACAAAATTTAAAATTGAAAAAGAAAATTAAAATAAGAGAACTGAAAAAATAAAAAATAAAATAAAATAAAAAAAACTATCATTAAAAAACAAAGAAAATGAAAAAAACCACGTGCAAATAATTAAAAAAGAAATATCCATAAAAATGAAAAACTAAATAAACTAAAAGGTTAAAAAAAGAAAATTTAATTAAATAAAAATTTAATAAATTTAATAAATAAATTTTAAATTTAAAAAAATAATTAATATTAAAATATTAAATTTAAAAACAAATTTAAAAAAAAAACAAAAAATTAAAACAAATTAAATTTAGAATAAAAACTTTCAATTGAAAAAAAAAATTATTTTTTTCAAATTAAAAATAAATAAATAAATAAATAAAATAAAAATTAAATTAAAAAAAAATATTAAAAAATTAAAAAAAATTAAAAATAAAAAAGAACAAAAAACAAATTAAGAAAAAAATATTAAAAATTAGAAACAAAATTTAATTACGAATTAGAAAATATTAAAAATTTTAAAAAAATTAACAAAGAAAACTAAAATAAAAAAATAAAAAAATCAAATTAAAAAAAAAAAATTATTAAAAATTAAAAAAAGAATTTTTTGATCGTGCCGGCGTAGCCAATCAACCTCCTGCCTGAAATCGCCGTGGGAGGCCGATTCCCAGAATCAGCCTCCGCCGCCACCTGGGCAAGATTGGCGGCACCACCATGATCAAAAAATTCCTTTTTATTTTTTATTTTTTGTTTCTTTTAATATTTTTTTAATTTGATTTTTATTTTTTTTTAAATTCAAAAAATTATGTATATATTTTTTTAAATTTGATTTTTATATTTGAAATCTAATTTGTTTTAATTATTTTTTTTTTATTATTTTTTTTAATTTTATTCATTTCTTTGTTTTTAATTTTTTTTTTTTCTAAATTTGGTTAATACTTTTTATTAAATTTTCTATTTTTTTTATTTAATTGATTTTTTTTCAAATTTTTTCATTTTTTTTTTATTATTAAATTTTATGTTTAGTTTTTTCATTTAATTTTTTAAAATTTAATAAATTTTGTATTTTTTTTTAATTTATTTGAATTTAATATTTTTTTTTTAATTTTTAATTTTTTATTATTATATTTTTAATTAAATAAAAATTTTATATATTTTTTTTTATTTCAATTAAAATTGTGTATTTAAAATTAGATTTTTTTTAAAATTAAACTTGATATTGTCAAATTAATTTGTTTTTTATTTTATTCTTTATTTAATATTTATTTTTTAATTTATTTTTTCAATTTTTCATTTTTAATTGATTTTTAAAGTTTTTTAACTTTTTATTTTAACAATGTTTTTTTTCTTCTTTATATTTAAAATTTATTTTTTATTTCAAAATTTATTTGTTTATTCATTTATTTATTAGAATTTAATATATATATATATTTTAAAATTTAATTTGTTACTTTAATATTAACATTTTTTTTAATTTAATAAAATCTAATATATATATTTTATATTGGGAATTTTGCTTCTGTGATCCATAAAATGTGTAAGAAATTCTTTTGGTGAAAATCACATGTAGGAATTTTTGCCGACGCGTTTCGAACCAGCGAGTGTGGCTCATCATCAGGACAAGATGAGAAATCTGAATCAAAAAACCAGATTAAATAGATAGGAAAGCTCCAACTAGCCGTTAAAAACATAACGGCTAGTTTGACGAAATTTAAAATTCCATGAAATAAAACTTTATTTTATTATGTATGATTTCTAATAAAATTTTTATTATAAAGGTTTTAATTTAAATATAATTCAATTTTTATGATTTCTAATAAATAAAATGTTGAAAATTTTTTATTTTTAATTTTAATACTTTGAAAAAATTAACAAATAAAAACAAATAAAAACAAATAAAAATAAAATAAATACATAAATAAATAAATAACTAAACAATAAAAATAAATGAAAATAAAATAAAAACAAAAATTAAAAATCTAAGAGAAAATTAAATTTTAATTTTTTATAAAATAAACCAAATTAAATAGAATAAGCAATAAACAAATAAAATAATAAAAAGGAATATAAAAGTATAATAAATAAAATATTAAATAATTCAATTTCATAGCTAAAGAAATTCATACAGTAATAAGGAAGCGACTTAATATATATATATATATATATATATATATATATATATATATATATATTATTTTTTATGATTTAAATTTAATTTATTTTTTATTATTTGTTTTATTAATATATATTTTTTTAAATTTAATATTTTTATTGTATTTTATTTTTAATTAATTTTTCATTTTTTTACTTTTAATTTAAATAATGTTTTTTTTTTTAAGTTTTAAATTTATTAAAATTTAATATATTTCTTTAAATTTAATTTTTTTTTTTATTTTTTATAATTTCTTTCTTTTTTTAACTTGTTTTTTTTTTAATTTAATATATATATTTTTGTTTGCGATAATGCCTCCATTATTGTGCTTACTTAGTTTAGATTGGGTTGTTGAGGAAGTTGAGAGATTCTCTCAACTTCTCTCTCTAAGATTAGCATTAGTTTAACTATATATATTTGATGTATCTCTGATTATTATATATAGAAATTATTATTTTGTGTGTGAATCCTGTGCGCTTCTGCTCTCTCACAATTTTTAATATGGTATCAGAGGCAGTTCTGCCTTGATTCCCTTACGGGAAGGCCAGGAAAATTGAGAGTTTATGTTGCTGCTCATCTGTACATAAGTAGGGTAATAGTGTTGAATTTTTTGTTTGTTTGTGTGAGCGAGTGATCTAGCAGTGTCCAACGATTGATGTGTGTGGATCAATCTTGCTGCCCGACTATTGAGGAGCGACGGTGAAGGTAGTTCCAAAATTGAAAACTGTCTGTTGAGAATCGCCGCTAATTTGAAATATCGCTGTGCAGTATACCTGATCTTGTCTGCTTGGAGACGTCGAGTTCACTGAATGCCAAGGAATAATGCACGGAGCTCTGGAAATTGTTTCATGATTCCTACCAATCCAACCTACGCAGGATGAGAGAGAGCCATCTCTACGTCAGAAGATATCCAATTTATAATAGGTTTGTCGACTAGTGGGGGCATTAGACGAATCACTGGCCTTTAACGCTTGCAGTCTGTGCATCGGTTCCAAATACCGTTTGCATTCTGGTTACCATCATGTCATGGTTCTTCTTCATTGAATAGATGTTCAATTCTATTTGACATGCCATGAAACATACTCACTCTGCAACAGACTTTAGAGAAGGAGCAAAATCTTCACAAGTAAATGGCAGGTATGGCCAGATCGAGGGTCGATGTATCCAGTATCGAATGGGGCATCAGCATTCTCCAATGGGAGATAATTGGCATTCCATAATCCTCCTTTGACCTCGAAGATGCAACTCCCAAATTTTTCGGTGGCTGAAATCGTCCATTATTTCTCCTTGTAAGGCGGTCTGGCAACATGGAGCGAAGGATCCAAGGATAAGTTTTCATGCTATAAAAGTGGGAATTGCACTTGTCTTGGTTTCCGTCTTCTATTTCGATAGTGTATGCAACAAGGATTCCGGTTCGATGGAAGCTGCAAATTTGTTTGCGAAAGACCGGAGGACGAAAGTGAAATCTAAAGTCAAGGGAATCCGGTGAAGCACGTTGTCAGAGAAGGAATAACAAGAGAATAGATGACATGGCTCCGTTGGTTGGGTTGTTCGTGTTGATGGAGGGGAATGGCACGGTGTTTGAAGTTCATTAATTTTTTTTGTGTAGAATATGTATTGTAGTGTTGGGTTATAGCTTATATTTGTTGTTATGAGATTTGTGTATTAGAGAACCAATTATTGAACAAATTATCATTATTTAAATTAGTCGTTCTTGATGTTCTACAGGGACGACAGAACAATTGGCTAATTTGATTGTGTGAAATTTGTTATATGCTGATCTTGTTGTGCTATGGGCCAAGGAGCATCAGTTACAGGTTACAAGCAGGTCAAGTTGTTAGATTAGCTCTTGAACACATTCAGTATTCAGACAATTTGCCTAGCCACTGATGGATAGCCGAAAGCGAAATATCCGACAGATGGTGATTGGTCCATAGGATGGTTCATCACTTGTCAGCTCTATCGCAGAAGCCCCGATGAGCCGAGTTGTCAATACTGTTAATCTTGCAAAGTTCATTATTGCTGGTCAGAAACAAATGTATTTTAAATGGGTTGAATGGTAGCTCGAAAATGGTGGAGAAAAGAGAGTTTTCTATGAGATCTCAGAGTGGGTACAAGTGTTAATGAAGACCAGATCAGACAAAGAGATGAAAGTTCAAAGTGTTGTAATTGTGATTAATTATTATATGTTTTGTAATGTAGGCATTAAAGGGGGGTATTTGAGATAATGCCTCCATTATTGTGCTTACTTAGTTTAGATTGGGTTGTTGAGGAAGTTGAGAGATTCTCTCAATTTCTCTCTCTAAGATTAGCATTAGTTTAACTATATATATTTGATGTATCTCTGATTATTGTATATAGAAATTATTATTTTGTGTGTGAATCCTGTGCGCTTCTACTCTCTCACAATTTTTAATAATTTTTTAATTTCTATATATTTTGAAATTTTAATCTTTAAATTTTTTTTTTATTTTTTTTATTTTTTTCTTAAATTTTAGGTTTTTTTAATGTTTGAATTAAAAAAAAAAATTGTTTTTATTTTTATTTTTTTATTTCTATATATTTTTAAATTTTAAGCTTTAAAATGTTTTTATTTTTTAAATTTATTTTTTTCTTAAATTTTAGGTTTTTTATTAATGTTTGAATTTTAAAAATTTAAAAATGTTATTTCTATTTTTAAAAATGTCAAAAATATGACATTTTTTTTTTTTTGGTTATTCCAACATCAACTGGTTTTGTTTTGAGGGTGTTTTTTCAATCCTTTTTTCAAGAAACAATTTTTTTTTAGTATAATCTTTTAAAATGTTGAAATTTGACCTTCAAAAAAAACCAAGTGGGTTCTGGAATACATTTTTTTTTGTTTTTGGGGTGTTTTATCATGCTTTTTGAGTCTTTTTGAGCTAGATTTCCTGTTTTGAGGTCAGGTTACCTATTTCATCGGTAACAGTGTTCTGGGCCCACTGCAACTTATATCCACATATATAATGTATTATATGCCTTGTGTTACAATCTTGGTCCCCTTTAATACAACGCTCATATCATATTGAACCCCTTCCTTTGTTTATTATATCAAGTGTGTTAACCCGACGCACACCCTTCTTAACCCGCTCTCTAAGGTTTGAACATGATATAATAAAACACTTTCATACTCCCAACCTTATCACTTAGCGCTATAAAAATGGATTTGATGCCCTTAATTAAACACGCAAGCATTTATAACCTTCCAACCATGGCTTATAACATGAAACCAACATTTTATAATGTATTGCAATCATGGGCATGTAACTTACCTTCCGCCTGTTTATTAACTTTTATAATACACAAAATACACTGAACTTCGCATAATACTTGGCCCCGCAGCAATGAATGTAGGTCTCACAGCCTCGGTTCTCTTCCCCACAACTTTTCTTCTGAACGGATGGTCAATCTACTCTCGCGCTCCAACTGAGCTTTGGACCCCCATCCGATGAATGACGCGCAATATCGCGCAACTTATATGCTCATCACATAATTCTCCAAAATTACACGAAAAAATTTGTATTCGAAAACCACTTTAGGACACGTGGCAATCAATGACATATATTGCGTTCTTTTTTACAATTCTGCTTACCACTTTAATTGTTGCATGAACCCACTGGTTTTTGAGAGTCGGTTTCACTATTTTCTCAGGGTTCCATCTAGCACATGGTTCCACTTCATCAAATTTTAACTATTATTAAAAGAATTCCCGCTTTCGCTCATGTTTCCTCTTGCGTTCTCGACATTATAATACGGTGCTTCCATATGTTGAACGCCCGACTCCATTAGGTTTTCATTGTGTATTTACTATTCCTTTCTTGGTTCTGTGCCCTTACTGGTTCCATAGTCGACTGCGTTATTCCTTAGAAATGGGGTCTTGTTGATTGTTTAGTGCCTTTTCCATATAAGCTCTGCCTCTGTTATTTTTTTATCTCTGGTTCCATTGTGCCTTTGTTTATTTGTTTGTTTCTGGTTCCGCTATAAAACTTTGTTATTTGTTTATTTTTTTTATCTCTGATTCCGCTGTGTACATTAGTTACTGTGAACTCAAATTCCTTCCTCAACTCTGGAAAGAAGAATCGAAACCTCTCTCAACTCTACTCTGTCCCCCCAGATTTCTCTTAATATTTTTCTTTTTTCTTCATGTCTCATGGTCCCTCTTCTTGCCTATATTTCTCTGCTTCTTGTTTGTCACTTTGTGCTACTTTGCTTCTCTTTTTGCTGCCTCTGCTACTTTGCTATTTTTCTTCTCTTCTTTGCCATCAATGACAACATTTCCAACATAGACTACTCTAGCCTAACCTAGTCAAGCCTACCCTAGCCTAGCCTACTCTAGACTAACCTTACCTAACATAATCTAGCCTCACCTAGCCTAGCCTACCATACCCTAACCTAACCTAACCTAAATTAGCCTAGCCTAGCCTAAGAGAACCTGACCTATCCTTCCTTGGGCCAACCAAACCTTTCATAGCCTAGCCCAACCTAGCCTAGCCTAACCTAACCTAACCTAACATAGCTTTTCCTATCATATCCCACCCTAGCTTAACATAACCTAACCTAACCTAACCTTCCCTAGCCTATCCCAATTGAGTGTAGCCTAACCTACTCTAGCATAGCCTAGCTTGACCTAGCCTTTTTTACTCTAGCCTAGCCTCGCCAAACCTAACTTAACATTTCCTAGCCTAACCTAACTTAGCCTATTCTGGCATGCGCTCGCCTATCCTAGCTCTGCCTAGCCTAGCTTAGGCTAACCTACTCTAGTCTATTCTATTCTAGTCTACTATATCCTACCCTAGCCTAATCGAGCATAATCTACTCTAGCCTAGACTAATGTACTCTATCCTATTCTAGCATAGCCTACTAGAGCCTAGCCTTACCTAGCCTAGCCTAACCTAGTCTAACCTAGCCTAGTCTAGCCTAGCCTAGAATAATGTAGCCAAGCCTAGCCTATCTTTGCCTACCCTAGCCTAGCTTAACCTATCCTAGCCTAGCCTATCCTAGCTTAGCCTAACCTATCCTAGCCTAGCCTATCCTAGCTTAGCCTAACCTAAAGTAGGCTAAACTAGCCTAGTTTACTCTAGCCTATTCTACCCTAACCTAGCCTAGCCTAGCCTAACCTAGGCTAACTTAGTCTAACTAGCCTATTTTAGTGTAGCCTAACCTAACCTTTCTCCGCTATCCTAACCTAGACTAACCTACTTAACCTAACCTAACCTAACCTAGCCTAACCTAAACTTCCATAGCCTAGCCTCTCCTAGCCTTTCCAAAACTATTCTAGATTAGTTTAGCTTACCCTTTCCAATCCTAGCCTATTCTAGCCTAACTTACCTATCCTAGCCTAGCCTAGCCTAACCTTCCCTAGCCTAACCTAACCTAGCCTAGCTGAGCCTACCCTAGCATAGCCTAACCTAGAATAGCCTAGCCTTGCCTAGGCTATCCTAGCCTAACCTAGCCTAACCTAACCTAACCTAACCTAGCCTAACATAACCTAGATTAGCCTAGACTAGCCTAATATATTCTAGCCTTGCCTAGCTTATCCTAGCCTAGGCTTGCCTAACCTACACTAGCTTAGCCTAATCTAGACAAGCATAATCTGGCCTAGCATAACCTATGTTATCCTAACCTAACCTAGCCTAACCTAGCCTATTCTAGACTAACCTAACCTAACCCACGCTTGCCTAGCCTAGCCTAGCCTAGCCTATCCTAGCCTAGCTTAGCCTAACCTAGCCTAGCCTAATGTAACCTAGCCTAGCCTAGCCTATCCCTACCTAGCCTAACGTAGCCTTCTTTAACCTATCCTACTCTAGTCTAGCGTAGCCAAATCTAACCTATCCTACTCTAGGCTAGCCTACACTAGCCTATCCTAGTATACTCTAGCCTCTTCTAGCCCAGCAAAGCCTAGCCTAACCTAACATAATCTAGCCTACCCTACTCTATCATAGCCTACTCTAGATTAGCCTAACATACTTTAGCCTCTCCTAGACAAGCCTAGCCTAGCCTAGCCTAACATAATCTAGCCTAGCTTAACCTAGCCTAACCTAAACTAGTATAAGCTAACCTACTCTAGCCTAACCTAACCTAGCCTAGCCTATCGTAACCAAACCTATCCCAACCTATCCTAGCCTAGCCTAGCCTAGCCTAGCCTATCCTAGCCGAGCCTAACCTAACCTTTTCTAGCCTAGCCTAGCCTGACCTAGCCTAGCCTAGCCTATCCTAGCCTATCCCACTGTAACTAAGTCTAAGATTGCCTAACCAACTCTATCCTAGCCTAACCTAACATACCCTAGCCTAGTTGAGCTATCCTAACTTAGTCAAGCGTAATCTAGCCTACTCTACTCTAGCCTAGCCTAGCCTACTCTACCTTAGCATATTCTATCCTAGCCTAACGTATTCTAACCTACCCTACTCTAGCCTAGTCTAAGCTTGCCTAACCTAACCTAGCCTAGTTTAGCCTATCCTAGCATAGGATAACCTAGCCTAGCCTAACCTATCATAACCTAGCCTAGCCTAACCTAAAGTAGCTTAACGTAAGCTAGCTTAGCCTAGCCTACCCTAACCTAGTCTAGCCTAGCCTAGCCTAGCTTAGCCTAGCCTAGCCTAAACTAACCTAGCGTAATCTATCCTAGCCTACTCTATCCTAGCCTAAGTTAGAAATAACCTTCCCTAGCATAACCTAGGCAAGCCTTACATTCCCTAGTGTAAACCCAACCTAGCCTAGCCTAACCTAACATAACGTAACCTTCCCTAGCCTAAGTTACTCTAGCCTAGCCTAACCTAACCTAGCCTAGTCTAATCTAGCCTAGTCTAGCCTAGCCTAACTTAACCTTTCTTAACCTAACATAGCCTAACCTAACCTAGCCTATTCTAGCATAGCCTCCCCTAGCCTAGCCTAGCCTAGCCTAGCCTAGCCCATCCTAATCTAGACTAGCATAGGTAACCTACTCTAGCCTAATCTAGCTTACTCTAGCCTAGCCTAGCTTACTCTAGCCTAGCCTAGTGTAGGCTAGCCTCATGTCCTCTATCCTATTCTAGCCTAGCCTAGAGTAGCCTAGCCTAACCTAGCCTAGCCTAACCTAGTCTAGCCTAGCCTACTCAAGCATAGCCTAACCGAACCTAACATAGCCTAGACTAGAATAACCTAGCCAAGCCTAGCATATCCTATCTTAGCCTGTCCTAGCTTAGCCTAACCTAAACTAGGCTAACCTAGCCTAGTTTACTCTAGCCTATTCTAACTTAACCTAACCTAGAATAATGTAGCCTAACCTAACCTAGGTTAACTTAGTCTAATTACCCTATTCAAACCTAACCTAACCTAAAATTTCCTAGCCTAGCCTAACCTAGCTTAACTTAGCCTAACCTAGCCTAGCCCACCCTAACCTAGCCTAACCAACTCTAGCCTACCCTAGCCTAACCAAACCTAACCTAGCCTACTCGAGCCTACCGTAGACTAGTCCACACTAATCTACCCAAGTTTACTCTAGGTTAGCTTAGCCTACTATAGCCTAGCCTACTCTAGCCTAGAATAATCTACTTTAGCCTTCTCTATCCTAGCCTAACCTAGTCTAACTTTCCTACTCTAGCCTAACCTAACCTAGCCTAGCCAAGCATATCCTAGCTTATCCTAGCATAGCCTAAGCTAGCCTAGCCTAGCATATCCTAACCTAGGCTAGCTTAGACTTGCCTAGCCTATCCAAGCCTAGCGTAACCTAGCCTAACCTAACCTATAATAACCTAAACTAGCTTAGCCTCGACTAGCCTACCATAGTCTAGCCTAACCTCACCTAGCCTAGCCTAGATTATCCTAGCGTACCATATCCTAGCCTAATCTAGCTTAGCCTAATCTAGCCTAGCCTACTCTAGCGTAGGCTCACCTAGGCTATCCTAACCTAACCTATCCTAGCCTAACCTAGTCTAACTAGCTTATTCTAGACTAACCTAAACTAACCTGCCCTTTCCTATGATATTTGAGCCTAAACTAGCCTAGCCTAGCCTATCATTACCTAGTATAGCATATCCTACTCTAGCCTAGCCTAGCCTACTCTATCCTATCCTAAACTAGCATAACCTAGTCTACTCTAGCCTCTTCTAGCCTAGCCTAGCCTAACCTACTCTAGCCTAGCCTAACCTATCTTAGCCTAGTCTACTTTAGCCTCTTCTATCCTATCCTAGCCTAATCTACTCTAGCCTAGATTAACCTAGCATAACCTAAACTAGTCTAAACTAACCTTTTCTAGTCTAACCTAACCTAACATATCCTAAGCTATCCTAGCCTAGCCTCACTTAGCGTAGCCTAGCATAGCCTTGCCTAACCTAACCTTTCCTAGCCTAGCCTATCCTAACCTAGCCTAGCCTTTCCTAGCCTTGCCTAACCGACTCTATCTTGGCCTAATCTAACCTACCCTAGCCTAATCCACCCTTGTCTACTCTAGCCTAGCCTAACCTAGCCTACTCCAGCATATCCTAATCTACCTTAACCTATTCTATCCAAGCCTAACCTAGTCTAACCTAGCCTAAACTACACTACTGTAACCTTTCCTAACATAGCCTATCCTAGCTTATCCTCGTATAACCTAACCTAATCTACCCTAGCTCAGCCTATCGTAGCATATCATAACGTAGCCTAGCCTAGCCTATCATAACCTAGTCTACCCTAGGCTTGTCCTGCCTAACCTAGCTTAGCTTAGCCTAGCCTAACCTAACCTAACGTAGCTTAGCCTAGCCTAGCCTAGCCTAGCCTAGCTTAGCCTATCCTCGCCTAGCCTAGCCTAGCATAAACTAGGCTAGCCTAATCTAGCCTAGTCTACTCTAGCTTAGCCTAACCTAGGCAAGCCTACCCTAGCTTAGCCTACTCTAGCCTAACCTATTCTAATGTAACCTAGCCTAGCCTAGTCTAACCTAGCATAACCTAACCTAACCTTCCCTAACCTAACCTAACCTAGCCTAGCCTAGCCTAACAAAACCTAACCTATCCTTCCCTAGCCTAACCCAGCCTAGCCTAGCCTAGCCCAACCTAGCCTAGCCTAACCTAACCCAACCTAACCTAACCTAACCTTCCCTAGCCTAGTCCACCCTAGCCTAACCTAACCTAACCTAACCTAGCCTTCCCTAGCCTAGCCCAACTGAGGGTAGCCTAACCTACTCTAAGCTAGCATAGCTTGACCTAGCCATTTCTACTCTAGCCTAGCCTCACCAAAACGAACTTAACTTTTCCTTGCCTAACCTAACTTTGCCTATTCTAGCATATGCTCGCCTAGCCTAGCCTAGGCTAACCTACTCTAGCCTATTCTAGCCTAGTCTACTATATCCTACCCGAGATTAATCAAGCCTAATCGACTCTAGCCTAGCCTAATGTACTCTATCGTATTCTAGCCTAGCCTTACCTAGCCTAGCCTAACCTAGTCTAACCTAGCCTAGTCTAGCCTAACCTAACATAACGTAGCCAAGCCTAGCCTATTCTAGCCTACCTTCGCCTAGCCTAAACTATCCTAGCCTAGCCTATTCTAGCTTAGCCTAACCTAGCCTAGTTTACTCTAGCCTATTCTACCCTAACATAGCCTAACCTAGGCTAACTTAGTCTAACTAGCCTATTTTAGCCTAACCTAACCTAACCTTGCTTGCCTATCGTAGCCTATCCTAGCCTAGCCTAGACTAACCTAACCTAACCTAACCTAGCCTAACCTGAACTTGCATAGCTTAGTGTCGCCTAACCTTTCCAAACCTAGCCTAGCTTAGTTTAGCTTAGCCTTTCCAAGCCTAGCCTATCCTAGCTTAGCCTAACCTACTCTAGCCTAGCCTAGCCTAACCTTCCCTAACCTAGCATATCCTAGCCTAGGCTAGCCTACTCTAGCCTAACCTAGCCTAACCTAGCCTAGTCTAGCCTACTCTAATCTAGCCTAGCCTAACCTAACCTAGCATAGTCTACTCTAGCCTAGCCTAGCCTAGCCTACTCTATCCTATTCTAGCGTAGCCTACTCTAGCCTAGCTTAACCTAGCCTAGCCTAACCTAACCTAGTCTAACCTAAGCTACCCTAGCCTAACATAACATAAACTAGCCCAACCTATCGTAGCCTAACCTAGTATAGCCTAATCTAACCTTGCCTAGCCTATCTTATCTTTCTAGCCTAGCCTAGCCTAGCCTAGGATAGCCTAACCTAGCCTAGCCTAACCTAGCCTAGCCTAGCCTAGGATAGCCTAATCTAACCTACGCTAGCCTAGGCTCTCCTAACCTACCTTATCCTATTTTGTCCCAACTTAGTCTACTCTAGCCTAGCCTAGCCTACCCTACTCCAGAGTAGCTTAACATAACATTTCCTAACTTACTCTTTCCTAACTTACTATAGCCTAACCTAACCTAACCTAGCCTTTAAATTTTAAAATCATTTAAAAAAATAATTTAAACTAAAGAATACTAATAAAGAAATCTTTCAAAAACAAATTAAATTAAATATTATTAATTAAAATTTAAATATAACAAAATATATTTAAAACAAATTAAATGTATTAATATATAATTTAGGAGGGAAAATATATTGAACTTAACCACATTAATAGTGTAACATACATGTTAAGATATAAATGAAAAGCATATTTATAAAATGTGAAAATAATAATTCAAAATCATTTTGGGAAATCCAATTAATCTAAACCAAGCTTTTAGAGAAATTCAATTTTTATTGAAAAAGACTATTCAAAACTGATTTTGAAAAACATATGTAAAATCAACTAATATTTACAATTTAAAAAAAAAATGTCATACAAAACTATAAAAGTAAAAAAACTAATTCAAATAAAACTAATATTTATAATTGAAAAAAAAAAACCCTATTTATAAAACTTAAAACAGTTAAACTATATCACTAATAAACCTAGCTAAGGAAATAAGGGAAAACTAATCTCATAAAAATAACAAAAATACTCTTCTCTTCTCAATCAACAATATTAAAATTGAGGAAGATAATATTAAAACGGAATATAATTTAACATGGGTAGGAATTCTTTTTCAGCGCCAATATAGGGTTGATACAGAAAATACTGAAGCTACTTTCTCCTGGTGGCTAGAATTAATTTAATCGGCATTGAATGGAGAGATGGAACATAGTAACGGTTGGATTGAGCTATACATATGCAAAAGAGATCAACCCTATTCTTGTTGTGGTTTTACTTGAGAAGAAGGCTGTCATTTTTGAAAACTATTTTATTAAACTTATATTAGATGTGGGGAATTTAACAAACTTATTCGATTTAACAAACATATAACAAACTTATATCTGATTTAAACTTGTATTAGATGTGGGGAATTTCATGGACAATTTCTTCTTCTATACGGAGTTAGGAAGATGGTTACGTGGTTACGGAGAATCTAATGAAATTGATGGAGATGTTAGTGTGTGCAAGGATGTGACTAAGATTCTTGAGGAGAACATGCCATTAAAATTAGCGCGGCAACGAAGGAACGAACCAGAGGTATAAATAAATTAATCAAGATTTTTCTTTACTAAATTAGAGGAGGCCAGGCGAATAAAACTAACAAAAGTAACATAGTTGAATTAAAATTAGGGCGGCATAGTTGAATTGATGGAGATGTTAAGTGTGTAAGGATGTGACTAAGATTCTTGAGTTGAGGAGAACATGCCATTAAAATTAGGGCGGCAACAAAGGAACGAACCAGAGGTATAAATAAATTAATCAAGATTTTTCTTTACTAAATTAGGGGAGGCCAGGCGAATAAAACTAACACAACTTTTGCTATGCTGATCTCCAGCAGTTTCTGAATCAGCAGTTTACAGGCTGACTTTTGCTATGCTGAATCCTCATTGAACTTGTTTCAACTGAGAATATATGCAGCGTTTTTTTTCTTCTGAAAAAAAAAAACTAAAGTAACATAGTTGAATTAAAAGAAAAGATTAAAAGAAAGAATTGATTTAATAATCATGATGAAACGGGGTTAATGAACGATATATTTAATAAACCTAATTAAATTAGGTACAAGACCAGAGCCACAGCAATCTCTCTATACATGGAGTTTTACATAAATTTTAAGCCCTGAATTTATATGACAGGACAGGGTTGCAGTCAAACTAATGAAGAGTGGGTTAAGCGTGGGAGGGAAACCACTGATAGGAGTGAAACTAAACGAAAAAAATCGAGTATCGAGACTCATCGATTGAAGTAGCAGGGCAGAGTATCGAGACTGGTAGACTGGTTTGAAAAGAGGAAAGACTACAATTGCACCACCGTCAATAAGGTTCCAGAGCAGAACATGCCATTAAACAAAAGAATGAACTGATAGACATGGGCCAATTTAATTAATCAAGAAATACATTGACTAAATTAGGGTTATCCCGTTGGGAGAGTGCCCTAATCATTCTAAAGTGAGACAAATAAAACTAACCGAGACACTTGATTTAATAATCACTATGGAATTAAATATTTTAAACATATTAAAACGCAGTCCACCAAAAGCTATATTTAGTAAACCTCAAAGAAGAGAGAGAGAGACATCTCTGTATACCTCTAGATGTACATTATCAATGTGAAATAGAAGAGATATCAAATGGAAATTGCGATCTTAATAACTCTACAGAAATTTCAAAACCGAGTCGACCAAAAGCTATATTTATCAACCAGAGAGCCAGAGTCATCTCTGTATACTTACAGTTGTACAACATTAAAGTAGGGTTTGAACATTATCAACCAAAAATGGAAAAGATTTGAAATGGTAATTGGGATCTTCATCACTCTACAGAAATTTCAATATAACAACAAACAAAGAAATTCGGTAATAAAGAAATTGCTTGAGATACAAGAAATCAGATGAAGTAAGAATATCATGTACCTGAAGTCAAATAATTGAACCAAATCCTGTTACCGTTCCTTTGAAGTTGTTTTTAAAATCTGGTTAAACAGCCAGAGCCAGCGATGCATACCTGGAATTCAAAATTATAGCAAGGTTCAAACATTATCAACCAGAAGATATATCAAATGGCAGTGGTTATCCTCATAACTCTAAAAAATTCAATAACAAAGAAATTAGGTAATAAAAAAATTGCATCTCATACCAGAAATCAAATCAGATCAAATTATAATATCATGTCTTTCTAGTTGAGAAATCCTCCGAAGGATAGAACCAAATCCAGCTACTCTTCCTTTGAAATTCTTCTTTCAAAGAATAATACCAATAAGATTGCCTCTCTTCCTCTATCGCATAAACCCGCTACTCAAACAAAGAGACTGAGACTCGAACACAAAACCACCAAACACACACAGACTGAAACTCGAACACCAAACCACCAAACACACACACAGACTCTAACAGCGAACCCAAGAGACATAGCAGGCCATGGACAAAGGAAGGAGGAGCAACAATATGTTTAAATTGTGTGAGATTTGAGGTATATATACACACTCCCTTTCAACGGATATTTGAACCACCATTACCAACTGGTTACATTATCCAAAAAAGCACATCATGCTTTTAGTTCATCCTTTTTTTTTCTTTTAAATTCGTGCTTTTAACTTTTTTCAATACTTTTTCGATTACTGGCATTTTAATTTAACATTGATTTCAATAATTAATCGTTTACTCTGCATTGTGGGGTCTAGACTCTAGAGTCTGGCAGAGAGAGGTCGATCAAGTGGAAATTAGTTGAAGCACGTTGAAAATTTGATTTTTTTTTTTTTTTTATAATTTGAATTTGAAATTGAAATTTTGAAATTTTACTTAAAATTTTTAAATTAGCTTTTTGTTTTAGGCTTTCACCGACAGCGCACTTTTCACAATCTGCAATTTGCGGGTAATAAGAAGTTAATAATCAAATCTGCAATTTGCAAAATGGAATTTAAGGGTAATAAAAAGTTAATAATAAAATAAAATGGACATGGATAAATAATAAAGGGTAATAAATTTACAAATTATATTTTAATAGAATGGATATGAATTTTATGGTTAGTTTCAAACATAATTTTTTAAAATTAATTAACTTGTTGTAGCCTATGTAAAATGTTATATATACGTTATATGTAGGTTCTTATTAGTAGTTTTTTTTTATCCACCACTAAGATTGTCCCATGTTATTTCTAGCAGTTGGGAGTGATGGAGCCACCTCATTTCTAGCTCTTTGTGCCAGGTCAATTGTATCAACTTCACTATTAAAATAATGGAACATGCCACTTTCTATTATTTTCTTTCTAAGTACATCAACAACAACCATTGCTAACAAATCCTAAAATGTCAAAAACAACTTTTCATGGCCTCATCATTTTTCTAATATAAAGGATTTATTATAATGTTATAAATATTTATAATAAAAAGATAATGAAAGGTAAAATAACATGACATACAAAAGCATGAAATGATGGATTCTTAGATGTCATAATATTAATCTTTATCATTGGATTATTGGTCGTCTATTATTGCCTAACATCTCATCCATCTATACTTTGCACAACTATGAAACAAGTGCAAAGCCAAAAGAATTGAATCTTCTCTCTTTCAAGTGGCCTAATATATAATATAGCCTAATAGCCATCTACATTTAAGGATTTTTCATTCCTCTACCCTCATTTATTACTAGGTTTTAGAACATCTAGAGTCTTCTTAAAATTACACATTAGGAAAAATTTTAAACATGGAAATTTATCTAAAATTGTAGAAATTTTGGAAAATCCTGCTAGCTCCTTAAATTGTTTGGCCATATTCATTTGAAAATATTCATATTTATAACAAGTGAAAGGCAATCTTTTGGTTTTTAATAAAATGATTTTTAAATCATACTCTTCGGATTTTCTTGCTTGCTCTGTGGTGAATATCTCCGGGTTCGCATGTCGCATGGTTTATAAGCCTGGTTCTTGCAACTGATCCTCCCGCTTGTATAGCTGCCAAGACGCTTGGATTTGTTGTTGCCGCTGTGAGACGAAACAACTAGGTTTAAATAATTCTGCGGGTTTTTCTGAGGTCACCTGCTCTATTTCACCTAAGCCTCCCGCTTCTACAGCTACCAAGACACTGGAGCATTACATTGGATCAGGAGTTTCTGTTGTAGTCCTGATCTACCACAACACTGCAGCCCTTAACCATTAGGAGTTTATGGTCATATGATCTACCGCAGCACTTCTCTGATCTACCACAACACCTCACTTATCTGATCTTCTGCAGCACCGCAAATTTGAATTATTGGATTGGGAGTTTATGCCGTAGATTTGACTTATTAGATTTCATAGGGTTCGATAGCATCTCTTCCACAGTATAGCTTCCAGCTTCGTAAAGATAATTGTCGGCCCAGTTCCACCCGCGTCTGAAATTCAATCTCCTGCCTATATTGTCAGTGAAGCCCCAGCTCCCACTATGCACGTGGTCAAAGCCTCACTAGATGAGGCCTTGAAGTTTTCTGAAAGTGCCTTAATCTACTGGTTTAATGGCTTTTGGCCACAACTGATAGCTCTCCACAGTTGGATCTCAGAGGTATGGAAGCTTATCATTTCTGATGAAATTAATATCTACCCCTGTGCTAAGGGTTTCTTTATAGTAGATTTTGAAAACTATGAAAGAAGACAATGCATTTTAGATTTTGGCCCTTGGTTTTGGGAAAAATTGGGCCTATTCATGAAACCATGGAACCCATCATTTGATCCCACAACAATATTCATAACCTCAGCACCATTTTGGGTCAGATTGCCAAACCTACCTTTGCATCTCTGGAATCTCTCCTCACTAAATGCCATTGGAAACGCAATTGGGAAATTTTATTACGGGTGCCCAGAAACAGAGGAATATGTCAGAACCACCTATGCACACATCTGTGTAGAAATGGACTTCAACACCGGATTCCGAGCTGAAATAATCCTAACAAGCAAAGGCTATGTATGGAACCAGCAACTTGACTATGAAAGTATCCTCTTCAGATGTTGATCCTACTTTGAGAGAGGCAATCTAGCCAAAAATTGCCCAAAAGTCTCCCTGAAAAATTCTGCTAGAAAGAATCACCATAGATCTACATGGTGGGAAGGGGCACAAAAGGAAAATTATACTGTCAAGGAGGAATACTCTCCAGAAAACTCTCAATCGCAAGAAAGAAACAACCTTCAAGACAAGCACAGGAAAGCCTCGCCCAAAAACAAAAAAATTAACTCAACAGCTCCTCAAGCATCAACAATTATGAGGATTTGAGTACCGTGCAAAATAAATCTTCATTTAGCAGCAAAGAAGGTCTCCTAGATCCCAAAGATAAGACACTAGTGTCCCAAGGATCAGAAGAGATGAAGGAGTTGCAAGACAAAGGAAGTTGGAAGACTGTAGAGAAGAAAAGGAAAGCTACAACACCGATCTCGCCAAGAAAGATGATAAACCAGACAATTAAGAATTAAGAAAATTATAGGTCCGATAGACCAAAGTTTGGTCTCAGTGGACGTTAACTATCATCATCATCATCAACAACAACAACAACTCTATATACTACCTATAAAATTTTGATGAATTGTTGCATAAAATAATTTAATGCTATAAAATTTATGTGAATCATTTAAGAAAAAAAAAGGAAAGTGTAGAATATTGTATTGGAAAAAACATGGAAAATAAGTCCATTTATGAAATTTTTCTCCTAAGATTTCCCCTGGTCTAATAGTGGGTAGGTCCGCCTATGCCATCTACTTAGTACGATGGTGGCCACGAAGGTAGCTCCAATTGTGGGAGGAATATTTTTCACATATGACCTCCTACTAGGTTGGTGTTTAAACCATTCTAAAGGTCACTATATGAAGAAATATGTCACAAAAATTTATGTTGATATTGTGAATTGTTTACTCAAGAAATTTTCACTTAATTGCTGAAAATGAACCTGCTAAATTATAAACCTTGAGTCTCTTAATTGGGATGTGCCACTAACTTAAAAGGTAATCCCCCAGTTGAAAAACCTAATGTATGGGATACAAAAGTGGGAATAGACATCTCACGAACCAATGAAATTAAGGTGGAGATAATGGCTCCTTATTCTAAATTTTGAAAGTCGAAAGATGTTGTATATTTGATGAGACACTACTTTCTCACATCATGTGGTGTCTAGGTGGTCTAATAAGGTCCATTGAAAAAAGGTTCAGAGATGAAGGTATATTGGTGGCTTGGGTCTATTCAATATAATCACCAAAATGAGGTTTATTCAATTGAAAAAGTGAAGAGACTAAATTTTCTATAAAACCAGGATTGTAATTCAGTGGAAGATGTTCATTGATGAACTCAAATTTTTGTTTTAATATTGCTTTGGTTGTCTTGTGTGAGTCATAACTATAAATATTTGTGTGCCATTATTTATAAATAACTATTATTGATTAATGGATTTTTATTCCTCTACCTTTGAGGAAATCGTCAGATACTTCCTCACTCAATTATGTTTTCATCTATCCATTTACTTCTTGAGGCCCCTAGCCACCTCGACATATCTTGCTACTATTTTTCCTGAATTAGCTAATATCCAACAATCGTTATGATGATCATTTCACAACCATTTTTTAGCTAATGGAATTTGATGTACGTCATCTAACAGGTTTTTAAAGTTCTATTAATATTGAGGATTAAGTGTAATATAAGGGTCCAAACCTCTCAATAAAGTAACACTCAATAGATTACCTCTCAACATCTAGTGTCCATCTCACTTGCTATTTCCATCCAATTTCCATATCAGCACCATTGCAAACCCTAATCCATATCACCTTGCCACATAATGTGTCCATGTAAACAACATGTCATCATTGTGTCTATGCCATATCAATGCCATGAAATATCCACATTGATGCCACATGATCACCACATTAGTGCCAAATCATCATCATGGAAATGCCATGTTATATCTATGTGAGTGGCACATCAAAGCCACATTATCATCTACCACCTCACAAACTTCCTAGATCTAAATATTTTTCTATATAAGCTATTCCATTCATTATATTTTCTAGATTTCCAATGATATGTACTTTATGAGGCTCTTTTCTTTTTTTTCCCTTGGTTTCTTTTTATGCATAATTCATTTTGTTTTCTGTTTATTGTTGTAGTAGTTAATGGAATATAGAATATGTCATCTAACAAGTGTTTCAAGTGCTATTAGTATTTAGTCTTATGCCCAATATAGGGGTCCAAACCTCTAAATAGACTATCACTCAATAGATGACCTCCTGACATCTAGTATCCATGTCACTTGCCACTGAATTTCAATGTCCATCTTAGCATCATTGTATACTCTAATCCATATAACCTTGCCACATAATGTGTCTATGTCAATAACATGATATATCCATGTCTATGTCACATTAGTGCCATGAAACCTCCACATTGATGCCACGAGATCACCACATTAGTGCCACATCATCACCATGTGAGTGCCATGTTATCTCTATGTGAGTGGACAATCAAAGGCACATTATCATATACCACCTTAAGGACTTCCTAGATCTATATATTTTCCTATGTAAGTTATTCCCATCATTATATCTGCTATATTTACAATGATTTGTGCTTTATGAGGTTTTTTTCTTTTTCTCCCTTCCTGTTTTGGCATAATTCATTTTTTTTTTTTGCATATTTTTGTAATAGCTACAAAACACAAAAATTTTGGACTATAACCAAATTTTTAAGTCCGCTTCATTCAAATTATAAACATATAAATGGTTATGCTCATTAGACTCTACTTCATAGGAGGATTTAAACTTGAGTATGCTGTGAGAAGCTACATGTTGCAACATACACTCACATGAAATTAAAGCACAACCTGTAAGTCTATAACAAGTTCCTTTTTCATGCCTTTCATATTGCATTGTCACCACACTATCACATATCTTCGTACAATTTGGAGTTTATGGCAAGTTAATGATCCTCACATGTGCGAGAAAAAATATAAACCCTATTCCCCATATTCATTTTCACACTAAGCTTTTTTGCATGCATCCTCGACTTCCTCTACAAAATGTAACATTTTTCTTTATTCTATTCATTATATTTGAACCATAACATGTCACCCTACATATACTGAAAATTTCTATTTTGCTATAAAATTCTCCCTTTTTGGTTAAACTAATCTATAACTATGACTACTTTTGAAATGATAGATATAGTAGTCAATTAGTTGTCATCATTTCATCATAGATAGAGGAAATGGCCCCACCAAAGAAGATTCAGTAAAAAGAGATTGAATAATAGTGGAAAGAAAAAGGTTTTATGGATTCCATTCCCACATACACAGACACAACTTGTTTTACTCACAAATCCATGCCAATTACTAGGTTACAAATATATCAATTGTTTGCTTGAAAAGAGATCACATATGAGGAATAATATGCTTGCACATCTTTGCATCATGTTCCACTATATCCCCTTGTGTGGAGACCATTAAATGGATTATAAAGTGCATTGATGTCAAGGATACGGCACTTAGAGATAGACATGGTTAAGGTATAATGATATTCACATATCTTAACAATGTTGAGTACTTTAATTTGACGAAATATCATGTAGCACTTAAGGAAAATCGGTACGAAATTTTATTCCTATGCATATAACACTATTACCTCAAATTTTGTATGAATCCTCGGTTGATAAATTAAGTTTAGGAGCCTCTCGGAGTTGTAGCACTCTTGGTGCAATACCAGGGCTCACAAGGAATGTGAGGTGAGGGTAAAGGATAGATTTCCATAAAAGATGAATTTTCCAATAATCCTACCCCAACACTCTCACGGTTACCAGGTTTATCTCCAATTAATGGGACAATATTACTCGTAGAGTTATGTTTCGTCAATGTTATACAATAATTAAGTTTATTGATCATGAAAATATTTCCGTCATGGTGAAATAAAGGGACATAAAAAAATAAATACATGACAATAGATATGGCATAAAACAAACTACGACTAAGGAGAAGATTACAATATAAAGGGGTGTGTACAACTTCAAAATGAGAATACACGGTCTTTTCCCTTAACTTGATTGAAAAATTATGAAGAACCCTGTGGCGTAAAAAATGGTGCCAGTTAAAGGCTTATAGAGTGGTACTAAACTTCGTGAGTGTCAATGAATTAAAAGATATTCAGTATGATGTTGACATGAAATAAGTGGAAGACCCTTCATCCATCAAAGAGAAATAGAGATCATGCGAAAACATTCAAACTTTGGTTTGAAATGAAACATGATGGGAAAATTAACCACGAGGTGATTAAATGGCAAAGGTTATCAAACTAGACTCCAAGGGATCAACCCCTCTAATGAAAATCAACAAGGATTTGCCTTGCTAATGGAATATTTGCAAAACATCCTATTGGCTTGTGACCTCATTGATAAAAGAAAAGGAGTTGTTGCATAAAGAAAAAGAGAAACGCAAGCCAAGAGGATAGGGAACAACAAATTTAATAGAGGATAATTCAAATAACAAGCACATCGATCAAGTGAGAGTATGGCATGAATAAGGATACCAATATTGATCTCTCTCAAAGGCAGCATGCACATAGTTCCATGGCAGAACCATGCACCAAGTACCAGACCGTTTCATCAGCCTCCGAAAGGAGTTAAGGTGGCCGAAGCCAACCACCCAGAGTAGGTGATGTCATCCCTCCTCTGGGCCAATCAGAGTGATTCCATGGGGGGAAGAAAAGGGAACAAAGGCCTCCATCCACCACGTTGAGGACCGAAGGGGCCCACCAAGATAAATAGCAGGCTTAGGTATTTTTTCTGTAAGGTAAGTCCAGTAGGCGGTACGAAGGCCGGTACTCATATTGTCTGGCACGTGGCCCCCACCTACCCGGTTGATGCCATCCAACCACCTTACGCCGCGTGTCTCACTATTGATATCCTTATGACCTCAACCCTACATGTGTCGCCCCACCTTGATAATTAGTAAAACCATATTTCACTCTATCAGGCAGGTAAAAACTCAAGTAATGGTTGCTTTCCCACTCTCGCATGACTTTCCCTACTACCTCACTTCTGTTTGAGGTATATGGTCGTGTCCTTTTCAATATTTCCCTTTTACTATTATTTAAAATTATCATGGAAAAACTGAAGCACTCTGCACCCAAAACCCCTCAAGCTCGCGAGGTCAGGATTGATCCTGGACTCGAACCCTCACTGATTATCAAGCTCGGCTATGTGACCTGTTCTATCCCTTCAATGTAGCCAACACCAAAGCCGAGCTCTTCAATTTTTAGCAAAGAAATGAAGACGTGTTTAGAGTTGTCGAGATAGGGCTTTACTACAAAATTTCCCTGACGACCCATATGTTCCCAGAGTTCATTACCTGGCTTGGGGAGGCCTACATCAAGCATAATTACATATTCCTTTTCACTTGGGGGACCAAGATTCTTGAGATTACTCCCCAAATCATCAGAAAGTCCCTATGCTATCCTCCCGCTTAGGACTATGTCGAGTTCTCTGAAGTCACTCTCTCCTATCATTTCTCAAATCAACCCTTAGAAAAACAATGTGGTTTCCTTGACCTCATCTCCGACTCATGCCTATTATCTTTCCCTCACACAGATTCTATTCCACTGTCATAATTCTATAACACCATACAACCTATTCTAGTAGTTATTTCGGGAATGCTAGGGTTTGAGGATGCCGAGATGGTGACTAATGAGAGTTTAGGGTTTCTATGGCTCATGATGCAGGCTGATATCCTTTTTCGATATCCCCTCATTTCTAGACTTGGCTACCAAAGCCTAGTTCCAATGTATGTCTTCCTTCTGTTCTTTCGAATATTGCTCCCTAGTTTTCTACTTATTCCTATTTGAGCATACGGATAAGTTTGAAGGTCTAGGCCTGAATAGGTTCTCCAGGAGAAATGTTAAACCCAAGTCTGTTTTCAAGTGGACTCCAGCAGTTCACCAGCATCTAGAGGGGAAGGGGTATGCGAAATTCATCACCGATTTTATGTCCATATCCTATGCTATCACACACAACAACTCCCCACCCAGTATCTTTCCTGAGCAGAAGGATTGGCTCCAGTTTAGTAAAACAGATTACATAGGTGATTGGTACCTGTTTGAAGACCACACCGAGATAAGGTTCTACGGTGCTGAAGTACATCCTTAACACCTGCTAGTGTTCCCGTCCATGAGAATGTTTGCCGTTGAGTGCATCCGTCATGTATTAAGTGCCAACCTAGTCCACTTCATGCCCACGAAAAAGGGACACATCTTCAAACTCCTAAATTATATAGGCCCTTTGACCATTAATTCAAGGCATGCCCCCTCCATTGTTGAAATGATGTTGTGGGAGATGAATTTCCCTCAAGGATATGTATGGCACTACGACCCTAAGGGATTCCTCACCAGCAGGAAGAATAAGATTAAATCAACAACATATATGCAAGAACCTAGGCCCCTCATTGAATTGAAATCTAACCTTGATATGTGGCCTCTGGAAATCTAACCTTGATTGAATGGAAATCTAACTAGGCTAAATAAGAGATTGTCGGAGCTACAACTTAAGTGGGGTGAGCATACATTCATAGTTCATATACCAAAATATCCAAATACTGCTCCGGAGTAGCTCACTAAGGCTCTGGCAGATCTGAGGATGTTAGAAGATGAAACAAGCACTACCTGTCGGCTTCTAGATGAGGCCAAGGTTGCATATGCACAGAATCAAAAGATGATTTCATCCCTACACAAAGAGGAAGAGAACCTCTGCAAGGAAACTCAGGGACATGAGAAGTCTAACAAAGACTTAAAAGCATATCTTAAAGGTAAAATGTCGTTGGTAGAAGCGAGGCAACTTATCTGGGGGGAGATCATAGCAGAGGTCAAGCAGCATTGGGAGCTCTTCGTGCTAACCAACGACAAGAATATTGCTATTCATGAGTATAAGGCACAACTGGAGGTTGGACGCATGGAAGGAGAAGAGAAGGTAGAAACAGCAAAGAAATATGTCAGATATCTCAATGAGCTTTCATCTGAAGAATTGAATGCACAGGGAGTGGTCAACCATTTCAGGACTATTTTGGACATCAATAAGATGATTGAGAAAGAGAACGCATGCGTTAACACATTGGGGTTTTTAGTACTGGTGTGAAATGTAGTGGAAACGTTCGATCAGGAATGGCGCAAGTCGGTAGAAGCTAGCCTCCGCCATGTTGGGATCCGTGGTCAGGCGTACTACTTCCCCTAATGGTTTATGATCAGAAAATGTGAGAGATCATCTGCAGGGCAAAAATTACAGTAGAGAAGACCTTCCGGCTAAAAGAAAATACCTTAGTAGCTGCACTGCGCAAGGAACTCTTCCTCCCCGCTCAAGTCAAGAAATTCCTTGTTGTTCGCATGGATTATATAGAGATTTCACAACTTCAGTCTATGTTTGAAACCTACACCACAACACAACTACCCGGATCAATTTTATGGAAAAAGTGTTATGAATACGTGAATCCTCTAGTTTCCTCTACTTCACAGCGATTGCCACCCCCCACCACCTTGTTATCATGGCTCCCCCACATCTTCAGTCTGATCATGCCACACAGAAGGCTTGGGCACTCCTCGTCGTACCAACTAATGGACATCATGATCAAGCCCATGCGGACTTTGTTTTTATTTTCGGTTATCAATTTCCATGTCATGTAAAATCAGGTGAATTCTCAATTTCACCCTACGCACTCTCTGCATTTCATGTTTTTGTTGTGTTTTTGTTATAGTCTGTGTCAGAAAATAATGATTCGTATGTGATTCCATTACACCGCATCATTTTTATTTAGATTGGAAACTATAATATTAGTAGGGAACATTTTGTTTGAAGAAATATCTAGCCACGCTTCCCATGTAAATATTTATAAGAGGCCAACTCGCATACAAAGTAAAGGTTTTGAATTCTCTGAAAGTTGGAAGTGTATAGTCTACGTAACATATTTTGTAATTTTGATATTTTCTCTTAATGTATATCTGAGGGGCCATTTTGAAGAAATAATATAATGACTATTTGTTGCAAAAATGGATTCCTATTGGACTTATGAACAATATGTATGTCTCTCTTTTATTTGGTTCAATTTAATGCTCTATTCTATCATATTTTCCTTCCCGTTATCATGCTTTTAGAATGCGAATGGTCTATAGGCTATGTATGAATTTGTATCAAATGATACTGTTATGATGATATTTAATACTACCTTAATTAGGCTCGGTGCATGATTTCTATTTCAAGTTCCTTCTCTCCACTGCTTTCATCTTAAGTTCTTGAAGGGTGGATTCTTATACTTTGTAAGCCCACCTCACTCTGACTTACCATCCTAATTTTTCATGGTATTCATCCCAATTAACTTTAAAGACTATTCGTCGGTTTCACATCCGGCTCTGCTTGCAGCAAATCCAATTTCATGACAACCACAGACCCATTCTGAGTAAACCTTTTTCTTTACGATCAAATTTCACAGTTATTACTCAGCTCTCCTAGTGATCTAGAACCACAAATCAAACAATTCCATCTAATTAATACCCATCAGGTTCCTGTCGAAGAAAATTAAGAGAACCTAGATGACCTCATGCTTTAAGATGTCTTAGGAACTGGCCTTCTTCAACTCAAGGTTGTCTCTAGGAGTGACAACATATTTTTGGCATTGTTACTGGGGAATGAAGTTGAAAATACTTTCCTTGGAATACAACATTGTCTTCACCCTTCAATTAGGTGAGCACGAAGGGTTGAGAGTCGCACAGCCCTCACCTTAGTGACTCCACTGTTATCTAAATCTAAATGAGCTGCAATCCTGGATTACACCAAGCCACATCTAAGGTTAGATACCTCTCAACTAAGAACTTCGTCTATATCTGATCCTGAAAAAAATTATATTCATGAGAATTTGGAAAGAAAATAAACAAGTTCAAGCAAAACTACCCTCATTCTCATTATAAGATTCTTTGTCCTCATCTCAAAAAGCTGAATTCTATGTCCCTCGCTCTATAGCCCGATTACTTGAATATCCCCGAGAAAACTCTACTCTTGCCAGCTCTGAGATAAAAGTCGAAGTTGAGTCAGTAAATACCATTGTGCCTCCTCTGTGTCCCACCCCAGAGGCCGAGGAAGTCAAAGAAGTTACCATACTCCAGAACTCATCTCAGGTAAATATACAAATCCCCTCTCAACATATACCTATTGTAACCCACCAAAATACCCCTAAGAATCTACCACTACTTCCCCCCATGGCTGTGTTAGGTTTCCTCTTTAACAAATATGCCTCATTGGCCTTGCATCAAGTTTTAAATGATATGCCTCAGGATTACCTGAAGCTCTTTCCTCGGTTCACCGAGGAAGACATTACTTCTTCCCCGAAGCATATTGAGGACTTTTGTGTCTTTGCCAAAAATTTCAATGTGGAACATTTGGATGTAGTTTTGAGAATTTTTATCAAGACTTTGGATGGAGAAGCCCGAAAGTGGTTTAAATATCTTCCTAACAATGTAGTCACCACATGCGAAGAAACATAAAATTATTTTACTAAAAAATGGGGAGAAAAGAGGGATCACGGTTACATCCTCACAAATTTAAATGCCCTGAAGAAGAAACACAATGAAGATGTAATGGATTTTATAAAAATATTCAATAAATTGTACAACAATCTACTAAATGAAATAAAACCTCCTCAAGTAGCGGCCAAAGTGGTTTTTGCTGGAGCATTTGAGTCCGAGTTTGGTTTCACTTTGAAAGAAATAAATTATACATCCCTAGATGAGATCCAGACCAATTTATAGACATAGAAGCAAACTTTGCCTCTACTAGAAAATCCAAAGGAAAAACAGAGCATGATACCAGGAGAAGGGGTAAGGAGGAAGCTTCTTCCTCTAATAAAAAAAGAGAAGCATCGAAGTATAATATTGAAGAGATGAAAAATATGATCAAAAACCTCTCCAAAAAGATGGTGAAGCTGGATTTTGAGGCTAAGAATTCCTCTTCTCAACCCAACTATATGGCCCCTAATCTAGGTTTCAATCCATAGTAGCAGAAACCACCTCCGCAAATTTTACAGTAGGATAGAAAGGAGCAGCAAGATCACATCCACCCTCCTTTAAACTTAGAAGGGAAAGTGGAAGGAAAAATTGAGGAAGATATTGATTATGATGAATACTAATTCCTTTCTTACTCAGAATATGAAGAGGAGCAGCTCACTCTACAGGAGGAGCTAGAAGAGAAAAAAAATTCCCCAAAAGATCAAGATATTGATGATTACTACAGGCAATTTGTAGACTTCATGCAAGCACACATCCATCATAAGTATGACCTTAGATCCTATAGAAAGAGGACCAAGGTACAAGATCAATAGGAAGATTCCACACCAAAATAATAGGCCCCTCCAAATTCTGTCAGCAAGGGGGTAAAACCCATAGAAGAGCCTGTGCACCATAAAGCCACTGCCTCTTCCTCCACAAAACCAGTTCTAGATCCCCCTGCAAATCACAAGGCTTCTACTACAACTTCAAACCTACTCGTCCACCCTAAAGAGGAGCATAAGGAGGTCATTACATAAAATAACCTTGCAATATTCAACCTCCAGAAAGAGTTAGAAAATGTCAAAATTCATGTTCCCCTAGTCAATCTTTTGAAGCAGCCTCTGTACAAAACTCAAGTATCCCAATTCATGCTACCCCATGGTATCCCTCCCTGACAGTTTCAATCTCCAGGAAGAAAGACCCATGATAGTATTTGGCCCTCATGTAGAAGAGTTTGACTCAATAACCCCCCCATTCTATGTATCTCTGGTCATTCAGAACCTGCTGCTACACAACTATATGCTGGATTTTGGGGCTTCGCACAACCTACTTCCGCTATCTTTCATGGAGAAATTGGGGCTGCAAATTACCCAACCATATAAATATCTGTATTATTTTGACTCTAAGAGGGTTAAGTGACTGGGCCTGATAAAATATCTGGTGGTAAATATGGCCTATATCCCAGCTAAGAGTGTGGTGATGGATATCGTGGTAGCTGACATTCGAACCCGATTCAGAATGTTGTTCTCTAGATCCTGGGGTTCAAAGATTGGTAGGCCAATTAATCTTGATTTCACTTATGCTAATATTCCAGTATTTGGAGAGGAGGAAAGGAGGCTATACTGTGAGTCCAGGTTCATAAATGTAATATTATTAAAATTTAGCTTTTAGCTAATGGAATATCATAGATTATTTTGTCACTAGGTAGGTGAATAGATGGATGGGGAGGGCTATAAATCTCCTTAGCAGCAATAAAAAAAATTCATGTCTGAAAGGAGACCTTCTAAGTAGCTAAATAAAGCACCATTGAGTATGAACAGGGGTTAGATGATGTTGAATAGGTCAAATTTGACCAAATCAACAACGTTGTTATGGAGGAGTGGACATTAAATGAGGAATAACGCAGTTTTGGAGGGAGTTTGATTGCATGGATGAAATGAACTAATTGAGTGGGCCCAAGGTCTAGGAATCTCATAACCTATATAAGGAAGAGGATGGTAGCCATATGGGGTCATGTTATGGATTATTGATTTTGTGGTCTGCATGACTATTTGCATTCTTCTGCTGTTTAGTTGAGATTGTTGTGTTGTTTAGCACCGGGTGTTCCTGATCGGGAATCCCACCTCTTCCATTGAGGAGCTATTGGAGGAGTCTTGTACTATGATTTACACATTGCAGAAATCTATCCAAGTTTCATTCTTCAGCTAGAGTGCATTTTCTGTTCATATTTTTGTTGTGTTGCAGGGTGTTGCATTGGAGGGTTGAGAAACCCACTTTATGAGCTAGTTTTCCATAGCAGGAAGGGTTACTTCTCTTGGGAGATCAAAAAGGAGGGTTATTGGTCATATTTCAGATATTTAGCATTAGGCCAACCTATCCCCATCATTTACAACACATATTTAGTTTGGAATTACGTTATTTTAGTGATTTTTTGCAATGGGCAACCCAAAAATGGCCGAAAATACAAAGTTAAAATGTGGCCAAACCATTTCTGCGATTTTCCTGGGTTTTTTTATTACAATATGTGGTTAAAATCCTGAATCATTCTGAGCATGCTAACATCCTTATGTACATGGTTCTTTTCCTCAAAAGTAGCAGTTTCCAGTAGCAATAGTTTCCTCAGCAGCAATAGTTTGATTTCCATTGAAGGGATCAACCCTTCATTGAGAGAGTATTTTTGGAGGATTTATTATAGATCTACATCAAATTCAATCACTCCTTTTATGTGCTTCAGTTGTAGTGAATCTTCAACCCTAGGGCTTTATATCCACCATTCATAATTTTTGTATTTCCGGAAACCCTTCTCGGGTTCTCTTGGAAAGGTGTTTAGGAGGCTAGATCTTCACTCCTAGCATTATTTGAGCTATACAACAAAATATCTACATTAATCTATCTTTATGTAGCAGTTTATGCCCTAAAACTGTGTTTTCATGGCTCATGACACTTATATGGTAGTGTTTTTACATGTATTGACATATTTTCTTAGAGGAGGTTTGTTTTCTATTGCTTGAGTGATTATATCAGTGTCGGGCTAAAGATCCATGGCTGAGAGCTTATAGAAATGAGATATGGGACTTGGTGGAAAATTTCTTCTTGGATTTCAATATATAGTTCATGTCGAGAGACAAGAATCATATGGTTGACTCGCTCGGTGTTGCAGCCACCAATATCTGCCCACCACAGAATCCTCTGTTCATGTATCAGGTTGAAGTGAGAGATAGTCCTTTCATTCAAAATGATGTGAAGCACTGGAAGGTCTTTGAGGATGAAGAATAGGTTAAACTTTTGATAGAGACGGTTGGCGAATTCCCCAATTTGGTGATTGATGCAGTGGATGAAGAGCCCAATGATCAGCCGCACACCATCAACCAAATACAATCAAATCAACATACTCCTTGCTGATCAACCTAAAACAACATTCATTTTTCCTTGGGGAACATTTGCTTATTATAAAATACCTTTTGGATTGAATAATACTGGGGAAACTTTTCAAAGGGAAATGTCCTATGATTTTCATGACATTAAACACATTGTGCAACCTTATCTGGATGATTTACTCGCTCATTCATTACACAAGAAAGATCATCTTACTCACTTACAAGCCATTTTTATGAGATGTAGGTATTATAATATTTTCTTAATTCCGCACAAGTGTTTTTTCTGTGTACAATCTGGTATATTACTGGGATTTGTCATTTTGAAAGAAGGAATTCATGTCAACCCTTCGAAGGTTGAGGCCATTATCAATTTACCTCCTCCTTCCACACTCTGCCAACTCCAAAGTTTGCAGGCGAAAGCAAACTTTCTACGTAGATTTATCTAGAACTATGCTGATTTAACCAAAGGTTTTACCAGGATTTTGAAATAGAATGTTCCTTTTATTCTGGATGAGATCGCTGATCAGTCTTTTGATGCTCTAAAACACATGTTGACCCATGCACCGTTCATCCACCAAATTACAGCTAGGACTAATTTTTATACATAGCAGCCTCTGATTACACTATTGGAATGGTATTAGTTCAAGAGGATGAATTCCACGATGAGAATGTGATTTAATATCTCAGTTGGAATCTCAATCCAATAGAGGTTAAATACTCATATGTGGAGAAATTAGCCTTGGCAGCAGTTCAAGCTGTCCAACGATTTCGTCATTACATTTTGTTACAAAAAACAACTGTGATCTCTAATTGTAACCCAATGATGTATATTCTGACTATGCAATTTCTCGAGGGAAAATACTCTAAATGGATAGTTATCCTTCAGGAGTTTTATTTAGAATTTGAAAAGTCCAAATCAAAGAAATCATTAGTATTCACCAAACTTATGTGTGACTTCCTGAATACTGAGACAGAAAATATCGTAGAGAATTCGATCGCTGATGAATATTTGTTTCATATCAGTATGTTAGATCCTTGGTATGTAGATATAATTATTTATCTCCAAACCCAAAATTTTCAGCCTAAAATTTCACGTTCACATCGACAAAAGATCTGTTACTAGTCCCAATAATACAATATTGTTGGAGACACGCTTTATTGTCATGGTGCAGATTCAGTGTGTCGACGATGTTTAACCCATAAAGAGGTTGAACGAGTTTTAAATGACTGTCATTCTGGAGCATGTGGCGGTCATATGTCTAGGTATGACACAACCCAAAATATATTGCGCGCTGGTTATTTTTGGCCTTCATTATTCAAATATTGTGTTCTAGCGGTCTGAAAATTCCACAACTGTCAGATTTTTGATCGAAAAATGTGTGCACCACCAGCTCCTCTTCACCCCATAATTGTTGTCGGTCCTTTCGCAAAATGAGGCATTGATTTCATTACATGTAACCCTCACTTGACTGGGCGGCATGGGTATATTATTCTCACAGTAGATTATTTTACCAAATGGGCCGAGGCGATGCCTACATTTGCGGCAGATGCAAAAATTGCAGCTACATTTGTATTCAATGATGTGATTGCTCGATTCGGTGTGCCCAAGCTATCATTACTTACCATGGGAGCCATTTTTCAAATATTATGATGATTGAACTTTCTAACCAACTTGGCCTACGCCATGATAACTCTACTCCATATTACCTATAGGCTAATGGTTAGGTTGAATTCGTTAATAAATTTTTAACCACTATGATTAAAAGGACAATCAGAATTCATAAATCAAATTGGCATACTATGCTTTTCTCAACACTTTGGGCATACCGAACCTCAACAAAAATTGCAATAGATTTCACTCCTTTTCAACTGGTCTACGGTTTAGAAGCTATGTTACCGATTGAATGCAAAATACCATCACTCCAATTAGCCATAAAATTTACTACCAACTACCTTTGAGGAGGAAAAAAACTTTTTGTACCTAGCACAATTAGATGAGACTCGACGCACTGTTGCATTAACAGCCGAAGCTCATAAAAAATGCGTTAAATCTCAGTACGATCGAAGTGTTATACCTCGAGTTTTTTCAGAGGGTGACCTAGCATTGATATATGACCAAGCTAATGATAAACTAGGAGCTGGGAAATTCTAACCTATTGGGCATGGTCCTTATATTGTTAAGCGAGTACTTGCAAAAGGGGCTTATGAATTGATTGATTATGATGGGGTATCTTTAGGTAAACCCAGAAATGGGCTTTATCTAAAGAGATATTATGCTTGATTTTTGTGTGAATATCTCACTTGTACATTAATTATTTTTCTAAGTTAGCTGCTTTAGATTAAATAAGTGTGTCTAGTTTAAGTTTGCATTGACTACTATCCCTGCGTACCTTTATTACTCTTGATATTTCAGATGTTGACGTCCCTTCAAGCATACATTGGTTTTGGAGATAGTGCATGTCATAATACACGGAATATCTCTTCCATATCTTGGGTTATCTATTCACCCACCGATGAGTTAGTTTCTATGCATGGGGTAAGCCTTGGTCAAACAACGAACAATGTTGCAGAATATAGCGTAGTGATTCAGTTATTATCTGATGCCATTTCATTTGGCATTCGGCGTTTGATCATTATGTTAGATTCAGAACTCATTGTATTACATTTAAACAGAGTATACACAATTAAAAATCCAGTGTTACTGAGATTATTCTTGAAGGTTCATCTCTTGTAAAGGCATTTTGATTACATCGAATATCAACACATTCTGAGAATTTTAAATACATTGGCTGATGAATTAGATAATAATGTTATAAATAGATATTTTCAACATTAAAACAGTAAATTAAAACAACATTCGATAAGTGTTGAACAAGATATCTTTCAAAAGTAGTCATATCATGGATAGAGTTTGTGTTTCAAAAAACTATTACATCTAAGGCCATAGGTTTAAAACACCTTATGATCTGAAAGATAGTGATACAAAAACAAAATTACAATATTCTGAAATACTCATCCACTATCCATGGTGACGATCATGATAATATACTATAACCCGTGCCACTCTATGCAGGTATCTCCAAAACTGGCCAGGAACAAAAGCGACATGCCTATGAAGACAGAGAGGAATATCATCCATCGTAGTATTTGGAATGTCTGTTCAAACTCTCCATATTTTTCTCTAAATCAGTGAGAATCTCTACTACCTAGTTCTCTAGCGGTGTCATAGGATCTATTCGCTTCCTCTCGAAGCGACGTAGATTGGTTGGTCTTCTTGGACCTGCATCTGCATTTGATTTTTTTTTATCAGTATTGAACGATTAAAAAAAAAAAAAAAGAATTAAAACACATCAAAATAATTCAAATACCCAACTCATCCCATTGTGTCCCTGGAGGTAGGGACATCTCGAGATCTCGAAAGTCTATGCCTGCATATGGAAAATCCTCGATAGAAAAAATTTGGTTTTCCAACCAATGAAAATATGATGGGGTAACCCATCTGTACAACCGTCACTGCCATGATGGGACATCAGTGCAACCCAGCACACCATGTGAGGATCTCTAAGTTCACCATGATCAAAAAAGATCAGCTAAGGGGAGAGAGATGGTATTCTCTCCAAATAAAAACTTACCAAGATAGCACCATACCCAAAGTTTTTTAACTTTGTGTTCTTTTCTCTGGTCAGTTGATCTTTCATATTGGTCAACACCCACCTTCACACCATTTGAAGATAGTGCCTCTGTAGCATTCAACAGCTATCTGAATCTGTTACTTGGTAGCCACGTTTAGAGCTGCACTCCCACATAATCTGGTAACAGTGAATGCAATGAATTTCAGATCAAGACATATGATAATTTTTATGTCTATCTGGTTGTATTTGGGATCATCTCCCTCGTTACAGAACTCTTGTTTGTAGTTAGCGATAGGCAGGCCACCTTGCCTAGCCCCGAACAAAGAGATTGGTTCACCTCTTTTGGGTAAACCAGTGAGGAAGTAGATGTATTCAAGCTCAATTTCTAGCTTGTGATCTCCAATGATAAAGCATTTGTCCTTAACATCCAATTTATTCACTAGCCAGGTCATTAGCTCTACCTGTTCCCTCATGCCCTGAATGGCCCATAATTTATATAAACCGCAATCTCTCAAAACACGCATTATGGCCAGATTATTCATGCCCATATCATCTACCTCTTCATTTTCACGTTCTTACAACTCAAACATTGTGCAAATAACCTAAAAATGGCTGCATTTAATGGTTAGAAGCTATTAGAGTAAAAAGAAATTATCCATTTTTGAGAGAATTCTTCAATTTCATTTTCTTACAGTGGCCATTTTTATATAGGGACAGTGCAGAACCCCATATGCACCCTTCATATAAACTTTGGTAGCCCGATAATTTTCCTTTAGGAAAATTATCGGGGTTCGCAGGTAACCAATGGCTGGACTACGGACCCCCGTAAGTTAAATATTGAACCATTCCCCGCCCCCCCCGCCCCCCCCCCTCCCCCCCAAAAAAAATGATTTTAAAAACTTAAAAATATAATGCAAACAAATGATAATGAAGAGAAGAGTGTTTTGGATTACCTGGATTCGACGGATTTTGATTTGAGTGGTCAGTTCTCCCTTTATGACCTTCGGAATGTTTTTTCCCCAGAGCTCTCAACTTTCAACTCTGAACATCAAAGGTAAAAATGACTTTCTTGAGCTTCTTTTTATAAGATTTTTTGAACTAGTAAAATATTATTTTATTTGTTTTCCACTATAAAAAAAAAAAAAAAATGTTTTTACTTATTAGAAACATATATGTTTAATTTTTTGAGTTTATGTACAGAAAACAGGTTTATCAAGTGAAAAGGATTATTTTGATGAAGAGTAAATTTTTATCACTTTTTTGGGCTCTTAAAAATTACGAAAAAGTGAAACCCTAGAGTCTTCTAAGCCCTTTTCAGACTCTCTAAACATGAAAATATCGCCAAGTAATTGACTATTTGAACTCGTTAAAGGAAATTATCACTTGTCCCTTTAGTATAAGTTTAGCCCTTTTCCAGACTGAAATGGAATATTTACGAGAAAGGTATACGATGACTAATTATGGTCAATAGAGTTCTCTCCTGCATTATTTTATCCTTTTTCGGGCTTGAGAGACTAAATTTACGAAAAATACACCCACAGAGTTTTCTTAAGTTTTTCTTTTGACTCCCTAAAACTGAAAAACACCAAGTTTCACCTATACTGGACTCGTTAAAAATTAACAGTAAAGGACCTATCAATTATAAACAGAAATGAACCACTCCTTCTTAGTGTTCGATTATAATACTAACTTGGACTCACCCGAAGGATGAGCTTACATTAGAAGAAAATGTTATCCTCCTCAAGCTTATCAAAAGTAAAGAGGTACTTGTCAGAAATGGTGGGGAAAAAGAGAGAAAATGAATCCAGTTGTCACACCTCATTTCAAAAATTTGTATAACACTCTTGAACATGACACTTTTGTCACATTCATATTTCGGTTAGGGAAATCCTTAGGCCAAACAGTTAATCGAACCACATTGAAAGTCTTCAACCGATTTCTGGGTATTATCTTTAGGTCAATCATTACCACCTGCAGTGTCGTTATGTGTTCAAGAGATTAGTTCAATAAACCATTCATTGAAAACATTTGTCTCCATTTGCGTTGACCATCCTTGAGTTAGTCCTTGCAAATATTTCTTCAAAACTTTATATAATGGTTTCATGTCGTGGGCTTTCCTACGACAAATCACTTTCTATCGATGATAGCTCATCATCTAGAAAGTTGATCTATAATCCTATCAGTACCTTGGGATCTGCATGCCCTAATGGCAAATTTCTCGCCTTCAACAGGAGGTTGCATCATTGACCTTCGATCGAACGATTCTGTGAATTGTTCGACTTCAAATCTTTTATTAACACTTCATAGTTTGTATTGATTAATTTGAGAGCCATTGTCATTATTGGTGGTTTCTCTCACACTTGTTAATAGTTCACATCATTGACTGGTAATCAAGTGGTTTCTACCATGTTCGACTTTGACACAATCAATCGCATGGATAGAATCCTACTAGTTCAGGAAGTGGAAATCAAGAACCTGGATCTAGTTTCTACCATCCAGGCTACGAGGAGTGTTATTATTCATTATGTAGTAGACTACTTATGATAGATGGTTGCGTCCATGCTATGTCTACTAGTAATGTAATTCTAAAATATTTTCTATGTCAAAACATGTAGTTAGTTTTGGTCTGAGTATGGGAATGACTACCTCAATGATATATATATATATATATATGCACTTGCATTGAATTTTTTTTCCAAGTTTCAACCGTTGTGCCTGCAGCACTTTATTCTTCAGAATTCTTTAGAACTCTTCAGACTTCGCACTTTAGGGTGAAATCTATTACACTAAAAGTTTTCACCATGAAATTTAGTTGTCTATATGGGTTCATCATTACCTATTTATGTCTCCCTTAGAGGTCCAAAATCATAAATTTCCTAAATAAAGTCTTGGAATTGGGAAAAAGCTTATTAAAACTCTAAAAATCCTAACTCTGGACTTTTCCTAGTCATTTCCTATTGTACCATGGTTTATTGGTATAAAACCTGCGGCACATCCCACACGTTCTCCTCATTAAAACTGTGGACCCCTGTAAAAGATAAAATAAAAAGAAAAGTAAGTTCTAGAAGCCCAGCTGGTTTAATATTCTCCCAGCTGGGGCCTTCTAGAAGCGATATCTGGTTGAGCTTTTCCCCTTCCATTCATGAATGTTTATCCCTTCATAAATGGAGATATCCCTTGGATTTTGGAGCTGAAATCCCATGATGAGAGGGCTTTATCCGTTCCTTATTGGAGGTGAAACTACCTCATGTCTACTATAAATTGAGATCATGTTTCAGTCTCAAGGGTACTTCTCAGCTTGTAGAAGAGAATTGCTGAAGAAATTATACTCTCCAAATTTGGCATCATTGGCATGAGAGAGATCACATACTCATATCCATAGCCTTATGTTGATTCAGAGAGTTGGAGTCTTGTCAAACTGAGGAAAATGATTGTTCGGGACCCTAGAAGAACCTATACAAACATCAAGGCGTCAAGGTTGTAAGGTTTCTTCTTTTATATTCAAAGTTAATACAAATGGTTTCTATTTTCTCATTGAGTTGTTCATTCATCTTTTGAATGCTTTAATCCTTAAATTCCTTGATCACTAAGATAGATTATTGCTTTCTAATTATCATATTCTGTAGATGCTTTTTATCTTGTTTGATTGTCTTTGGTTGCAGATCTTATATAGTGATCGATACTTTCTGGAACAACTGGATTGAAGACCGAGCAAGAATTAGACTTCAGGTGGGAGTATCCATCCGTAGTAAATGAGTAATTCTTAAGAAAAAAATTCTAGAGGAAATGGTTTACATTTGTTTTTTTGTTTCTATATATTTTTTGGATATTAGGGAGATCACTCATGTTTGTAAGAGAGATTTTTCCATCTAACACTAGCCTAACCTAATCTAGCCTAGCCTACTCTAGCCTAGCCTAACCTAGGCAAGCCTACCCTAGCCTAGTGTACACTAGCCTAACCTTCTCTATCCTAACCTAACCTAACATAACCTAGCCTCGCCTAGCCTAGTCTATCATAGCCTAACCTAACCTTCCCTAAGCTAATCTAACCTAGCCTAGCCTAGCCTAACAAAACCTAACCTATCCTTCCCTAGCCTAACCTAGCCTAGCCTAGCCTAGCCCAACCTAGCATATCCTAACCTAACCTAACCTAACGTAACCTTCCCTAGCATATCCCAACCTAGCCTAACGTAATGTAACCAAACCTAAACTTCCAAGGCCTAACCCAACCAAGCATAGCCTAACCTAGTCTAGCCTAGCCTAAATTGACCTAGCCTTTTCTACTCTAGCCTAGCCTCGCAAAACCTAGTCTAACCTAGCCTAGTCTATCCTAGCCTAACATAACATAGCCAAGCCTAGCCTATCCTAGCCTAGCCTACCCTAGCCTAAACTATCCTAGCCTAGCCTATCATAGGTTAGCCTAACCTAAACTAGGCTAACCTAGCCTAGTCTACTTTAGCCTATTCTAGCCTAACCTAGCCTAGCCTAGCCTAGCCTAACCTAGGCTAACTTATTCTACTAACCTATTTTAGCCTAACCTAACCTAACCTAGATTCGCTATCCTAGCCTACCGTAGCCTACCCTACCTAACATAGCCTAACCTAAACTTCCGTAGCCTAGCCTCGCCTATCCTTTCCAAACCTAGCCTAGATTAGTTTAGCTTAGCCTTTCCAAGCCTAGCCTATCCTAGCCTAACTTACCTAGCCTAGCCTAACCTACTCTAGCTTAGCCTAGCCTAATATATTCTCACCAACATTGTGCTCAGATCTCGTGCAAAGATAGAGCTATTAGTCAATGCCTTGCTATGTGACAATGTTGGTTGATATGATGCTAAACAGATGGGTTACCAATCCGACTCTTATGAGAAATTCTTTAGATTGAGAATGACCATGTACCATTATTAATACCTCCCTAGTTAAGAGGGGGTGTTGAGAAATGTAACAAGGTTTAGTCTTCATAATGCCATGTGTAATTTTGATTTTATGTAATTGATGAAAAGGAGAAAAATAAAATAGTTATTATAATGCTTGTCTCGTGGGTTTCATGAGCAAGGAATTTTATTTTAGTGATAGCTCCCATTGTGAGCCTTTAGGATTTGTCATCTTGTCATAAAATTCAACTTGATTCAATGTCATGTAAGAAGAACCCTTATTGGGCAAGTTACATTTTATATGAGTAATTTAATAGGTATGAAAAACCCTCCAAGACAAGCACAAGTCCACTCCTTCATGTCAGCTACAAAATAGAATAAATATCTCCTCCAAATGACACGTCGGCTCACCCTCCAACAAGTCAGCTTATTTTGAGTCTTGATAGGGAAACAACCATAAATAGGGTTGCTTGGAATCATTTAAGAGGAAAAATTTTGGTCTTCTATCAGTCTGAAGTGCGAAGTACAACGAGGAATCCTAAAGATCAGTGAAAGGAGAAGGAAGTTCAACAAAGTTCTAAGCTTCAAGTTTTGGGTCTGTTTTAGGGTAGTGTTGCTGTCACATGTGTGAAGAAAAAGGAGACCATCTACTGTAGTAAAATCAAGTTCTAAGGTAACTGGATTGAAGTATTAAGGAAGGTCTAGTCAAGCTAAAAGGATACTCCATCACAAATGAAGTAAATGAAGGCATAAGAAAAAGTCTTATGTACAAGTTAAGATTTTTGAATTAGGATTGTAGATCTAATTCTAGGAGGCCAAAGGTTTGAAGCAGAAGAAGGTCGAAGTGTAAGAGGAGCCGAGACAAAGGAAGGAGTACAAGGTTGACTATCATCAAGGGAAATTGTGTCTTGGTCTTGGAGTGGCAAATAAGTCAAGGGTCTTGGTCTTGGTATTTGTCAAGTGGAATCTCTATAAGAAGAAGAATTTGTTTGGGTTTTCGTCTCAAAGAGTGAGAGGTTTTGGTCCCAGATGATAACCTACATTTTGTGTCTCTTGCCTCTTTATGGTTTATGCATTGGTAACTATTTGATGAAGAGGAACACGAATAATCTAAATAAAAGAAGATCCTAATCTAAGAAGTAAAAAGCTCTCACAAGCAGTTACTAATAGAAGAGAAATCACTTAATTGCTATGCCCTAGATTTCTCAACAGTAGTAAGGGGGAGAAAATATACCAAGAACAAAGAATATTGCAAGGCATGTATTTTTTCTTACAATGCAAGGTTTGTATTTTCGCTTTCAGTGATCTTGGTAAAAGTTAAAATCTTTTGTACAACAACTACTAGGTTGCAAATAAAGCGTATCTCCCTCAATTTTGAGAATGCAAACTCAAGAGAATACTTTATCAAAGTATTGTTCCTCTACTCAAGTGAAAGACAACATAGTTGAACCTATTTGAGCATATATAAATATCTCAAATAGAGACATGTTCAGAGTATTTCCTATAGAGAACCTATTAAGTTTCCCTAAGTGTTATATTGTTCTTTTCTTTAGATAATTGTATTTTTTAAACTTTTCACCATTTACATATGAATTCATCCTAGAACATCATATCATCATTAGAAATTATGTAGAAAGAACAATATCAACAACAATGCGGAAAAAATAAAAAAGCATCAGAAGAAATGCATGTACACAAAGAGACACCAGGATTGGTTAGAGACCAGGGCAAAACCCCACAAGGTGGAAAACCCTTAATCAATTCTTCTTCTTCTATTAGCTTTCATAAATTGTTGAGCTGAGATACAAAGTACAATAGTCGTGAGACATCATCATCAAACTCATGAGGCCTCTGAGGGTCAACAAGAGTCAGTTCACAGCTTTTCTCGTGAACTAAACCTAATCCAAAAGAGCTGATATCATATTACCATATAGAGGTGTTGTTAGTGTCATTATCATGGAAATGTTTCCATCTTGTCATCAATGAATCATAGCAATATTTACGATACATTTTTTCTTGGTGCTATACATTGTCATGTCATACTGTTAAGATCTTTGCATTCACATTTCAATCAAAGGGTTTCTCTGATTCTATACTGCTTTGGACATATACATACATACATACATACATACATACATATATATATATATATATATATATATATATATATATATATGATGGCATACAACTATATTAAACCATACATATTGAGCTGGAATGCCTTTCATAATGATGCTAACTGTACATAGGAACAATGTGTGTGTTTATGTCGTATCCCAAAGAAATACCAAGCATATCAATGCCAACCATATTATATAGAAATAGATTATTGGTCAAGAGAAACAAAGTATACATATTGTGTATCAAATTGTCTTCCATTTATACCATATCATGTCACTGGGGAGCCTACCATGTTATCAATATTGTTTTCCATGTCATTTATATATACTTTCTACCATACCATATATGTATACATGTTGTCTGCCATACCATGACATTGTGTGCCATATCAAAGCACTGGATGCCATACCATATATGTATACATGTTGTCTTCCATACCATGACACTGTCTGCCATATCATTTATATATACATGTTTTTTGCCATAATGTCATGCTTGTAGCCTTAATGAGAGGACAAAGTATCGATATCTGATTATCGATACCATACAGTGGGACTGATGCCATACTTAATGAGGATTTATTATACTATGTTGTTCATCTGTGAGCCAAGACCATGCATGATGTTGAGGCCATACATAATAAGTCGAGACCATATATTATAGTGTGATGTAAACCTGTGGGCTAATGTTGAGACATAGTTCCATGAGACTCATCAACAAAGCTATACATCATTATATTGAGATACAATATTATAGTCAATATAATAACCATTGAGATATGAATCCATGTCAACACAATGAGACTGATATCCTTCCATACAATGTGAGAGTCATCTAATCATGCAAGATCGTAAATGTATACACTTGTAACAAAATATTTGAGGCAAACATATAAATATAGATGTGTAGTTTGAGGCTTGTGTCAAGAGAAAGCATGTAGATACCATACTGTAGCCAGCAAGAGAATGCTATTTGTGAATAAGAATACCACTATTTTAATGTTTCTCATACTATATGAGTCATGCTATAATATATACAACCATATTGTATCATGGCAGGTCATCTTGTAACATATGTGAGCCATATCATTATGTGCGGACCACTGTCATTTATGCAATGCCAGGTTCTGAAGACGGTTGTAATTTATATGACCACACATTGATACGATGTCACCTAAATATCAAGTCATTGTAATTGCCATAGATTGAAACGAGCTAAAATCATTCCTTGATGTAGTGTGAGCATCAACAAAACATCCAATCCAATGTTACGAACGAGAAGAATGTCGAACCACTGAAGTTGGAGCGAACTATAATAAAGATATTTGAACCTCAGAAAAAAATCTAACCTCAAAGGCTATTTGATAATGATGAATAAGCTTACATTAATCTCTTTTTAAATTTAATCAAAACCATTCTATTTTAATAAAGTCGACTTTGAAGTCTTTGGAGGGAAACTGATTAAATTTAAATTTTTCTCCAGATATATTTGCTTTAATATTTATTTGTAAAATCAATTTGGACCAATTTAATTTTCAACATAGGAACTTCTCCTTGGCTACCGATTTCAGTAGAAACTTGTTTGATTAATAGAGTGAATATCTATATAAAGATATTGAAATTTTAGAGACATGATCCCTAGACAATATTCATCTCTTATGGTTTGTATGACTACACTAAGAACCTTTAAAATTAACAAACCCGAAGAAAACCTAAAGTGTTGAAATATGTAACTAGGCCCGGTCTTCATAATGACACATGTAATCATGATTTTATGTATTTGATGTAATGAAAAAACTAAATTTATCATTTTTATCCTTGAGGCATGGGTTTCATTCTCAAGGGAAATTTATTCTTAGGTCATGTACCCATTGAGTGCTTGTAGGGCTTGTCATTGAGTCTACAAGTCAAATGAGTCATTCTCAAGTATGAAAGACCCTTTTGGGCATGTTACTTATTGAAAATAAAAAATTCTTTGAGTCAAAATAGATTCAAAAGATCCTTTAAGACCTTTTCAGCAAGTTGACCTACATAAGTGGAAAAATCTACCTAAAGGAAGCAATTCGTACCCCTCAAAAGCCTATAAATAAGAAGGATCTTGACCTCATTAGCACACTCACTCAAGAAAGTCTGATATCCTCAAGATAGAAGTTGGAAAAGGATGAAAAAGGAGAAGAAAAGCAAGATTGAATTTTTGGGTCTCTCTATCTCTCTTGTGTTAGGGTTTCTACTATTGCTGGGAAAATCAGTGTCGGGCAAAAAAAAAAAAAATATAGAAGTCGGCTTTAACAAGTCAAAGTGCTAGGAAGAAACTGCTTGGTCAAAATTCAAGAAGAATTTGTTGAGCTGGTCGAAGTTGCAGAAGAATCTGCTAAGCAGGTCGAGGTTACAGAAGAATCTGCTAGGAGGTTGAAATTACAAAATTTGTTGGAAAGAAATCTTGTTAAGGAAGAAAGGTTTAACTTGGTCTTGGAGAGTTTTGGTTAAGGGTCATAGGTCTTGGAATTTTTTAATTCAAGATTCTATAAGAAGAGAAGAATTTTTGTGGGTTTTCCTCTCAGCTGGAGAGGTTTTGGCCCTAGCTGATCGCCTATATCTTGTGTCCTTTGCATCATTGTTCTTTATGGTTTGGTAGCTGTTTGATGAAGAAAATACTAATAATAATCAAGATAAAGAAGAAGATAATAAATTTAAGTAATAATACATTACAAGAAGTTATCAAAGTAAGAGAAATCACCTAATCTAGATGCCCCTAGATTTATCAAAGTAAGAGAAATTGAACATATGCCTGAGATATCATGCTTTCTTCACATATGATTCAATATTGATAGACTTAATGGGAAGAATAAAAGGAATGAACCAAATTCACTTATGCCAAAAATGTTTGGCATCCTGAAGTCAAACTTGATTAAAGTTTTGTATAGACATGGTCAAGAAATATTTCCTAAGCATATGTCACCTTTGTGGAAGAAGTCTTGCATTATGTATATCAAAAATTTCATAAGATGACTGATCTCTGAAGTTCCTTTTTGAGCCAAAGGAAGTTAAGGAAATTGTTCAAATTTTTTTGTCATTGATGTCAACCCAAGCAACAACCAGAAGAAGCCCTGATTTCAGTGACAAAAATGACAAGGAAGGTCAAGGTTCTTGGGCTCAAGAGCACCTTCATTTGATGGTCCTTGTCATGTCGATTCTAAAGATAGGTGGCACACCTTATAACTCCTCACAATTGAGGAGATATGATCGATCAAAGTTGGAGCCCCTTTTTGTGGTCAAGTAGCCCCAAAGAAGATGTGGCAAGCAGCCTTTGGATTGGTTTACCTATGGAATATTTATCTCAAAAATTAATCTAAAATTAATGATGTGCTTATCCATATCAATTTATGGTCAAAGGAAAATTAATTAAGTTATCATCGGCCAACTAGTAAATTTTTCTTGCTAAAGGATTCATGGTCTAGCACATGTAATTATTTCATTTTGGAATCAAGTCGGCCTCCTAAAATAATCCATTTTTTCCTCCAAATTTGAAATTCAAATTGAGGTCAACTTCCCTCCTTGAGCAGGTTAACTTGCCCCTCTCTAGAAGCCTCTACGTCTCTATAAAGAGGCCCTGTTTTCACTTCATTTTAACACAAGATCAAGCACTTAATTGATACATCTATGCAGTTGTCTCAGACCCTTATGGAATCAAGAAAATATTTTGTGGAGACTGAGATTTATGTGCTTACATTTTGTGGGCAGTCTTGTCTAAGGTTTTCTACCCTCTTAAGGAAAAAATCAGTGGCATATTTTGGCACGTGGTTGAGACTTATTTTTTCCTTCCATGGTAGGTCTGGAGCAGAACATTGGTGAGTCATTTCTCTGAGTCTATCCGAGACTGTGATTAAGATATTTTGTGGATTGTTGAAGGATTTTTGTGGCTAAACAAGACTTTGATCCAAGGTAATATATGCACACATTTGAGATCCCTTTCTTCTAATTCGATGGAGCATTTAAGGCCAAGTCAAGACTGCCATATCTGTGTGGCTTATTCTGTGACAAGACCGAGCTATTTTCACTTAATCCCTTGAATGTTCTAAGGCTTGATCTAAGGTCATTAAAGTTTGTTCCTGAGGTTATTTTGTACTAGATCATAGCATTTGATCCTAAGGTATATTGCAAGTCAGATAGACCTAAATTCAATCCCTTATAAAGCCCCTTCTGGGTCGCTAAGTTTGACATATGGCAAGATCAATTCAGATTATCAATTCTCCTTAACAATCTGTGCCATCTTAAGGTACATTTTAGAGGTAACCTGGCACATTATTTGTTTCGGCCTCCCATGACTAATTCAAGGTAATATATTACTAAAAGTGCATCTTATCTGTAATCTATTCAAGGTATGAAGATTGGTTTGCAAAGTGTTATTTCTAAGGCATTGGAGAGGGACATCAACTTGTTAAGGCCAGATCTGTGGTACTGATAAGTTAAATTTTGATTTAAAATTTCATGTGGGATCAAGGGTTGTCTCAAGAAAATCTGAAATTTGTTTCCAACCTCATATTTACATGGTATAATTTTAGGGTCGTCAAAGACATTGTTTGAAGTAGACTTCTAGTCTCTAATAGTATCTCAAGCATGAAAATTGAAGTATACAAGGAATTTGTATTAGGGCAAGATTCTGATATTTGAAAGGAAGTTTTGGAATCATAATTAAGTAATTGTAATCAAGAGGTTTGAGGAAAATTTTTCATTAGAAAATTTTACAGTGGTACAACCTACATAATCATATTTGAAGGCATCTTCAGGAGCACACATTGCATCAATAGACATCCTCAGGTACAACAATGGTATACTTGCATCAATATACATCTTCAGCTACAATAGTGGCATTCCTTGCTTCAGTAATTCTCTTTTAGGTATGAAACTAGCTATTTGATTGAAGGCATATTGCAATCAAAGAAGTAGTAGTGAAGGAAGCAGAATTGTAGCTTGAAAATTAACAAAGCTTACATCAGCAGTTAAGGGAATTTATTGAATATGATTGTAAGTTGGTCATTCTCCTTAGTACGAGAGTCCACAGTTCATTTCTATATTTTATATATTCAGGGTGTTTGGGTGGTGTAGGGAAAGAGAATGAAAGTCTCCTTCAGGTTGGAGCCTGAAAATACTTCAGGGTGGTAGGGTGGTGTTAGGGAAAGTTGGAGCTTGCAGGGTGTTGGAGCATCCTTTTAGTTTCAACTGATAAAATGAAGGCGTTGGAGTGTCCTTTCAGTTTGAGATGGTAAAACCAGGCTGTACGAGCATCCTTTTAGGAGTTGGACCTTCCTGATATATTGAATGCTTTTCTAGAATACTAGGACGTTGGAGCTAGAAATTTTTTTGTAGTCACAAATTATTAGAAAATAGTTCAGTGTTTTTTCTCTCGGAAGGGTTTTTATTCTTGTGATGTGTTGATGATAATTTTTCTATTGTTCATGCCCTAAAATTCTATAATTAAATAATTTAAGTGAAACACTAATTCAACCCCCCTCTCAATATTTCCAAAAGAAATTATTTGCAAGAATTCGTTGATTATCAAATTTGAAGAAATTTCCATGAAGTCACTTATTTAAGACAGAATGCACCCTAGATACATGTACTAATTTGAATCATGCTAAAAGGAAATCTGAGATACTTTAATTGAAATAATCAAGGATTCTATGATCTTGGAAATGAAAATATAATTTTCTATTGTTGATAAAAGTACTACACTTGTCACTACTACAAGGGCTTTTGAATAGTGATTGAAACTTTTAACGAAGACACTGAGCTCCTCTTTAAGATTAGAGACCGAAGTTATATTAAGAAAAATGAGTCATTTTATAGAACCTCTCATTATTATCACTAAAAAGCTACTTTGGTTGAAAGAATAAGAATCAATACTGAGAATATTAGAAAAATAACTAATTATGTTGGGGAAGCCCTAAATTTTTTCTGGTATATTATTGATTATTTTCTAAAGCATGGGGGTTGTATGGATTTTGGAAGATGACAAAATCTATTGGACTTGTAAAAGGTGAAAAATGAATCTTTGAAGAACTAAGGTTTGCAATACTAAATGAAAGTCTTGGACATGAAAAATTATAAGGTTTTTACACTTTTGGATATCAAGGGTTTGTAAACCCTAGCAGGAAAAAAGAGCTCTAGGGAGGATTGGATTTATATCAATGTTTCCTTTGGAAATAGAAACTTTAGCTCTTGCAAGGAAGGAATGACATCATGATGACGATGTGGATGTAGCTGTTAAATTTGCAAAATGGATGGAAGAAGGCTATGTTCATGGAGTTGACATCTCCTCAAAGGATAAGTATTTTATATCTCTCTTATTTATTTCTATTATTGGTGTTTTACTATTAGTTAGTCTCTTGTTTTTGTATCATTTTCTTGGTTGTAATTGTTCTTTCATGGCCTCTTAGTGAGGATTTCAAGTACATAGTGAATTTTTCCTAGGCTTTGACAACAGATGAAAAGAACAGAAGAACAAAGCAAAGCTTGTGACGAGAGGAATTTTGTTGAGAGATATTGCACAAGATGAGATTTGAGCTCAAGAGTAAGAAGTGAGGTCAACAAGATTTAAGTATGCCTTGATCTATGGAAAAAAGAACTCAGTGGTGTCTTCCAAGATGGAGTATGCCATAGAGTGTAACTTATGAGAAGTACAAAGAGAAGGATTACCTCAGTAAGAGAGAGAAGATTATGGAGGAACATTTTGTTAGAAATACTCATATGTCAAAGGGAGCAACTATGGCAGAAATATTTACTTATAGAGGGGGAAATCAAGAACCCCTGTTTTAGCTTCAAGGGGAGTTGACCTCTGAGTTCGTAATAATGGATTGTCATTAACACTGTCAAATGATATGCTAGAATATAACAATGGAAGATGGAGCAACCATAATTACCACAACAACATATGTTTTAGTGTGAGAGGGAACACCCAGTCACAATGACAGAAAATGAGTTGTGATGTTGGATCCAGTGAAAGGAAGTTGATCATTTTTATAAGCCAAGGCGTGTTGCTCAACATGGGTTGTAGTACCAACATGGTACAGTTGGGCATGGCAAAGTTAGTTATGATTTGATATTTGTCTCAAATAGTTGCAGATTCATATCAGATAGAGATCATTGAAGAAAAAAGAGTTCATTAGGATATTGCTTCAGTTTGGGCTCCATTATAACTTCTTGGATGAGCATGAAGTAGTGTTAATTTTTAGTTAACGATGGTATGTTCTATGGTTAGATCAATTTACTTCAATCTTTATTATTAGCCCAATTCAATTTCCTATTTAGAAATCACATTAACATTGATAGTAAATGTTGATAGAACATAAAAGAATAACCAGAAGACAAGCCAAGACAAGAGGACACAATAATTTTGGTGGATTCCAGGGAAAAACCCCAATTTGGGTAAAACCTTTTATGATATCTTCTTATTATTCTTCAAATTCAGCAGAGAGAGAAAGTACAATTTACAACAGTCAACAAGATTCCCTAGCCAATAAATTCAATGTTGGTCAAACCAACAATATTCCTTCCCAATGGAGCTCTGTCAAACCCATTCAAATTCAACCTCAAAGAAAAGTCAAAATCAGCCCAAAATAGTCCTAAAATTTCCAGTCAAACCTGGTCAACGCATTAGTCAAATCTGTGGTCAACTTTGTAGTCAAACAAACTAGATTTTCTCGGTTTCCATGCCACCAAACTCGACCTCCCAAACTTGCATTTTGTCCCAAAACTCGAAGTCAAAAAATCAAAGTTGACTCGAAGTCAATGCTGTTGTAGAAGCCCTAAAACAGTCTGAAAATTGCAGTTGCCCTTTCAGATGTGCAGAGGAGAGAGAATGTCTTCTTGAGGCTGTATGAACCAAAGAGGAGGAGAGAGAATGTGAGATGAGATGATGTCCAAATGAGGTTTGACTCTCCCATTTTTATATCCTTCAATGAGGGGTGGAGACACATCTTTTGGGGCTTGTGAGCCTACTTAATAATTCTGGTTGACCTTGATAATTTGCACATATGTGAGAAATAAATTCAAAATCCAACTTCTGCTCATCCAAACAAGATGATATTTAGATAAATATTGCACCTCTCCAAAAGAGGAATCCAACAAAAATATCATCTCCATAATATGAGCAGTGCAAAGGGTAGTTTGGCCCTAGTTTCCAAATTTAACACTCCCTCTCAACTAGGGAGAACTCCACCCAACGATCCATCTGTCAACTTGTGTAATCTTGTCATCCTGTTGTCTCTATACTCTATCGGGTCTGCTTTTTTGAATGAATGAATAATGAAGAATATTTGATCGAGAGTGAGTCACAAGACCTTGCCACTCCCCACTGACTCATAATCAGTTTAGAGGTGAAGAACTCAACCAGAATTTGTCCTAGATCAATTTGTTGGACACAACCCATCCTAGACATAGAGAGTACAACAATACATGATGTGTCCATCGGTAACGCTATGGTCTCTATCCTCATTTCCCAACTCAATGGCCAAATGAGAGGTACTTCCCATGAGTCCCAGACTACATGGGTAGGATGTATGTGGGGAATAGATCAAGAGAGGGTGAACCAACTCAATATCATAATGGTGGGGAAATAACACACCAATTAGGTAAGGCATACCTAACCCTGGGGTTTCCTATAGCTCCAAGAAGCTATCCCCAAGCCCCCTAGAGCTCCTAGAGCTCAAAGTCCAACTCAAGTTGGACTCTCTTAAGAGGGTCTGTCCATGATTCCAAGCTTCTCATAGATGGTTAGGAATTTGACCTTCCCTAGGGGCCTCGTGAGAATATCTACGACCTACTCATCAGTTCCAATGTGATGGAGCCTTATGGCGCTTCACTGTAGCATATCCCAAATAAAGTGGTACCTAGTATCAATATGCTTGGAGTGGTCGTGGAACATAGGATTCTTTGAAAATCGAATCCCACTTTGGTTGTCACATTGGATCATAGTGGTATCCAGCACATGCCCAAACAACTCACTGAAGAGCTTCCTCAACTAAATAACTTCACAACAGGCCATACTTGCTGCAATGTATTCAGCCTTGGTGGTGCTCAAAGAAACCGATTTTTTCTTCCTACTCATCCAGGAGATCGAAGAAGAACGTAGAGTGAAGCAACATCCATATGTGCTCTTATGATCCACCACACTACTTGCCCAATCAAGATCAGTATATCCATGGAGCCTCATACTCCCAACAATGTATCTTAGTCCATTGTTGATTGTGCCCCAGAGATATCTCAAGATATTCTTGGCAAAAATCCAATGAATGTGATGAGGCTCGACCATATATCAACTCAATGTGTTCACTACAAAACGTATGTCCAAACATGATTTCACTAAGAACATCAGGGTCCCTACGAGTTGGCGATACTTGGTAGGATTTCCCAAATCGGGCCCAACAACACTTCCATGAAACTTATTAAAATTGAGTTCCATCAGAGTAGTCACAGACTTGCATTCCACCATCCCAAATATTTCCAACAACTTCACAATATATTTTCCTTGAGAAAGGAAAATCTCACCTGGATTTTTCTAGACCTCTAGGCTTAGGAAGTAGTGCATCAGTCCTAGGTATTTCATCTCGAACCTAGAAGACAACTCCCTCTTGCATTGATGAATAAGAGGGTTTACACCTATAAGGAAGAGATCGTCCACATAGAGAACCAAAATGAGAGGCTTGTCATTATCAACCTTGAAGTAAAGGTTTGGATCAACTTCACTTCATGTAAAACCCAACTTCATCAGATATCTATTGATCCTCTAATACCAAGCCCTAGGGGCTTGCTTCAACCCATAAAGGGATTTCTTCAACCTGCATACATGTGTATCTCTATCTCGAAGGTTGTTCCACATAGACCTCTTCCTTGATTGAACCATGTAATAAGGAAGTCTTGACATGCATCTGATGTAGACTCTATCCTTGCGATGCACCAAGGGAAATGATCGAATGGATGGTGGTGTAGCGAGAAATAGGTGAAAATATTTCATCATAATCTATTCCTTCTTTCTGTGAGAAGCCTCGGGCAACAAATCTTGCCTTGAATTTTTCATCACTTCCATCATCTCCTTGCTTGTTCTTGTAGAGCCATTTCGAGGTGAAAACAAATTTGTCCTTCATTTTAGGAAGCACATTCCATACATCATTTTTCATGATCGATTCATATTATTTTTTCATTTCATCCTTACAAACTTGGTGCTTTGCGACTTCTTTAAACATTCCAGGCTCAGATTGTACAATGGTGCTCATGGCTACTAAGTACCCTTGCTACCTATTTGGCTTCTTATTTTTATGGAATGTTCCCCTTGGAGCAATATGTCTGTCGGCATCTTCGAGAGTGTCTCTAAGCCATGAGGGTCTTTTTTTTTTGAAGAAGGTGGATCTATAGGATCCATCAGACCTTCAACATTGGGATTTTTTTCATCTTTTGGTTCTTCCCACTTTCTTGCTTCTTCACAAATTTAAATGCCTAGCCTAAACTGGCTTAGACTAATATAGCTAGCATAATCTAGCCTAGCCTAACCTATGCTATCCTAACCTAACCAAGCCTAACCTAACCTAGTGTAACTAGCCTATTCTAGACTAACCTAACTTAACCTGGCCTTGCCTAGCTTAGCCTAGCCTAACCTATCATGGCCTAGCTTAGCCTAAACTAGCCTAACGTCACCTAGCCTAGCCTAGCCTATCCTTACCTAGCCTAACGTAGCTTTCTCTAGCATATCTTACTCTAGACTAGCCTAGCCAAATCTAACCTATCCTACTCTAGCCTAGCCTACACTAGCCTATCCTAGTATACTCTAGCCTCTTCTAGCCTAGCCAAGCCTAACCTACTCTAGCCTAGCCTACTCTAGCATAGCCTACTGTAGATTAGCCTAGTATACTTTAGCCTCTCCTAGACTAGCCTAGCCTAGCCTAACCTAACATAATCTAGCCTAGCTTAACCTAACCTAACCTAAACTAGTCTAAAATAACCTACTCTAGCCTAACCTCATCTAGCCTAGCCTAACTAAACCTATCCTAGCCTAGCCTAGCCTCGCCTAGCCTCGCCTAGCCTAGCCTAGCCTAGCCTCGCCTAGTCTAGCCTAGCCTAGCCTAGCCTACCCTTGCCTAGCTTAAACTATCCTAACCTATTCTAGCTTAGCCTAGCCTCGCCTAGCCTAGCCTATCCTAGCCTCTCCTAGCCTAGCCTAGCATAGCCTGGCCTAGCCTATCCTAACCTAGCCTTTTCTAGGCTAGCCTAGCATATCCCAACGTAGCCTAGCCTAGCATATCCTAGCCTATCCCACCATAACCAAGCCTAACATGGCCTAACCAAATCTAGCCTAGCCTATCCTAACCTACCCTAGCCTACTTCAACTATCCTAACTTAGTCAAGCCTAATCTAGCACTAGCCTAGCCTACTCTACCTTAGCCTATTCTATCCTAGCCTAACCTATTCTAACCTAGCCTACTCTAGCCTAGTCTAACCTTTCCTAACCCATCATAGCCTAGTTCATCCTATCATAGCATAGGATAACCTAGCCTAGCCTAGCCTATCATAACCTAACGTAGCATAACGTAAGCTAGCTTAGCCTATCACACCCTAACCTAGTCTATCCTAGCCTAGCCTAGCCTAGCCTAGCCTAAAATAGCCTAGCGTAATCTATCCTAGCCTACTCTATCCTAGCCTAACTTAGGCATAACCTTCCCTAGCATAACCTAGGCAAGCCTAACCTTCCCTAGCCTAACCCAACCTTTTGAGATTCAACAAGATGATGAGCTTAGTGAAAATTAAGCACCTTCACTAAGTGGGGCCCGCGGGATATTTTTAGGTGTATGTCTATTTTTAGACATGGTGAGAATATTCTATAAGTTGCAAGATGCTATTTTTAGATTGTTGGTCAAATGTGAAAAATAGATGAAATTCTATTTTTAGAATATTGGGCAAAGTCTATTTATAGATCGTCAATCTAGATATAGATGTATGTCGATTATTATTAGCCCTTAATAATAATCCAAAAATAGATATCAACTTATTCTCTTTGAGCACTTTATTTCAGTGAACATATTTGGGAAATCAGTGGGTTGAATGAATTACACAATTGCTAGGGTTATTGGTGGCTCATGCATGGAGGACTCAATTATCAATTATAACTAAAGTGGCAAAGTTATGAGAGAGTTGGAAGAGTAGTTACGGGAGTTGTTATTTAGTTTAACTTAGTTAAGTGAGTTGAACTCAGTTGAGCTAGTTGTATCTACTCTAACTGAAAGATACACTAGTGATAGTTAAGTGAATTAATTCACAACTAATAACTCACAAACAACTAACAAATACAACAGTTAACTACTTGCATGTCAGTTCCAGTGGAGACCCAGTGGAGAGATGGGTGAAAGGGTGAGATGGAATATTCGTTGTGACTATAGTGATGCATTCAATGCATCTGATACACATTGGAATTTCCAATGAGGATTGTGCATTCAAGGCAAGGGAAATTTGAATTCATTCATAGGTCTTCTTTAGCAGGGATTTTGCAGTGGAGGCAGGCTGTGAGGAGGCAAGAAATTGGTGCATAGATATGCAAATTTCTACATGATAGTGTGTAATGATTGTTGATTGTACTAAGAGTTTGATGTACTAAGCTTTGTATTATATTATTACAGTATTCCATTGATATACATAATATATGATATTTGGGGTTTTCAACTTTAATCTTTGTCGTTAAACAATTGTGTTATGTGCGATTGAATTTATTCACATGTGTTTGCAATTGAGTTTTAGATTTCCGCAAGTTTAAGAGTGGAAGGATTATGTATTTAGTAAGAAGATAAATATTTTTAGATCCAGAGAATCTGGTAATACATCAGTATTAATATAAATTTCTACATGGTATCGGAGAAGTACTGGTCACTAGAGATTGCAATTGTGAATAAGTGTTGAGTTTTGTTCTCATGGACAATTCGAATTTGCTGCAAAAATTTCTTGGTGTGACAGTTGAGAATTCATTGAAATTTCTTTCAATGGGTTGCGATTGGAGTATTCCCTTGAGGGTAGCTCGAATTACATAGCATGGAAGGATAATATGGAGGTGGTGGTTGAAGATAATGGACTCAAGGATTTCATAGATGGCGATGTTCCTAAGCCTGCTTCTAGCGATGCTGCAGGACTTGACACATGGCAAAAGAAGGTAGCAAAAACAAGAAGAATTCTTTTGGAAGGTGTGAAATACCATATTTTGTCAAGCCCTCACAAGAAAGCCACTCCATTTTCAATGTGGAAGGATTTGAAAGATCTTTTCCAAAGAAGCAACGACCATAGGAAGTTGGCACTGAAAGATAAGCTCAGAAAAAAGAAAAATGGAGAAGGGTGAAAGTATTCCAAAATATCTCAAAAAGTTTTTCCAATGTAGGGATGAACTGGGAAGTGTGGGGATTACAGTTGTGGATGATGACTTGGTGAGCTTGTCTCTCCTTGGGCTTCCGAAGAGTTGGCACAACTACGAAGACTCTGTCAATGGATGGGAGAAAATGTCGGATTGGGAGCGAATTTGGTTGGATCTTGTGCAGGAGGAGATAAGGCGGAATACCAAAAATGGCTCTTCATCAAATAATGATGATGAAGAGAGTTTTGCTTTGGATGCCAAAGCAAGGAAAGGGAAGGGGAAGAAATCCCATCCAAAATACGAGGCTAAAGGCAAGAAGCTGGATTTTTCCAAAGTGAAGTGTTTTCACTGTCACGAACATGGGCATCTCACCACTAACTACCCACAAAAAAAGAAGAAAAATAACGTTGTTGGAGTTGCAACGGGTGAGGCGTTAGCCTCGCAATTTGAACTTGATTTCTCTTTTATCGCATGCTTGGTTTAAAGCTCAATGGGATCGGTGTGGTATCTTGACAGTGGTGTGTCCTTCCATATGACGGGAGACAAGGAGTTGTTTAGTGACTTGGAGGAGAAGGATCTCCAAATGCATATAGAGGTGGGCGACGATGGTAGATACTGTGCGACTGGCATCGGAACCATTACCTTTGAGAGGCATTCAGGTAAACCATTTTTGTTGAAATATGTTATGCACTTTCCAGGTTTGAAGAAGAACTTGGTCTCGGTCATAATGTTTGAAGATAGAGGTTATGACATTGTTTTCAGTCAGGGAAAAGCTTTCCTGCGACATAAAACAACGGGTCAAACCAAGAGGATAGGGATTCAACTTAAGAATCTCTACGAGCTGGAGGTAGATTGTTGTGCCACAATGATGCACAAAGTAGAAGAAGTGGTGAGCTGGGATGAGGGCGAATTATGGCACAGGAGATTGGGCCATCTTCACCATGGCGCCTTGAAGATTTTGCAACATATTTCTACTGGACTTCTGAAGGGTACTCTTGCACATTCAAGTTAGTGCAAGGGATGGCTAAATGCCATTGGAAACGTAATTGGAAAATTTTACTACAGGTGCCCAGAAACAGATTAATATGTTAGAACCACCTATGCACGCATCTGTGTAGAAATGGACTTCAGCACTGGATTCTGAGCTGAAATAATCCTAACAAGCAAAGGCTATGTATGGAACTAGCAACTTGACTATGAAATTATCCTTTTCAGATGTTGATCCTACTTTGAGACAGACCATCTAGCCAAAAATTGCCCAAAAGTCTCCCCGAAAAATTCTGCTAGAAAGAATCACCATAGATCTACATGGTGGGAAGGAGCACAAAATGAACATTATATTGTCAAGGAGGAATACTCTCCAGAAAACTCTTTATCACAACAAACCAAGAAAGAAAGAAATAACCCTCAAGACAAGCACAGGAAAGCCTCGCCCAACAACAAAAAAATGAACACGATCGCTCCTCAAGCATCAACAATTATGAGGATTCGAGTACCGTGCAAAAGAAATCTTCATTTAGCAGCAAAGCGGGTCTCCTAGATACCAAAGATAAGACACCAGTGTCCCAAGGATCAGAAGAGATGAAGGATTTGCAAGACAAAGGAAGTTGGAAGACCGTAGAGAAGAAAAAGAAAGGTACAACACCGATCTCGCCAAGAAAGACAATAAACCAGAAAATTAAGAATTAAGAAAATTATAGGTCCGATAGACCAAAGTTTGGTCTTAGTGGATGTTAACTATCTTCAACATCATCAACAACAACAACAAATTTATATACTATCTATAAAATTTTGATGAATTGTTGCATAAAATAATTTATGTGAATCATCTAAGAAAGAAAAAGGAAAGTGTAGAATATTGTATTGGAAAAAGCATGGAAAATAAGTCTATTTATGAAAATTTTCTACTAAGATTTCCCCTAGTCTAATAGTGGGTAGGTCCGCCTATGCCATCTACTTAGTACGATGGTGGCCACGAAGGTAGCTCCAATTGTGGGAGGAATAATTTTCACATATGACCTCCTACTAGGTTGGTGTTTACACCATTCTAAAGGTCACTATATGAAGAAATATGTCACAAAACTTTATGTTGATATTGTGAATTGTTTACTTAATAAATTTTCACTTGATTGCTGAAAATGAACCTACTAAATTATAAACCTTGAGTCTCTTAATTGGGATGTGCCACTAACTTAAAAGGTATTCCCCCAGTTGAAACACCTAATGTATGGGATAAAAAAGTGGGAATAGACATCTCACGAACCAATGAAATGAAGGTGGAGATAATGGCTCCTTATTCTAAATTTTGAAAGTCGAAAGATGTTGTATATTTGATGAGACACTATTTTCTCACATCATGTGATGTCTAGGTGGTCTAATAAGGTCCATTGACAAAAGGTTCGGAGATGAAGGTATATTGGTGGCTTGGGTCTATTCAATATAATCACCAAAATGAGGTCTATTCAATTGAAAAAGTGAAGAGACTAAATTTTCTATAAAACCAGGATTGTAATTCAGTGGAATATGTTCATTGATGAACTCAACTTTTTTCTTTAATATTTCTTTGGTTATCTTGTGTGAGTCATAACTATATTATTTGTGTGCCATTATTTATAAATAACTATTATTGATTAATGGCTTTTTATTCCTCTACCTTTGAGGAAATCGTTAGATACTTCCTCACTCAATTATGTTTTCATCTATCCATTTACTTCTTGAGGCCCCTAGCCACCTTGACATATCTTGCTACTATTTTTCCTGAATTAGCTAATATCCAACACTCGTTATGATGATCAGTTCACAATCATTTTTTACCTAATGGAATTTGATGTACATCATCTAACATGTTTTTAAAGTTCTATTAATATTGAGGATTAAGTGTAATATAAGGGTCCAAACCTTGCAATAAAGTAACACTCAATAGATTACCTCTCAACATCTAGCGTCCATATCACTTGCTATTTCAATCCAATTTCCATATCAGCACCATTGCAAATCCTAATCCATATCACCTTGCCACATAATGTGTCCATGTAAACAACATGTCATCATTGTGTCTATGCCACATCAATGCCATGAAATATCCACATCGATGCCACATGATCACCACATTAGTGCCAAATCATCATCATGGCAATGCCATGTTATATCTATGTGAGTGGCACATCAAAGCCACATTATCTTCTACCACCTCACAGACTTCCTAGATCTAAATATTTTTCTATATAAGCTATTCCATTCATTATATTTTCTAGATTTCCAATGATATGTACTTTATGAGGCTCTTTTCTTTTTTTCCCTTGGTTTCATTTTATGCATAATTTATTTTTCTTTTCTGTTTTTTTTTTATCGCAAGAAACCAAGCAAGAAATAAAAAACCCTCAAGACAAGTAGGGGGAAAGCCCTGCCCAAGAACAAAAAAATGAACTTGACAGCTCCTCAAGCATAAAAAATTATGAGGATTCGAATACCACGCAAAAGAAATCTTCATTTAGCAGGAAAGCAGGTCTCCCAGATCCCGAAGATAAGACACCAGTGTCCCAAGGATCAGAAGAGATGAAGGAGTTGCAAGACAAAGGAAGTTGGAAGACCGTAGAGAAGAAAAAGAAAGCTACAACACCGATCTCGCTAAGAAATACGATAAGCTAGAAAATTAAGAATTAAGAAAATTATAGGTCCAATAGACCAAATTTTGGTCTTAGTGGACCTTAACCATTATCATCATCAACAACAACAACAACAACAACTCTATATACTATCTATAAAATTTTGATGAATTTTTGCATAAAATAATTTAATCCTATAAAATTTATGTGAATCATTTAAGAAAGAAAAAGGAAAGTGTAGAATATTGTATTGGAAAAGGCATGGAAAATAAGTCCATTTATGAAATTTTTCTCCTAAGATTTCCCCTGGTCTAATAGTGGGTAGGTCCGCCTATGCCATCTACTTAGTACGATGGTGGCCACGAAGGTAGCTCCAATTGTGGGAAGAATAATTTTCACATATGACCTCCTACTAGGTTGGTGTTTGCACCATTCTAAAGGTCACTATATGAAGAAATATGTCACAAAAATTTATGTTGATATTTTGAATTTTTTACTCAAGAAATTTTCACTTGATTGCTGAAAATGAACCTGCTAAATTATAAACCTTGAGTCTCTTAATTGGGATGTGCCACTAACTTAAAACGTACTCCCCCAGTTGAAACACCTAATGTATGGGATACAAAAGTGGGAATAGACATCTCACGAACCAATAAAATGAAGGTGGACATAATGGCTCCTTATTCTAAATTTTGAAAGTCGGAAGATGTCCTATGTTGGATGAGAAATTAGTTTCTCACATCATGTGGTGCCTAGGTGGTATAAGAAGGTCCATTGATAAAAGGTTCAGAGATGAAGGTATATTGGTGGCTTGGGTCTATTCAATATAATCACCAAAATGAGGTCTATTCAATTGAAAAACTGAAGAGACTAAAGTTTCTATAAAACCAGGATTGTAATTCAATGGAAGATGTTCATTGATGAACTCAACTTTTTGTTTTAATATTGCTTTGGTTATCTTGTGTGAGTCATAACTATAATTATTTGTGTGCCATTATTTATAAATAACTATTATTGATTATTGAGTGTTGATGACTTAAAAGATATTCAGTATGATGTTGACATGACATAAGTGGAAGACCCTTCATCCATCAAAGAGAAATAGATATCATGGGAAAATATTCAAACTTTGGTTTGCAATGAAACATGATGGGAAAATTGACCACAAGGTGATTAAACGGAAAAGGTAATCAAACTAGACTCCAAGGGATCAACCCCTCTAATGAAAATCAACAAGGATTTGCCTTGATAAGGGAATATTTGCAAAACCTCCTGTTGGCTTGTGACCTCATTGATAAAAGAAAAGGAGCTATCGCATAAAGAAAATGAGAAACACAGCCCAAGAGGACAGGGAACAACAAATTTAATAGAGGATATTTCAAAGAACAAGCGCGTCGATCAGGTGAGAGTATGGCATGAATAAGGATACCAATATCGATCTCTCTCAAAGGCAGCACACACATAGTTCTGTGGTGGAACTATGCACCAAGTACCGGACCATTTCGTCGGCATCTGAAAGGATTTAAGGTGGCCGAAGTAAACCCCCCATAGTAGGTGATGTCATCCCTCCTTTGGGCCAATCAGAGTGATTCCATGGAGGAAAGGAAAGGGAACGGAGGCCTCCGTCCACCGCGCCGAAGACTGAAGGGGGCCCACCAAGATAAATAGCAGGCTCAGGTATTTTTTCTGTAAGGTAAGTCCAGTAGGCGGTACGAAGGCCGGTACTCATCTTGTCTGGCATGTGGCCCCCACCTACCCGGTTGATGCCATCCAACCACCTTGCGCCACGTGTCTCACTATAGAAATCCTTACAACGTCAGCCCTACATGTGTCGTCCCACCTTGATAATTAGTAAAACCATATTTCACTCTATCATGCAGGTAAAAAATCAAGTAATGGTTTCTTTTCCACTCTCGCATGACTTTCCCTACTACCTCACTTCTGTTTGAGGTATTTGGTTATGTCCTTTTCAATATTTCCCTTTTACTGTTATTTCGAATTATCATGGATAAACTGAAGCACTCCGCACCCGAAACCCCTCAAGCTCACGAGGTTAGGATTGCTCCTAGACCCGAACCCCTCATTGATTCTCAAGCCCGAATATGTGACCTGTTCTATCCCTTCAATGTAGCCCACACCAGAGCCGAGATCTTCAATTTTTAGTGAAGAAATGAAGACGTGTTTAGAGTTGTCGATTCAGGGCTTTACTACCTGATTGCCCTGACGACCCATCTGTTCCCAGAGTTCATTGCCTGGCTTGGGGAGGCCTACATCGAGTGTAAGTACATCTTCCTTTCCACTCGGGGGACCAAGATTCTTGATATTACTCCCCAACTCATCTGAAAGTCCCTATGCTGTCCTCCTGCTCAGGAATATGTCGAGTTCTCTGAAGTCACTCTCTCTTGTCATTTCTCGAATCAACCCTTGGAAAAACAAAGTGGTTTCCTCGACCTCATCTCCGACTCACGCCTATTATCTTTCCCTCACACAGATTCTATTCCACTATCATCATTCTGTAACACCATACAACCTATTCTAGCAGTTATCTCGGGAATGCTAGGGTTTGAGGATGCCGAGATGGTGACTAAGGCGAGTTTAGGGTTTCTATAGCTCATTATGCAGGCGGAGATCATTTTGGATAACCCCTCCGTTCTAGCCTCGGCTATCGAAGCCTAGTTCCAAGGTATGTCTTCCTTATATTCTTTCAAATATTGCTCCCTGGTTTTCTACTTATTCCTATTTGAGCATACGGATAAGTTTTAAGGTCTAGGCCTGAATAAGTTCTCCAGGAGAAATTCTAAACCCAAGTATGTTTTCAAGTGGACTCCAGCAGTTCGCCAACATCCAGAGGGGAAGGGGTATGCGAAATTTGTCATTGATTCTATGTCCATATCCTATGCTATCACTCATGATAGCTCCCCACCCAGTATATTTCCTGAGCAAAAGGATTAGCTCCAGTTCAGTAAAACAAATTGCATAGGTGATTGGTACCTGTTCGAAGACCACACCGAGATAAGGGTCTACGATGCTAAAGTACATCCTTAACACATGCTAGTGTTCCCGTCCATGAGAATTTTTGCCCTCGAGTGCATCCGTCTTGTATTAAGTGCCAACCTAGTCCACTTCATGCCCGCGAATAAGGGACACATCTTCAAACTCCTAAATTAAATAGGCCCTTTTACCATTAATTCAAGGCATGCCCCCTCCATTGTGGAAAGGATGTTGTGGGAGATGAATTTACCTTAGGGAGATGTATGGCACTACGATCCTAAAGGATTCCTCACCAGCAGGAATAATAAGATTAAATCAACAACATATATGCATGAACCTAGGCCCCTCATTGAATGTAGAGCTAACCTTGATATGTGGCCTTTGGATACACAGATGGAGGCAGAATCCTCAGCTGCTGAAGGAAAAGGAGATAATGTGCTTGTTGAGGTAGAAGAGCAGTAACAGGGGACCCCCTAGGGGGTTAAGGGATCATGGAGGTTGATGAGGAAACACACCCAAGTAAAAAGCAGAGAACTGAAGTACGAGAGGACCTAGACACCGAATTGTCCGATGATGAGGTCTCCTTTCTTAGGGGTCCTGAAAAATACAAGCCAGGCTTCCTACTCTCCTTTGATTCTACCTCATCTTCAGCCCCCTTAGATTTTTCACAGGTGGTCACATTGGAAAAATGTGATGCAAGGGAAGAGATTGAGACTAGGAACAAGTCTGTAAGAGAAAGGCTGAGGGATGAACTTTATCAGTTTGTAGATAAAAATCATACCAGGCTCTCCTTAGTGCTAGATATGGATAAATAATAGCTCATATTGGCCATCCAGAATTCAACCATGTATCCCATACCTTCGGGATCCCAATATAGATGTCTAGAAATAATCCTAAATCTAGGCAACATTCCCCTACTGGATAATTTGGATTTGCACCAATGTATCGTGGACATGCTACAGACTAAGGTAGTGAAGCATACAGTTTCCCTACAGAAGATTGAAAGGAAGCTAACTCAAATGAATATCAACCAACAAAGGGAAAGGGCTAGCACTAAGGATGTTGCTACTCAACTCGAGAACACCAAAAAAATGATAAGAGGAAAGAGTGTTGATACCAATTCAGCATTGCAAACCCTTCTCATCAAATCAGATTTGGAGGTACAGCAGTTGAGGAGAAAGTTGAATATCCCTCGTTCTTAACATATTCAAACCGAGGAACTTGCCTAGGTAGAAAGGGAAAAGATAGTTCTCGCTGATTCCCTCACTTAAAGGGAAGAAGAGATTGCTCAAAAGGATAAGGAAATTGTTGGGCTAAATAAGAGATTGTCGGAGCTACAACTTAAGTGGGGTGAGCATACATGCATAGTTCCTATACCAAAATATCCAAAGACTACTCCAGAGCAGCTCACTAAGGCTTTGGAAGATCTGAGGATGTCAGAAGATGAAGCAACCACTACCTGCCAGCTCCTATATGAGGCCAAGGTTTCTTACGCACAGAATCAAAAGATGATTTCATCCCTATAGAAAGAGGAAGAGAACCTCTGCAAGGAAACTCAGGGACATGAGAAGTCTATCAAAGACTTAAAAGCGTAGCTTAAAGGTAAAATGTCGTTGGTAGAAGCAAGGCGACTTATCTGGGGGGAGATCATAGCAGAGGTCAAGCAGCATTGGGAGCTCCTCGTGCTGACCAATGACAAGAATATTTCTATTCATGAGTATAAGGCACAACTGGAGGTTGGATGCAGGGAAGGAGAAGAGAAGGTAGAAAAAACAAAGAAATATGTGAGATATCTCAATGAGCTTTCGTCTGAAGAATTGAGTGCACAGGGAATTCTCGACCATTTCAGGACTATTGTGGATGTCATTAAGATGATTGAGAAAGAGAACGCATGTGTGAACGCGTTGGGGTTTTTAACACTGGTGTGAAATGGAGTGGAAAGGTTCGATCAGGAATGGCGCAAGTTGGTAGACGCTAGCCTCTGCCATGCTAGGATCCGCGGTTAGGTGTACTACTTCCCCTAATGGCTTATGATTATAAAATTTTAGAGATCATGTGCAGGGAAAACATTATAGTAGAGAAGACCTCTCGGTTAAAAGCAGAGACCTTAATAGCTGCACTGTGCAAGGAATTATTCCTCCCCGCTCAGGTCAAGAATTTCTTTGTTGTTTGGATGGATTATACAGAGCTTTCACAACTTTAGTCTATGTTTGAAACCTACACCACAACACAACTACCCAAATCAATTTTATGGAAAAAGTGTTATGAATACATGAATCCTCCAGTTTCCTCTACTTCACAGCAGTTGCCACCTCCTCTGCCTCACCAACATGGATCCTCCTCGTCTTCAGTCCGTTCATGCCGTCCAGAAGGCTCAGGCACTCCTCGTCGTACTCGCTGTTAGCCTTTATGGAAATTGTTAATGACGAGAGTGAGCACGTACAGGGAAAACGACACTCCCGAAGAATGCATCTCCCCTAAGACACATCATCCTTGAAAGTCTCTCTGTGCTTTGCCTAAGACAATTTTCCCCCTGCTGATTCATTTCTCAAAAGGGCCTGTTTTCCCCCCTTGTATCCCTGCAAATGCCCGCATTTATTCCTATCCCCCCTTTTCCAAAACCCCCTTCAAATTCTACCCATGTCCCTGGTCTAGCCTGATTTTCTATTTATCTTCTTATCGTTACCCTTATAAGGTTTCAAAATGCATTAAAAAGGCTTAAAAAACCCTCTCCAGACCTTATATCAGGCCTAGCCCATTTTCTGATAAGCCCGCGCCCCTTTTCTTCCATGTAGCCTAGCGCTATGACCAAGCGCAAACCCCAAAATCGCTTGTCCCACAAAGTTCATCGGGCATTTTCTCAACCGTCGATCCATGTAGATCGAATGGCGGACATCAAATCTTTAGCGCTCGTGTTTTCCCCCCGCTCAAACCTTTGTTGAGCCATCTTCGTCCAAATACTCAGTGATCCGACGGTCCGTAGCCTATTCCGCCCAGTGGACCTCATAGCGCACTATGTCAAACCTGCCGGTTTCCATCGCACCGCTTATGCGCGGCAGGCAGTTTTTCTCCAATGCCCAGCGATTCCACTCATCGCGCACCGCATGTCCCTTGTACGACGAAAAAACCACCATCCCATCGCGCATTATCCTTCAGACCAAGCCGCGGAGCGATATGTGTAATACCCGTCCGATCTGTCAGCCCCCATCCGATGGCTATCGTCCCTCGAAGCTGCGCACTGCTTAACTCATGGCCCCCATACCTTTGGCCCACTGTCTGTCGCGCTCCGCCGTTGATCTCCACCACAACCGACGGTCCAGATTTGTTCCTCCACTGTTGACTGTTCCACTGTCCCTGTGCCGCCACGTCATTTCCACATATTCCCTCCGTATGTTCGCCCATTCTATTACATATATTCATTCTAAGGTCGATGTTTTTAAGGTTTTTCACGTATAATCGCTCTGCGTTCCACCGACCTCTCACCATCTCTGTTCTCTGTCATTCCACAGCATTTTTCTGCCATGTTTCCACAGTTCCTTAGTCATCCATGCAAGCATCCACATCATCCGATCCCATGCACTATTTTCTTAATCAGTTTTCGTTTTTGTAGGGTTACCAACGATGAATGGTCGCCATAATGTGCAGCCTCTACACAGTGACATAGAAATCAAAGAAGATCATTTACAGGGGCAGAATTTATGAAAATGATCCGGGAAGGTGAAGACAGGACGTTCATTAAAGCAAGCAAGGTCTAAAATCTGTGAAAAAGCCCCCATGGCCATTAAAGCTTGAACTAACCTGACAGAGACAGAGATGGAGCAGTAAGGTGTTGCAGTACAAAGTAAAGAGATTAAGGAACGCTAATGAAGATCATGAGCCTTAAATATGCAGTTTAAAGAGGAAAAGCACCAGTTTGAAGACCCCGAGGATCGATCAGAAGGTCCTGTGCACAAGAAAAGGTAACATCAGGGTTTTCTCATCAGCAGAATGTTTTTCTTCGTCAAGTACAGGGCGCCCATACAGCTTTTATTATGCACAGTGTCCCTCAAGGAATTTCCACCTTGACAACGGTTCAAAATCACCAGAGCATTGATATGACAGACTTCTCAGTAGTTTATTTTATTTTGTTTAAATCACCAGGAGTACCATAGCCGAAACATGTCAAAATCATATCTGAAGAAGATCACTCTTTCATAAAGGGCTGACAGAGATTAAATACTCAGCATACAAGCATAATGGGCCTCGGCGCTCTTTCTTTCAGATGTTTAATATAGAATTTAGTGTTCACCTACTTCCTAAGTCGATCTTTTGTTCATCCTCTGCTATAAAAACACAGAAGGAAATTATTGTAAGGTTGTTGATGTGATATCAGAGAAATGAAAGTATTTTCCTCTTGAGACAAGTTCTCTGTGTAATATTGTAAGATAGGCTGAGATTTGATGTATTCAGGATGAATGTTCAAGCTGTGGGCAATGAATGTACCTGATTGGTGTTTTTTTTAATATGACAAGCATGTTTCTTTGGATCCTGATCTAAAGCAGCTGGTGATGTTTTCCTATCTTTGTGTTTGATTTCATTTCATCCCATTTCTACTGGCTCGCATCAGAAGTTTGGCATAAGATTTACCCTTGATAGGTACCTTATGTTGCTGCTCTCCCAGCCTTTTATGTTTTATGCTTACATGTGTATCTGAATATTGATTTCGATTGATTTAACCAGTGTAGTGGATGTCATTTCCTGCTCTATGATGTATGAATTGAAGAAATCTATGTTTAGATGTTCTTGCTAGGATTTAGTTGGATGAGTTGAGAACACTGGGAGGTCAAGAACCCTGTCTCTGCCTTACTACGATCTCTCCATCTCAATTAAGCCTTTCTAAGATCCCTTGTATTGCCTCTGATTTTGTCCAAGCAGGTCTGGAGTTAAATGACCTCTGGCCTGATCTATAGACATAATTTGATGGTTCTTCTCCTTTCATTTTCAGTCCTTAATGTCCCATTCCAAATATCATCTTTAAGATCCAAATGCTCTAAATGACTAGCCCAACTGAGAGCTTGCACATCGAACACAAGTAAATCCTTTCTTGACTCCATTGCCCAATGGCCTTGATGTTCCCTGAGTTATATGTCTTAGCCTAATTCCCTCTATGCTCATCCTTGTCTTATATTGGACCTTCCTTTCCTGATTCCCAACAACCAAACACAAAACAATCAAGCAAACAACCCCGAACCTATAACTAGCCTAAAATCATAACTTAGAGCTTCAAAGACATACGAGTTTGACAATCATAGAGAGATCCCTCTCCGGGCCTAGGAGGGCTAGATCCTAAGGTCCGAAAGTGGTTCCGATGTTGTCTCATATTTTGGTCTTTCCAACTTTCGGCCAAAACATGGGAACCCCAAACATAATAGCGACTCCATGGGGGCATTGGATGAATTACAATTTGAACATCCCTAGGCATTCAAAACCCACAATCTCCGGTTAGTTTGGCAGTTAGTCACACCTTCTTAGGAAACCTCGGTGTTATTTGTTGTGTTCTATTGCGCTCTTAGATAGAGCCTCAGGCGAGGGCCAGGGTAGCCTCAGAATGTCACCTATTTGGGAGGTGACACATCCAGTAAATGCCCTCGATCGATCTCACGGTTAGAGTTTGTTGTGTTCTGAGTTATCACGAAGGTGTTATACCTATAGCAACGTGGTGGATAGTGTGAACCCTTCGACATACCCTACCTTCCACACAGCGACTCCATAGTTCCTAAAAGATCAAGAACTCCCATGGAGACATGCCTTCATAACAACTTCCTTTACAACGAAGTAACAAGTAGGGTGTTAGGGTTAAATTTTGCTTAGGTAGAAATATAACATTCTGGCTTTCAGAACCATCCACACAAGAGCTTATCCCAACGCAGACCCACCTGAAATAGTTGAAAATCCGGAGAGTATCCTCAAGGGAGCTCCTACACCTAAAAGACCAACTATTTCCAGTCACATTTATAGAGCTAACTCCGCACCAGAAGAACTAGTAGCTCTACCACATTTTCTCCCTAACCTAGACATACCCGATAGAATACCAAGAACTAGGTCATTCAATCATCTAGACCAGCTAGACCCTGAGCTTCACAGTTCACCATCTCATAGTGGTCAACGCACTAGGGACGGAGGAACTCCTCCATATACACTGCTTGATATTCATTTCATCCAAAATTTGGGGCTCTCCCACCCTAGGTCTACTCAGCAGGTTTCTGTTGGTTCTAATATCCCTGTTATCCATATACCAGCTACTCAAGCTAACCCGATACCTCATCAGAACATTATCATGGCAGCCTGGTACGCACCTATGGTTATACCTCAACCCATGCTACCCTTACCCAATGATTATCAGTCAAAAATCCCACACTTCACTGCTAAAGAATCAATCACAACTCAACAACATGTAGATAAGATGGAGGATTCTTTTGACTATATGGAAATTGATGATGAAACAATCAAAATGAGAATCTTTGCCCAAAGCTTAGGGGGTGATGTAAAGAAATGGTTTAAAGGCCTACCTCCGGGCAGCATTAATGACCTCCAAGCTTTATATCAGACATTCATAAACAAATGGGAAGTTAGGGCAAACCCTCGCGAGCTCCTAATAGACTACATGACCCTTAAGAGGAATATGGGAGAGAGTGTCCATGATTACACCACTAGATTCAACAGCATTTACAATGCTCTTCCTCCACACATGAAACCTCCACAAGGTATGGCCCTGGCCAAATACCCTGATGGGTTTGATGCTGACATGGCCTATGAGCTTAGGGATAAAGAGTACACCACACTGGAGGACATGCAGAAAGGAGCAGTGAATATAGAGGCAAAATTGATTGAAAAGAGAGTAAGACTGAGATCTGAGAAGAGGATAACATATAGGGATGACACTGTAGCTTCCACTTCAGACCCAAACTATGATAGATTATCTAAAAACGTGGATAAGTTGCAACAAATGATGGAAAAAATGCTTTTTACAGTTAGTAATCAGAGCAGAAACCATAACCAAAACTTTAGAAGAAACAATACCACTCCCAACAGACAGAAAGAATCATATCAGCAAGTTATTCCCCCTTTCCAAAAAAATCTAGATGAAGATGAGGGAATCATAGAGGAGTCTGAAGGGAATGCGATAAACATGTTTGAAATAGAAGACTCAGTCCTTAACTATGATTCAGGGGAAGATTAGCCCTCACCTTCATACTGGGATGAGGAACAGTTAGAAACTGAAGATTACAGATTAGGATTTGAAAATGCCATGATGCAGGTCAGAGAACAATATGAACTTAGGAGCAAAAAGAACCAAGAAAATTCCAAAACTAAGACTCCTGAGGTTATCATCAAGAAGAGACCTGATAAAACTTCTAAAGCATCTGCTGTAAATAGCAAATCAGCAGCTGAAAGTTCTGGGAAGAACAAAGAAAAAGACAACCAGAAGAATGAAAAACAAGGTGAGCCCGCTAGCAGTACTAGCACTTTAGTTAGTACTCCTGAAACAATTGTCCCTAACCCTATACATAATGAGAAATCACCGGCTGATTCAGCCACTAAGACAGTGGCAAACAAAGCAGAATTGAAAATTCTAAAGAGTCAGCCCACCTTCAATTTGGAGAGTGAGATTGCGAAGATCAAAATCTCTGTACCATTATCTGAGTTGGCCACTCAACATGTATATAAAGGCCAAATTTTGAAAGCATTGAATTTAGGGGAAAACAATGATACTGTAAATTTGAATGATGACCAACCTGCCCTGTTGTTCGGTCCAAAGATCGAGGGAAAGTTTCAGGAGGGGGTAGTTCCACCTTTCTATATTAGTCTCAACATCCATGATAAAATACTCCACAATGCCATGCATGATTATGGAGCGTCACACAATTTAATGCCTAAGGTAGTGATGGAAAATCTAGGCCTAGAGATAACACGACCTTACAAAGATCTATATTCATTTGACTCTAGCAGAGTAAAATGCCTAGGCCTAATCAAAGACTTATGTGTGAGCTTGACCCAGATCCCAGCTAAATGTATGGTCATGGATGTTGTGGTGGATGATGTGCCACCCAAGTATGACATGCTACTGTCAAGATCATGGGGAGCCAAACTGCAAGGAAAAATGCAGATGGATGACTCATATGCCACTATCCCTCTCTTTGGCCGGCTTGGAAGACTGTATAGAGAGTCCCAGATGAAATTCGTAGTCAGTAGCCCTGAGAAACCTGAAAACTCACCAATGTACTCTGTACACACAGACCTGGATTCTTTCATTCTTTATAACGACCCATCCTTAGGAAAGCCAGTGTCAGAAAATAGAAATACAACCAATAACGTAGAGCCCATGGATTTTAACATAATGGCTACCCTAGAAGAATATGATGGAGAAAACCATGGGCAGGGTGCTGAAAACGAAACTCTAAGTGAGCCAGAAACAGAACGTAAACAACAAGATAGCCAACTCTCTTAACTTCACACATGTCATGAAGAACAAAACAACCCGCAGCCTAGTACAGACCCTATAGTGCAACATAATGGCAAACCCCCATGGGAGATGAATTTCGATGGGTCTTGTACTAGGAAAGATGTTGGGGCAGGGGTGTGGATACGTAACACAAAGAGTGACCACGCCGAGAGCCATGCTGTAAATTTGCACTTCAAATATACAAATAATATTGCAGAATACGAAGCTCTTATCCTTGGCCTGAATCTGTTGAAAAAATTGGGAGCCCATAGGATAGCTGTACGAGGAGACTCAGAGTTAGTCATAAAACAAGTAAATGGTGAGTATTCAGCAAAACACCCCAGGCTCAGGGCATACAGGAATGATGCCATGGATATACTGAAAACATTTATGGAATATGAGTTGGTGTTTGTCCCTAGGGGTCAAAATGTTGTCGCAAATGGATTGGCTTGCCTGGCTATTTCATATCCTAAGACTCCAGCTGACCAATAGATCATTATTCAAACCAAATTATACCAGCAGTGCCAGATAACGAAAAATATTGACAGGTCTTTGAAGGTGATAAACAGATTGAGGACTTCTTGACAGGCAGTAACGATTTTGAATTTTCCAGTTCAGACTCTAAAGACGAAGATGACTACCTTGGTGAGGAATCCTCTGACGAAGAACCCCCCCCCCCCTTGTAACGTAGAAATAAACACCTTTTCTGAGGGAATTGGAAATCCAACTGAAAAATGTGGAAACGCGGAAAACGAGGAAATGGAGGTGTTGTAGGCCAAAGATAAGAACATACCCAGAGGCTTGGCACCCCTAGAGGACCTTTTTGACTTTGATGACGTAGAAAAAAATCCCACTATAGAACATGCAGACTCAGACATAGAAGAATGCAACATAGGCACTGAAGATAAGCCCAAAATGATTAAACTGGCTAAGTCTATACCTGCAGACATGAAGAAAAAATACATTGACCTATTTAAGGAATTTATTGATGTGTTTGCATGGAGATATGAAGACTTAAAGGCCTATGACACCAACATCATACAGCACAAAATACCTTTAAAGGAAAATCAGAAGCCTTTCAGACAAAAACACCGTAGGATCAATCCGAAACAATTGCCTGCAGTAGAGAAAGAGATCAAAAATATGTATGATGCAGGCATAATAGTCCCTGTAAGGTTTTCTGATTCGGTGTCAAACTTAGTGGCTGTGAGAAAGAAAACAGGGGAGATCAGACTATGCATAGACTTTAGAAACCTCAACAGAGCCTCCCTGAAAGACAACTACCCTTTGCCTAGAATGGAACATATCCTACAGAAGGTAGTGTGCTCTAAAAGAATCTCCCTGCTTTATGGTTTTTCTGGATACAATCAGGTCTTAGTACTCCCAGAGGATCAACTCAAAACAGCATTCGCCACTCCATGGGGCACCTTCATGTATGTGAAGATGCCTTTCAGACTAATGAATGTTGGGGCTACCTTCCAGAGAGCGATGGATATAGCTTTCTCGGATGAGATATGACACTTCATAGTTATCTACCTGGATGACTTGACTGTCTTTTCTAAAACTGAAGAAAAACACCTAAAACATCTGAGGAAAGTCTTTGACAAATGTAGAAGGTACGGTCTATCCCTAAATCCTAAGAAAAGTGTTTTTAGGCTGCAAGAAGGTAAACTTCTTGGTCACATTATATCTGAGAAAGGGATTAGGATAGACCTACAGCGAGTTGAGGGAATACTCCAAATCTCACACCTGAGAAACATCAAGGAGTTACAGTCCTTCATTGGGAAGATCAATTTCCTTAGGAGGTTCATTCCCAACCTAGCTGAGCACCTTAGGAAAATGACTAACATGCTGAAGAAAGGTTCCGGAATTACGTGGAATGTCAAAGCCAAGAAATATTTTGAGTCAGTAAAACTTGCACTCACTCAAGCCCCTGTCCTTATCAGCCCAGACTTCTGAAATGATTTCCTGATCTTTTCATTTGCTTCTTAGCATACAGTGGCTGTGGTTTTACTGCAGAAAAATTCAGAAGGAAATGAATAGCCAATTTCCTTTTTCAGTAGAGCTTTAAGATATGCACCCTTGAAGTATAATATTATGTAAAAGCAGGCCTATGCCCTGGTAAAGGCCTTAAAATACTTGGGTTTACATTCTGCATTCTCGCACCGTAGCCTATGTTCCAAATATATTGGTTAAAGACATCTTGTCCCAAGACCCTGATGGGAAAAGGGGCAAATGGATTGCTACAATATTAGAATATGACCTTGAGATAAAGCCCACCAAACTGATCAAAGGTCAAGGCCTAGCCCAATTAATGGTGGAATATAATTTGCAGACCCTTGACATTAACATGATAAATGCCTTAGATGAGCAGGGAGGATTTCCCCACCCAACTGTTGAGGAGAAATTTCAGAACTCTACTTGGTATTCTGATATCCTTTACGTGCTCACCAATCTCAATGCCCCTCCAGAACTTTCCAAAACTAAGGTCAGATTCATAAAGCTAAAAGCCAGAAATTACTGCATCCTGGATGAAAACCTATATTGGAAAAATCTAAATGGCCTATTGCTGAAATGCTTGTCCGAAACTGAAGATGAAAGAATCAAACAAGAATTCCATGCTGGGGAATGTGGAGGCCACCTGAGTTGGAAAGTCACTACAATTAAAATACTCAGGGCTGGTTACTATTGGCCCACACTTTTCAATGACGTCCATAAAATGGTAACTGCCTGTCATAAATGCCAAAACTTTGAGGGCAGAATAAAGCTCCTCCCCCTCCCTTTACAACCTATCACTGTAGAAGGTCCATTCATGCAATGGGGCCTAGATTTTATTGGGGAAATTCACTCTTATTCTTCTGGGAAACACAAATGGATCCTAACTGCTACATATTACTTCACCAAATGGATAGAAGCCATTCCCACTAGGAATTCCACTAATTCTGTCATCATTAGGTTCCTAGAAGATTTCATCCTATCTCGGTTTGGATGTCCAAGGAAAATAATCACTAACAATGCTGCTGCTTTTGGATCCAAGAGAATGGTTCATTTCTGTCACAGGTATGGAATAGCCCTTGGTCATTCAACTACCTACTACCCTCAGGGTAATGGATTAGCTGAATCATCCAACAAAATCCTGGTTAAAATCATCAAGAATCTGCTGGAAGAGAACAAAAAGTCATGGCACAAGAAGTTGGTGCATGCTTTGTGGGCTGATAGGCTCACCACAAAGAAATCTATTGGCATGTCACCATTCCAACTGGTTTATGGAACAGAAGCAGTTTTTCCTACTAGCCTTGGAATACCAGTGATCAAGTTTGTCCAGGAGATTCAGACAGAGGAAAACAGTATGGTAAGAAGAATCAGTGAAACTATCCATCTTCAGCAAACAAGAGAGGAGGTGTATAACAGATCTGTTAGAGTTCAGGAAAACATAAAGAAATTATTTGACAAAAGAACCAAAGCCTCTGATTTCAAAATTGGTGACAAGGTTTTGAAGTGGGATTCAAGAAGAGAGGACAAAGGTAAACATGGAAAGTTTGAAAGTTTGCGGTAGGGTCCATACATCATCCAGGCCATTGTGGGTCCCAATGCATTTTTTCTACAAGAACTTGGTGGTACAGAGCTGTTTGGAAGTCCTGTCAATGGAAGGATGCTCAAACACTATTTTTGCTGATTTTCATTTGCAGTTTCCATTTTCATTGTACATACCATTGCAGTTTTACTTTCAAGAAAACAAAGAAAGATGTTTCAAAAAACAGAGAGAAAAAAGAGGTTCAGACATGCTCAAAACATGAACCAGCAAAGGAAAAAAGAAGAACCAGCTCTAACATGCCTAAAACTAGAGCTGAAAGGTAAAAAGAAGTGACTCAAACAAGCTCAAAACCTAAGTCACAGAGAAAGAAGGATGTTCTAAATTCCAGATTTCAAGCCTTCAAAGTTTTGTTTCAATGCAAAGCAAGTCAGACAGTTGAATCCTGGCTTGGCTAGTTTTCAATTTCTGTTTTAGAATATAGTGAAGAAACCTGTTGGACAGTTTAATCCCAGCAGGTAGTAGATTAGGTAGAGAAACAAATGAGACCAACAGTCCAATCTGGTCTCATGGAGCAATAAGGGTAGCAGTAGAATAGGTTTATTTTCTGCTTGAAAAATAAATGATGTAAAGGGTCTGCTAGCTCAAATGCACCCAAAGGGAAATGTTAGGACTGTAGTTTGGGTAAGTAGAGTGGTTGGGAGGAATGTTCTTACTGATGTATCTAACATATTGTGGTGGCTGAAAATTGAAGAAAGAAAGGGATGTGCCGAGCAGCAGGCAACTGGCCTACTCCAAAGATCATTTCTGGTTTCTTGCCTCCTTCAAGAAGAAGCCATCCCCATGTGGAGCCACTGTTATCCCCCCTATGAAATTCTTGACAAGAAAGCTGGGGGCTATATCGTTTTGGAGACCTCCAATGAATGCATCTCCCCTGAAGACACATCATCCTTGAAGTCTCTCTATGCTTTGCCTAAGACAATTTCCCCCCTGTTGATCCATTTCTCAAAGGGCCTGTTTTCCCCCTTGTATCCCTGCAAATGCCCACATTTAGTCCTTTCCCCCCTTTGTCGAAACCCCCTTCAAATTCTACTCATGTCCCTGGTCTAGCCTGATTCGCTATTTATCTTCTTATCATTACCCTTATAAGGCTTCAAAATTCATTAAAAAGGCTTAAAAACCCTCTTTGGACCTTATATCAGGCCTAGCCAGTTTTCTGATAAGCCCGCGCCCCTTTTCTTCCATGTAGCCCAACGCTATGACCAAGTGCAAACCCCAAAATTGCTTGTCCCACAATGTTCATCCAGTGTTTTCTCGACCATCCATCCATGTAGATCGAACGACGGACATCAAATATTCAGCGCTCGCATTTTCCCCCTGCTCAAACCTTTGTTGAGCCATCGTCGTCCAAATACACAGTGATCTGATGGTCCGTAGCCAATTCCGCCCAGTGGACCCCGCAGTGCACTATGTCAAACTCACCAGTTTCCATCGCACTGCTTATGCGCGGCAGGCGGTTTTTCTCCAATGCCCACCGATTCCACTCATCGTGCGCCGCATGTCCCCTGTACGACGAAAAAACTGCCATCCCATCCCGCATTATCCTTCGAACCAAGCCACGGAGCGATATGTGTAATACCCGTCTGATCTGTCTGCCCCCATCCGATGGCTATCGTCCCTCGAAACTGCACACTGCTTAACTCATGGCCCCTGTACCTTTGGCCCACTGTCTGTTGCGCTCCCTCGTTGATCTCCACCATGACCGACGATCCAGATTTTTTCCTCTGCCGTTGACTGTTCCACTGTCCCTGTGCCGCCACGTCATTTCCACATATTCCCTCCGTACGTTCGTCCATTCTATTACATATATTCATTATAAGGTCGATGTTTTTAAGGTTTTTCACATATAATCACTCTGCGTTCCGCCAACCTCTCACCATCTCTATTCTCTGTCATTCCACAGCATTTTTATGCCATGTTTCCACAGTTCCTCAGTCATCCATGCAAGCATCCTCATCATCCGATCCCATGCACTGTTTACTTAATCAGTTTTCATTTTTACAGCGTTACCAATGATGAATGGCCGCCGTCATGCGAAATCCCTTTCACAATGGCAGAAGAATAAAAAATTATCATTTACAGGGGCAGAATTGATGAAAAATGACCCGGGAAGGTGAAGACAGGACGTTCATTAAAGAGGATAGGATTTAAACTCTGTAGAAAACCTTCCAGCACCATTAAAAGCCCGATCTAACCTGTCAGAGGTAGAGATGAAATGACAGAGTGTTCCAGTACAAAGAGAAGGAGATTAAGGCACGCTAATGAAGATCTTGAGCCTTAAATCTGCAGTTTCAAGAGGCAAAACACCAGATTGAAGACCTTGAGGATCGATCAGAAGGTCCTGTGCACAAGAAAAGGTAACATGAGGGTTTTCTCATCAGTAGAATGTTTTTCTTCGTCAAGTACAGGGTGCCCATACAGCTTTTATTATGCACAGTGTCCCTGAAGGAATTTCCACCCTGAAAACGGTTCAAAATCACCAAAGCATTGATATGGTAGACTTCTCAGTAGTTTATTTTATTTTGTTCAAATCACCAGGAGTACCACAGCTGAAACATGTCAAAATCATATCTGAAGAAGATCACTCTTTCATAAAGGGGTGACAAAGATTAAATACTCATCATACAAGCAGAATGGGCCTCGGCCCTCTTTCTTTCAGATGTTTAATATAGCATTTAGTGTTCACCTACCTCCTCAGTCGATCTTCTGTTCATCCTCTGCTATAAAAACATAGAAGGAAATTATTGTAAGGTTGCTGATGAGATATCAGAGAAATGCAAGTATTTTCCTCTTGAGACAAGTTCTCTGTGTAATATTGTAAGATAGGCTGAGATTTGATGTATTCAGGCTGAATGTTCAAGCTGTGGGCAATGAATGTACACGATTGGTGTTGTTTTTAATATGACAAACATTTTTCTTTGGATCCCGATCTAAAGCAGCTGGTGATGTTTTCCTATCTCCGTGTTTGATTACATTTAATTCAATTTCTACTGGATCGCATCAGAAGTTTGGCATAATATTTACCCTTGATAGGTACCTTATGTTGCTGCTCTCCCAGCCTTTTATGTTTTCTGCTTATATGTGTATCTGAATATTGATTTCGATTGATTTAACTAGTGTAGTGGATGTCATTTCCTGCTCTCTGATGTATGAATTGAAGAAATCTATGTTTAGATATTCTTGTTAGGATTTAGTTGGATGAGTTGAGAACATTGGGAGGTCTAGAACCCTGTCTCTGCCTCACTAGGATCTTTCCATCTCAATTAAGCCTTTCTAAGATCCCTTGTTTTGCCTCTGATTTTGTCCAAATAGGTCTGGAGTTAAATGACCTCTGATCTGATCTATAGACAGAACTGGATGGTTCTCCTCCTTTCATTTTCAGTCCTTAATGTCCCATTCCAAATATCATCTTCAAGATCCAAATGCTCTGGATGACTAGCCCAACTAAAAGCTTGCACATTGAACACAAGTAAATCCTTTCTTGACTCCATTTCCCAATGGCCTTGATGTTCCCTGAGTTAACTGGCTTAGCCTAATTCCCTCTATGCTCATCCTTGTCTTATATTGGACCTTCCTTTCCTGATTCCCAACAACCAAACACAAACAATCAAGCAAACAACTCTGAACCTATAACTAGCCTAAAATCATAACTTAGAGCTTAAAAGACATACAGTTTGACAATCATAGAGAGATCCCTCTCTAGGCCTAGGAGGGCTAGATCCTAAGGTCTGAAAGTGGTTCTGATGTTGTCTCATATTTTGGTCTTGCCAACCTGGCCAAAACATGGGAACCCCAACACCAACTAATGGACATCATGATCAGGCCCATGAGGCCTTTGTTTTTATTTTTGATTATCAATTTCCATGTAATGTAAAATCAGGTGAAATCTCGATTTCACCCTACGCACTCTCTGCATTTCATGTTTCTGTTATGTTTTTGTTATAGTTTGTGTCGGAAAATAATAATTCGGATGCGATGCCGTTACGCCGCATCATTTTTTATTTAGATGGGAAACTATAATATCAGTAGGGAATATTTTCTTTGAAGAAATATCTGGCCACACTTCCCATGTAAATAGTTATAAAAGTCCAACTCACAGACAAAGTAAAGGTTTTTAATTCTCTAAAAGTTGGAAGTGTATAGTTTGCGTAACATATTTTGTAATTTTGAGATTTTCTCTTAATGTATATCTGAGGGGCCATTTTGAAGAAATAATATAATGACTGTTTGTTGCAAAAATGGATTCCTATTGGACTTATGAACAATATGTATGTCTCTCTTGTATTTGGTTCAATTTAATGCTCTGTTCCATCATATTTTCCTTCCCGTTATCATGCTTTTAGAATGCGGGTGGTCTATAGGTTATGTATAAATTTTTCTCAAATGATACTCATATGATGATCTTTAATACTACCTTAATTAGGCTTGGTGCATGATTTCTATTTCAAGTTCCTTCTCTCCACCACTTTCATCTTAATTCCTTGAAGGGTGGATTCTTATACTTTGTAAGCCCACGTCACTCTGACTTACCATCCTAATTCTTCATGGTATTCATCTTGATTAACTTTAAAGACTGTTCGTCGGTTTCACATCTGGCCCTGCTTGCAGCAAATCCAATTTCATGACAACCACAGGCCCATTCCGAGTAAACCTTTTTCTTTATGAACAAAGTTCACAGTTATTACTCAGCTCTCCTAGTGATCCAGAACCAAAAATCAAGCAATTACATATAATTAATACCCAAGAGGTTCCTGTCAAAGAAAATGAGGAGAACCTAGATGACCTCATGCTTTAAGATGTTTTAGGAACTAGCCTTCTGCAACTCAAGGTTGTCTCTAGGAGTGACAACATATTTTTGGCGCCGTTACTGGGGAACGAAGTTGAAAATATTTTCCTTGGAATATGACATTGTCTTCACCCTTCAATTAGGTGAGCACGAAGGGTTGAGAGTCGCACAACCCTCACCTTGACAACTTCACTGTTATCTAAATCTAAATCAGCTGCAATCCTGGATCACACCAATCCATATATAAGGTTAGATACCTCTCAGCTAAGAACTTTGTCTGTAGATGATCCTGAAAAAATTATATTCATGAGAATTTGGAAATAAAATAAACTAGTTCAAGCAGAAATACCCTCATTCTCATTATAATATTCTTTGTCCTCATCTCAGAAAGCTGAATTTTATGTCCCTGGCTCTATAACCCGATTACTTGAATATGCCCTAGAAAACTCTACTCTAGCCAGCTCTGAGATAAAAGACGAAGTTGAGTCAGTAAATAACTTTGTGCCTCCTCTGTGTCCCACCCCAGAGGCCGAGGAAGTCAAAGAAGTTACCATACTCTAGAACTCATCTTAGGTAAATATAAAAATCCCCTCTCAACATATACCTATTTTAACCCACTAAAATCCCCTTGAGAATCCACCACTACTTCCCCTCATGGCTGTGTCGGGTTTCCTCCTTAATAAATATGCCTCATTGGCCTTGCCTCAAGTTTTAAATGATATGCCTCAGGATTACCTAAAGCTCTTTCCTCGGTTCACCGGGGAAGACATTACTTCTTCCCAGAAGCATATTGATGAATTTTGTGTCTTTTCTGAAAATGTCAATGTGGAACATTTCGATGTAGTGTTGAGAATTTTCGTCGAGTCTTCGGATGGAAAGGCCTGAAAGTGGTTTGAATATCTTCCTAAAAATGCAGTCACCATGTGCGAAGAAATGGAAAATTATTTTACTGAAAGATGGGGAGAAAAGAGGGATCACAGTTACATCCTCACAAATTTAAATGCCCTGAAGAAGAAACACAATGAAGATGTAATGGAGTTTATAAAAAGATTGAATAAATTGTACAACAATCTACCGAATGAAATAAAACCTCCTCAAGCAACGGCCAAAGTGGGTTTTGCTGGAGCATTTGAGTCTGAGTTTGGTTTCAATTTGAGAGAAATAAAGTCTACATCCCTAGATGAGATCCAGACCAATGTCTAGATGTAGAAGCGAACTTTGCCTCTATTGGAAAATTCAAAGGAAGAGCAGAGGGGTAAGGAGGAGGCTTCTTCCTCTAATAAAAAAAGAGAAGCATCGAAGTATAATATCGAAGAGATGAAAAATATGATCAAAACCCTCTCCAAAAAGCTGGTGAAGCTTGATTTGGAGGCTAAAAATTCCTCTTCTTGACCCAACTAGATGGCCCCTAATCGAGGTTTCAATCCATAGTAGTATAAACCACCTCTGCAAATTTTACAGCGAGATAGAAAGGAGCAGTAGGATCACATCCACCCTCCTTTATACTTAGAAGGGAAAGTGGAAGGAAAAACTGAGGAAGATCTTGATTACAAGGAAGACCAATTCCTTTCTTACTCAGAAGATGAAGAGGAGGAGTTCACTCTATAGGAGGAGCTAGAAGAGAAAGAAGTTTCCCCAAAAGATCAAGATATTGATGATTACTGCAGGTAATTTGTAGACTTCATGCAAGCACACATCCATAATAAGTATGAACTTAGATCCTCGAGAAAGAGGACCCAAGTACAATAGCAAGAGGAATATTCCACACCAAAAGAATAGGCCCCTCCAAATTCTGTCAGCAAGGGGGTAAAACCCATAGAAGAGCCTGTGCACCATAAATCCACTGCCTTTTCTTCCACAAAACCAGTTCTAGATCCCCCTGAAACTCACAAGGCTTCTACTGCATCTTCAAACTTACCCATCCACCCTAAAGAGCAACATAAGTAGGTCATTACAGAAAATAACCCTACAATATTCAACCTCTAGAAAGAGTTAGAAAATGTCAAAATTCCTATTCCCCTATTCAAACATTTGAAACAACCTTCATACAAAACACAAGTATCGCAATTCATGCTCCCCCATGTCATAGTATCCCTCCCTAATAGTCTCAATCCCTAGGAAGAAAGACCCATGATAGTCTTTGGCCCTCATGTAGAAGAGTTCGACTTAATAACCCCCCCATTCTATGTATCTCTGGTCATTCAAAACCTGCTGCTACACAACTGCATGTTGGATTCTGGGGCTTCACACAACCTACTTCCACTGTCTGTCATGGAGAAATTGGAGCTGAAAATTACCCAACCATATAAATATCTGTATTCTTTTAAATCTAAGAGGGTTAAGTTACTCGGCATGATAAAATATCTGGTGGTAAATCCGGCCTAGATCCTAGCTAAGAGCGTGGTGATGGATATCATGGTAGCTGACATTCGAGCCTGATTCGGAATGTTTTTGTCTAGATCCTGGTGTTCAAATATTGGCGAGCCAATTAATATTGATCTCAATTATGCTACTATTCCAGTATTCAGAGGGGAGGAAAGGAATCTATACTATAAGTCTAGGTTCGTAAATGTAATATTCTTAAAATTTAGCTTTTAGCTAATGGAATATTATAGATTATTTTGTCACTAGGTAGGTGAATAAATGGATGGGGAGGCCCATAAATCTCCTTAGCAGCAATAAAAACACTTCATGTCTGAAATCAGACCTTATAAGAAGCTAAATAAAGCACCTTTGAGTACGAACAAGGGTTAGATCATGTTGAATAAGTCAACTTTGACCAAATCAACAACGTTGTTATGGAGGAGTGGACATTAAATGACGAATAACGCAGTTTTGGAGGGAGTTTGATTGCATGGATGAAATGAACTAATTGAGTGGGCCCAAGGTCAAGGAATCTCATAACCTATATAAGGAAGAGGATGGCAGCCATATGGGTTCATGTTATGGATTATTGATTTTGTGGTCTGCATGAATATTTGCATTCTTCTACTGTTTAGTTGAGATTGTTGTGTTGTTTAGCACTGGGTGTTCTTGATCGGGAATCCCACATTTTCCATTGAGGAGCTATTGGAGGAGTCTTGTACTATTATTTCCACATTCTGTCATTCTAACCAAGCTTCATTCTTCAGCTACAGTGAATTTTCATTTCATATTTGTGTTGTGTTGCAGGGTGTTGCAATGGAGGGTTGGGAAACCCACTTTCTGAGCTAGTTTTCCATAGGAGGAAGGATTACTTCTCTTGTGAGATCAAAAAAGAGGGTTAATGGGCATATTTCAGATCTTTGGCATCAGGCAAACCTATCCCCATCATTTACAACACATTTTCAGTTGGGAATTGCGTTGTTTTAGTGATTTTTTGCAGTGGGCAACCCAAAAATGGCCGAAAATCCAAAGTTAAAATGTGGCCAAACCATTTATGGAATTTTCCTGGGTTTTTTGAGTAGAATCCATGGTTTAAATCATAAATCATTCTAAGCATGCTAACATCCTTCTGTACATGGTTATTTTCCTCAGAAGTAGCAGTTTCCAGTAGCAATAGTTTCCTCGACAGCAATAGTTTGATTTCCATTGAAGGGATCAACCCTTCATTGAGAGAGTATTTTTGGAGGATTTCTTTTAGATCTACATCAAATTCAACCACTCCTTCTATGTGCTTTATTTTTAGTGAATCTTCAACCCTAGGGATTTATATCCACCATTCATACTTTTTGTATTTATGGAAACCCTTCACAGGTTCTCTTAGAAAGGTGTTTAGGAGGCTAGATCTTCACTCCTAGCATTATTTGAGATATACAACAAAAGATCTACATTGATCTATCTTTATGTAGTATTTTATGCCCTAAAACTGCGTTTTCATGGCTCATGGCACTTATATGGTAGTGTTTTTACATGTATTGACATATTTTCTTAGGGGAGGTCTGTTTTGTATTGCTTGAGTGATTATATCCTTAAGATATTGTGACTATTATTTGCTGATATGTTTAATAAGATGGTTGTACATTTGTCTCATACCATGGTGTGTTGATTATTTCACTGTTCTTTCCATTATTGTGTTCATATATTGGCACTTCCCCATTTGGGAATATTACAGTAAATATGGTCACTAAAGCTAATGGCTCGACGAACTCCCTGGTATATGGAAAGGAGGGTGAATTTTCTTGCCTCATGTTCGAAGAAGATGAAGATTTCTTGCAGGAAGCTAAAGTCTGCCCTCTAAAATAGAAGGAGCCCATGAGTAAAGATGAGGACGAGATATGGACTCTGCATTTTTACAGGGCAATTCTCGAGAAGGGAATGGAGCTAGGGTGCTCTTGATCTCGCCCAAAGGATTTTTGGTACCTTTCTCTTTCAAGCTGTAGTACGAAGCCACAAACAATGTGGCCAAATATGACGCCCTGATACTAGGATTATAGACAGCAAATAATATGAATATCTAGAACTTGATAGTTTTCAGGGACTCAGAGCTAGTAATAAGACAAGTTAGAAATTAGTGCTGGGCTAAACATCCATGGCTAAGAGCTTATAGAAATGAGATATGGGACTTGGTGGAAAAATTCTTCTTGGCTTTCAATATACAGTTCATGTTGAGAGACAAGAATCAGATGGCTGACTCGCTCGCTGTTGCAGCCAGCAATTTCAGCCCGCCATAGAATCCTTTTCTCACGTATGAGGTTGAGGTGTGAGATCGGCCTTCCATTCCAAATAATGTGAAGCACTGGAAGGAATTTTAGGATGAAGAATAGGTTAAGCGTTTCATAGACATGGTTGGAAAATTCTCCAATTTGGTGATTGATGCAGTGGATGAAGAACCCAATCATCAGTCGCACACCATCAACCAAATACAATCAAATCAACATACTCCTTGCTGATCAACCTAAAACAACATTCATTTGTCCTTAGGGAACATTTGCTTATTGTAAACTACCTTTTGGATTGAAGAATGCTAGGGAAACTTTTCAGAGGGAAATTTCCTATGCTTTTCATGACATTAAACACATTGTGCAACCTTATCTCGATGATTTACCCGCTCATTAATTACACAGGGAAGATCATCTTACTCACTTAGGAGCGATTTTTATGAGATGTAGGTATTATAAGATTTTCTTGATTCCGCACAAGTGTTTTTTCTATGTACAATATGGTATATTACTGGTATTTGTCATTTCGAAAGAAGGAATTTGTGTCAACCCTTCGAAGGTTGAGGCCATTATCAATTTACCTCCTCCTTCCACACTCTTCCAACTCCAAAGTTTGTAGGGGAAAGCAAACTTTCTGGGTAGATTTATCTAGAACTATGCTGAGTTAACCGAAGGTTTTGCCAAGATTTTGAAACAGAATGTTCCTTTTATTTTGGATGAGATCGTTGATCGGTCTTTTGATGCTCTAAAACACGTGTTGACCCATGCACCATTACTACATCCACCAAATTACAGCTAGGATTACTTTTTATACTTAGCAGCCTCTGATTCCACTATTGGAATGGTATTAGTTCAAGAGGATGAATTCCACAATGAGCATGTGATTTAATATCTCAATTGGAATCTCAATCCAATAGAGATTAAATACTCGCATGTGGAGAAATTGGCCTTGGCAGCAGTTCAAGCTGTCCAACGATTTCGTCATTAAATTTTGTTACGAAAAACAACTGTGATCTCTAATTGTAACCCGATGATGTATATTTTGACTAAGAAATTGCTTGGGGGAAAATAATCTAAATGGATAGTTATCCTTCAGGAGTTTTATTTAGAATTTGAAAAATCCAAATCAAAGAAATCATTAGTGTTCACCGAAATTATGTGTGACTTCCTGAATACTAAGACAGAAAGTATGGTAGAGTATCCGATCACTGATGAATCTTTGTTTCTTATCAATACGTTAGATCCTTGGTATGTAGATATAATTATTTATCTCCAAACCCAAAATTTTCAGCCTCAAATTTCACGTTCACATCGAAAAAAGATCTGTTACCAGTCTCAACAATACAATATTGTTGGAGACATGCTTTATCGTCACAGTGTGGATTCAGTGCATCGACGATGTTTAACCCATGAAGAGGCTGAATGAGTTTTAAATGACTGTCATTCTGGAGCATGTGGCGGTCATATGTCTGGGTATGCCACAACCCAAAATATATTGCGTGCTGGTTATTTTTGGCCTTCATTATTCAAAGATTTCATTCTTGTGGTCCGAAAATGCCACAACTATCATATTTTTTATCGAAAAATGCGTGCAGCACCAGCTCCTCTTCAACCCATAATTGTTGTTGGTCCTTTCGCAAAATGGGGCATTGATTTCATTACATGTAACCCTCACTCGACCGGGGGGCATGGGTATATTATTCTCGCAGTAGATTATTTTACCAAATGGGTCGAGGTGATGCCTACATTTGTGGCAAATGGCAAAATTGTAGTTACATTTGTATTCAACCACGTGATTGCTCGATTCAGTGTTCCCCAAGCTATCATTACTGACCATGGGAGCCATTTTCGAAACATCACGATGACTAAAATTTCTGACCAACTTGGATTGCACCATGATAACTCTACTCCATATTACCCGCAGGCTAATGGTCAGGTTGAAGGCGTTAATAAATTTTTAACCACTATTATTAAAAGGATAATCAGAATTCATAAATCGAATTGGCATACTATGCTTTTCTCAGCACTTTGGGCATACCAAACCTCAGCAAAAACTGCAACAGGGTTCACTCCTTTTCAACCGGTCTACGGTTTAGAAGCTATGTTACCGATTGAATGTGAAATATCGTCACTCCAATTAGCCATAGAATTACTACCAGCTACCTCTGAGGAGGAAAAACGCTTTTTGTACCTAACACAATTAGATGAGACTCAGCGCACCACTGTATTAGCAGCCGAAGCTCATAAAAAATGCGTTAAAGCTCAGTCTGATCGAAGTGTGATACCTCGTGTTTTTTCAGAGAGTGACCTAGTATTGATATATGACCAAGTTAACGATAAACTAGGAGCTAGGAAATTCGAACCTATGTGGCATGGGCCTTATATTGTCAAGCGAGTACTTGCAAAAGGGGCTTATGAATTGATTGATTATGATGGGGTCTCTTTAGATAAACCCAGAAATGGACTTTATCTGAAGAGATATTATGCTTGATTTTTGTGTGAAGATCTCACATGTACATTAGTTATTTTTCTAAGTTAGCTGGTTTAGATTAGATAAGTGTGTCTAGTTTAAGTTTGCGTTGACTACTATCCCTGCTTATCTTGATTACTCTTGATATTGCATATGTCGATGTCCCTTCAAGCGTACATTGGTTTTTCTGATGGTGCCTGTCGTAATACACATAATATCTCTTCCGCAACTTGGGTTATCTATTCACCCACCGATGAGTTAGTTTCTATGCATGGGGTAAGCCTTGGTCAAACAACGAATAATGTTGCAGAATATAGTGTAGTTATTGAGTTATTATCTTATGCCATTTCATTTGGCCTTCGGCGTTTGATTGTTAGATTAGATTCAGAACTCATTGTATTATATTTAAACAGAGCATACGCAATTGAAAATCCAGTGTTACTGAGAATATTCTTGAAGGTTCGTCTCTTGGAAAGGCAATTTGATTACATTGAATATCAACACATTCCGAGAATTTTAAATGCATTAGCTGGTGCATTAGCTAATAATGTTATAAATAGACATTTGCAACATTAAAACAGTAAATTAAAACAACATTCGATAAGTGTTGAAAAAGATAGCCATCAAAAGTAGTCATATCATAGATAGAGTTTGTGTTTCAAAAAATATTACATCGTCTAAGATCATAGGTTTAAAACACCTTCTGATCCGAAAGATAGTGATACAAAAACAAAAATACAATAGTTTGTGATAATCATCCACTATCCGTGGTGATGATCATGATAATATACTATAGCCCGTGCCACTCTACGCAAGTATCTCTGAAATTGGCCAGGAACGCTAGTGACATGCCTCTGAAGACGGAGAGAAATATCATCCATCGTAGTCTCTAGAATGTCTCTAGTCAACCTCTCCAGATTTTGCTCTAAATCAGTGAGAATCTCTGCTGCCTGGTTCTCTGGTGGTGCAATAGGATTTTTTTGCTTCCTCTCGAAGTGGCAAAGATTGGCTGGTCTTCGTGGACCAACATCTGCATTTGAATTTTTGTTATCAATATTGGACGATTAAAAAACAAATAAAAATTAGAATTAGAACACATAAAAATAATTCAATTACTTGACTCATCCCATTGTGTCCCTGGAGGTAAGGATATCTTGGGATCTCCTCGAAAGTCTATGCTTGCATATGGAAAATCCTCGATAGCAAAAAATTGGTTTTCCAACCAATGAAAATATGCTGGTGTAAACCAGACTACTGTACAACCATCATCGCCATGACGGGACATCAGTGCAACTCAGCGCACCATGCGAGGCTCTCTAAGTTCACCATGATCAACAGAGATCAGCTGAGGGGCGAGAGATGGAATTCTCTCCAAAGAAAAACATATCAAGATAGCACCATACCCAAAGTTTTTTAACTTTGTGTTATTTGCTCTGGTCAATTGACCTTTCATATTGGTCAACACCCCTTCACACCAATTGAAGATAGTGCCTCTGTAGCATTCAACAACTATCTGCATCTGTGACTTGGTAGCCACGTGAAGAGCTGCACTCCCACATAATCTGGTAACAGTGAATGCAATGATTTTCATATCAAGACGTATGATAGTTTTTATGTCTATCCAGTTGTTTTTGGGATCAACTTCCTTGTTACAGAACCCTTGTTTATGGCTAGCGATAGGCAGGCCACCTTGCCTAGCCCCGAACAAAGAGATTGGTTCATCTCTTTTGGGTAAACCGGTGAGGAAGTAGATGTCTTCAAGCTCAATTTCTAGCTTGTGATCTCCAATGATAAAGAATTTTTCCTGAACGTCCCATTTATTCACTAGTCAGGTCATTAGCTCTACCTCTGCTCTCATGCCCTGAATGGCCCAGAATTTATATAAACCGCAATCTCTCAAAACACACATTATGGCTAGATTATTCATGGCCATATCATCTACCTCTTCATGTCATGTTCTCGCCACTCCAACATTGTGCAAATAACCTGAAAATGGACGCATTTAATGGTTAGAAGCTATTAGAGTAAAAAAATTTTTGAGAGAATTCTTCGAATTTCATTATCATATTGGCGCTCTCAGCTTTTTATAGGACACCTCATATGCACCCTTCATATAAATCAAGGGTAGGCCCGACAATTTTCCTTTAGAGTTCATCGTGGTCTACAGTACCCAATGGCTGTGACCGTAAAACACCCGTAAGGAATCTCTACCCATTCCCTCTCCCCCCCCCCCTACCCCCCCCCTACAAATGATTTTAAAAACTTAAAAAGATAATGAAAACAGTTGAAAATGAAGACAAGAGTGTTGTGGATTACCTGGACTCAACGGATTTTGATTTGATTGGTCGGTTCTCCCGTTATCACCTCCGGAATGTTTTTTGCCTAGAGCTCTCAACTTTCAACTCTAAACACCAAAGGTAAAAATGACTTTGTTGAGCTGCTTTTTATAAGATTTTTTGAACGAATAAAATATTATTTTATTTGTTTTCCACTTAAAAAAAAAAAAAATTACTTATTAGAAACATATATGTTTAATTTTTTGAGTTTATGTGCAGAAAACGGGTTTATCAAGTGAAAAGGATTATTTTGATGAAGAGTAAAATTTTATCATTTTTTTAGGCTCTTAAAAATCACAAAAAAGTGAAACCCTAGATTTCTCTTTTAAGCCCTTTTTAGACTCTCTAAACATGAAAATATCGCCGAGTACTTGACTATTTGAACTCGTTAAAGGAAATGAATAGTCGTCCCTTTAGTATAAGTTTACCCCTTTTCCAGAATGAAATAGAATATTTACGAAAAAGGTATACGCTGACTAATTATGGTCAATAGAGTTCTCTCTTGCATTATTTTATCCTTTTTTGGGCTTGAGAAACTAAATTTATGAAAAATTACACCCACAGAGTTTTCTTAAGTTTTTCTTCTGACTACCTAAAACTGAAAAACATCGAGTTTCACCTATACTGGACTCATTAAAACTTAACAGTAAAGGACATGTCAATTATAAATAGGAACAAACCACTCCTTCTTAGGGTTTGATTATAATACTAAGTTGGACTCATCCGAAGGATGAGCTTACATTACAAGAAAATGTTATCCTCCTCAATCTTGTCAAAAATAAAGAGGTACTTGCTAGAAATGGTGGGGGAAAAGAGATAAAATGAATCTAGTTGTCACACTTTGTTTCAAAAAGTTGTATACCACTCTTGAACACGACACTTTTGTCACATTCATATTTGGGTTGGGGAAATCCTTAGGCCAAACAGTTAATCAAACCACACTGAAAGTCTTCAACTGGTTTCTAGGTATTAGCTTTAGGTCAATCATCACCACCTACAGTGTCGTTATGTGTTCAAGAGATCATTTCAATAAACCATTCATTTAAAACATTTGTCTCCATTTGCGTTGACCATCCCTGATTCAGTCCTTGCAAATATTTCTTCAAAACTTTATATAATGGTTTCATGTCGTGGGCTTTCCTACGACGGATCACCTTCTATCAACAAAAACTCATCATCTAGAAAGTTGATCTAGAATCCTATCAGTACGTTGGGATCTGCATTCCCTAATGGCAGATTTCTCACCTTCGATGACAGGTTGCATCATTGACCTTCGATCGAATGATTCTATGAAGTGTTCGACTTCAAATCATTTATTCACACTTCATGGTTTGTACTGATTACTTTGAGAGCCATTGTCATTATTGGTGGCTTCTCTCACACATGTTAATAGTTCACATCATTGACTGGTAATCAAGTGTTTTCTACCATGTTCGACTTCGACACAATCAATCACATGGATAGAATCCTACTAGTTCGGATAGTGGAAATCAAGACCCTGGATCTCGTTTCTACCATCCAGATTATGAGGAGTGTTATTATTCATTATGTAGTAGACTACTTATGATAGATGGTTGCGTCCATGATGTGTCTACTATTAATGTAATTTTAAAATAATTTCTGTATCAGAACATGTAGTTAGTTTTGATCTGAGTATGGGAATGACTACCTAAACGATGATATATATATATATGCACTTGCATTGAATTTTTTTTCTAGGTTTCAACCGTTGTGCATGCAACACTTCACTCTTCAGAATTCGCACTTTAGGGGGCAATCTGTTACACTAAAACTTGTCACCATGACATTTAGCTGTCTATATGGGTTCATCATTACCTATTTATTTCTCCCTTAGAGATCCAAAATCATAAATTTCCTAAATCAAGTCTTGGAATTGGGAAAAGGCTTTTTAAAACTCTAAAAAGCCTAACTCCGCACTTTTCCTAGTAATTTCCTATGGTACCACGGTTTACTGCTATAAAACTTGCGGTACATCCCACACGTTCTTCTCATTAAAACTGCAGACCCTCGTAAAAGGTAAAATAAATAGAAAAGTAAGTTCTAGAAGCCCAACTGGTCGAATATTCTCCCAACTGGGGCCTTCTAGAAGCGTTATTTGGTTGAGCTTCGCCCCTTCCATTCATGAACCTTTATCCCTTCATAAATGGAGCTATCCCTTGGATTTTGGAGCTGGAATCCCATGATGAGAGGGCTTTATACCTTCCTTATTGGAGGTGAAACTACCTCCTATTTGTTATAAATTGAGACCATGTTTCAGTCTCAAGGGTACTTCTCAGCTTGTAGAAGAGAATTGCTGAAGAAATTATAGTCTCCACAATTGGCATCATTGGCATGAGAGAGATCACATACTCATAGCCATAGCCTTATGCTAATTCAGAGAGTTGGAGTCTTGTCAAACTGAGGAAAATGGCTATTCGGGACCCTGGAAGAACCTGTACAAACATCGAGGTGTCAATGTTATAAGGTTTCCTCTTTTATATTCAAATTTAATACAAATGGATTCTATTTTCTCATTGAGTTGTTCATTTATCTTTTGAATGATTTAATCCTTAAATTCCTTGATCACTAAGATAGATTATTGCTTTCGAATTATCATATTTTGCAAATGCTTTCGATCTTGTTTGATTGTCTTTGGTTGCAAATATATATTGATCGATACTTTCTAGAACGACTGGATTGAAGACCGAGAAAGCATTGGACTTCAGGTGGGAGTATCCATCCGTAGTTAATGAGTAATTCTTAAGCAAAATAGTCTAGAGGAAATGGTTTACATCTATTTGTTTGTTTCTATATATTCTTTGGATACTAGGGAGATCGCTCTTGTCCGCAACAGAGATTTGTCCGTCTAACACTAGCCTAATCTAATCTAGCCTAGCCTATTCTATCCTAACCTAACCTAACATAACCTAGCCTCACCTAGCCTAGTCTACCATAGCCTAACCTAACCTTCCATAACCTAACATAACCTAGCCTAGCCTAACCTAACCTAGCCTAGCCTAGCCTAATAGAACCTAACCTATCCTTCCATAGGCGAACCCAGCCTAGCCTAGCCTAGCCCAACCTAGCATATCCTAACCTAACCTAACCTAACGTAACCTTTCCTAGAATAGCCCACCCTAGCCTAACGTAACGTAACCAAACCTAAACTTCCCAGGCCTAGCCCAACCGAGCGTAGCCTAAACTACTCTAACCTAGCCTAGATTGACCTAGCCTTTTCTACTCTAGCCTAGCCTCCCCAAACCTAACTTGACATTTCCTAGCCTTACCTAACTTAGCCTATTCTGGCATATGCTCGCCTATCCTAGCTCTACCTAGCCTAGCATAGGCTAACCCACTCTAGCCTATTCTTGCCTAGTCTACTCTATCCTACCCTAGCCTAATCGAGCTTATCTACTCTAGCCTAAACTAATGTACTCTATCCTATTCTAGCATAGCCTACTCTAGCCTAGCCTTACCTAGCCTAGCCTAACCTAGTCTAACCTAGCCTAGTCTATCCTAGCCTAACATAACCTAGCCAAGCCTAGCCTATCCTAGCCTAGCCTACCCTAGCCTAACCTATCCTAGCCGAGCCTATCCTAGCTTAGCCTAGCCTAAACTAGGCTAACCTAGCCTAGCCTAACCTTGGCTAACTTAGTCTACTAACCTATTTTAGCCTAACCTAACCTAACCTAGCTTCGCTATCCTAGCCTAACCTAGCCTACCCTACCTAACCTAACCTAACCTAACCTAGCCTAACCTAAAATTCCATAGCCTAGCCTCGCCTATCTTTCCCAAACCTATCCTAGATTAGTTTAGCTTAGCCTTTCCAAGCCTAGCCTATCCGAGCGTAACTTACCTAGACTAGCCTAACCTACTCTAGCTTAGCCTAGCCTAATATATTCTCACCAACATTATGCTCAGATCTCGTGCAGAGATAGAGCTGTTATTCAATACATTGCTATGTGACAATGTTGGTTGATATGATGCTAAATAGATGGGTTACCAATTCGACTCTTATGAGAAATTCTTCAGATTGAGAATGACCATGTACCATTATTAATACCTCCCTAGTTAAGAGGGGGTGTTGAAAAATGTAACTAGGTTCAGTCTTCATAATGGCATGTGTAATTCTGATTTTATGTAATTGATGAAAAAGAGAAAAATAATATAGTTATTATAATGCTTGTCTCATGGGTTTCATGAGAAAGGAATTTTATTTTAGTGATGGCTCCCATTGTGAGCCTTTAGGATTTTTCATCTTGTCATAAAAGTCAATTTGAGTCAATGTCATGTAATAAGAACTCTTATTGGGCATGTTACATTTTATATGAGTAATTTAATAGGTATGAAAAACCCTTCAAGACAAGCAGAAGTCCGCTCCTTCATGTCAGCTACAAAATAGAATAAAGATCTCTTCCAATGACACATCAGCTCACCCTCCAACAAGTCAACTTATTTTGAGTCTTGATAGGGAATCAACTATAAATAGGGTTGCTTGGCATCATTTATGAGGAAAATTTTTGGTCATCTATCAGTCTGAAGTGCGAAGTACAACAAGGAAGCCTAAAGATCAATGAAAGGAGAAGGAAGTTCAATGAAGTTCTAAGCTTCAGGTTTCGGGTCTGTTTTAGGGTAGTGTTGCTGTCACATGCACGAAGAAAGAGGAGACCATCTGCTGCAGTAAAATCAAGTTCTAAGGTAACCATATTGAAGTCTTAACAAAAGTCTAGTCAAGCAAAAAGGAGACTCCATCACAAGTGAAGTAAATCAAGGCATAAGAAAAAGTCTTATGTATAAGTTAAGATTTCTAAATTAGTATTGCAGATCTAATTCTAGGAGGCTGAAGGTTTGAAGCAGAAGAAGGTTGAAGTGGAAGAGGAGCCGAGATAAAGGAAGGAGTACAAGGTTGACTATCATCAAGGGAACTTGTGTCTTGGTCTTGGAGTGGCAAATAGGTCAAGGGTCTTGGTCTTGGTATTCATCAAGTGGAATCTCTATAAGAAGAAGAATTTTTTTGGGTTTTCCTCTCAAAGAGTGAGAGGTTTTGGCCCTAGATGATAGCCTACATTCTGTGTCTGTTGTCTCTTTATGGCTTATGCATTGGTAACTGTTTGATGAAGAAGAACACTAATAATCTAAATAAAAGAAGATCCTAATCTAAGAAGTAAAAAGCTCTCATAAGCAGTTACTAATAGAAGAGAAATCACTTAATTGCTATGCCCTAGATTTCTCAACAGTAGTAAGGGCAAGAAAAGATACCAAGAACAAAGAATCTTGCAAGGTATGTATTTTCGCTTTCAGTGATCTTGGTCAAAGTTAAATCTTCTATACAACAATTACTAGGTTGAAAATAAAGTGTATCTCCCTCAATTTTGAGAATGAAAACTTAAGAGAATACTTTATCAAAGTATGTTTCTTCTACTCAAGTGAAAGACAACATATTTGAACCTATTTTAGCATATATAAATATCTCAAATAGAGACACGTTCAGAGTATTTCCTATAGAGAACCTGTTAAGTTTCCCTAAGTGTTATATTGTTCTTTGCTTTAGATAATTGAATTTTTTAAACTTTTCACCATTTACATATGCATTCATCCCAGAACATCATCTCATCATTAGAAATTATATAGAAAGAACAATATCAACAACAATGAGGAAAAAATAAAAAAGCATCAGAAGAAATGCATGTACACAAAGAGACACCAGGATTGGTCGGAGACGAGGGCAAAACCCCACAAGGTGGAAAACCCTTAATAAATTCTTCTTCTTCTATTAGATTTCATCAATTGTTGAGCTGAGATACAAAGTAAAATAGTTGTGAGACATCATCATCAAACTCATGAGGCCTCTGAGGGTCAACAAGAGTCAGTTCACAGCTTTTCTTGTGAATTAAAGCTAATTCAAAAGATCTGATATCATATCACCATATAGAGGTGTTGTTACTCTCATTTTCATGGAAATGTTGCCATCTTGTCATGAATGAATCATAGCAATATTTCTGATACAATTTTTCTTGGTGCTATACATTGTCATGTCATACTGTTAGGATCTCTGCATACACATTTGAATCAAAGGGTTTCTATGATTCTATACTGATTTGGAAATATACATATATATATGATGGCATACCACTATATTAAACCATACATATTGAGCTAGAATTCCATTCATAATGATGCTAACCATACATAGGAACAATGTGTGTTGATGTTGTATCCCAAAGAAATACCAAGCATATCAGTGCCAACCATATTATAGAGAAATAGAGTATTGGTCAAGAGAAACAAAGTATACATACTTTGTATCAAATTGTCTACCATGTCTACTATATCATGTCACTGGGGAGCCTACCATGTTATCGATATTGTTTTCCATGTCATTTATATATACTGTCTGCCATACCATGACACTGTGTGCCATATCAAAGCACTGGCTTCCATACCATATATGTATACATGTTATCTTCCATACCATGACATTTTCTGCCACATCATTTATATATACATGTTTTTTGCCATAATGTCATGCTTGTAACCTTAATGAGAGGAGAAAGTATCGATATCTGATTATCGATACCATACAGTGGGACTGATGCCATACTTAATGAGGATCCATTATACCATGTTGTTCATGCGTGAGCCAAGACCATACATGATGCTGAGGCCATACATAATAAGTTGAGACCATATATGATAGTGTGATGTCAACCTGTGGGCTAATGTTGAGACATAGTGCCATGAGACTCATCAACAAAGCTATACATCATTATATTGAGATACAATATTATAGTCAATACAATAACCATTGAGATATGAATCCATGTCAACAAAATGAGACTGATATCCTTCCATAATGTGAGAGTAATCTAATCATGCAAGATCATAAATGTATACACTTGTAACAAAATATTTGAGGCAAACGTATAAATATAGATGTGTAGTTTGAGGCTTGTGTCATGAGCGAGCGTGTAGATACCATATTGTAGCGAGCAAGAGATTGTTGTTTGTGAAGAAGAAGACCACTATTTTAATGTTTCTCATACTATATGAGTCATGCTATAATATATAAAACCATGTTGTATCATGGCAGGTCATCCTGTAACATATCTGTGCCATATCATTGTGTGCGGACCACTGTCATTTATGCAATGCCAGGTTCTGAAGATGGTTGTAATTTATATGACCACACATTGATACAATGTCACCTAAAGATCAAGCCATTGTAATTGCCATAGATTGAAACGAGCTAAAATCATTCCTTGATGTAGTGTGAGCATCAAGAAAATATCCAATCCAATGTTACGAATGAGAAGAATGTCGAACCACTGAAGTTGGAGCGAACTACAATAAAGATATTCGAACCTCAGAAAAAAAATCTAACCTCAAAGGTTATTCGATAATGATGAATAATCTTACATCGATCTCTATTTATATTAATCCAAACCCTTCTATTTTACTAAAGTCAACTTTGAATTCTTTGGAGGGAAACTGATTAAATTGAAATTTTGCTCCAAATATATTTGCTTTAATATTTATTTTTAAAATCAATTTGGACCAATTGAATTTTCAACATAGGAATTTCTCCCTGGCTACCGATTTTAATAGAACCTTGCTTGATTAATAGAGTGAATATCTATATAAAGATATTGAAATTTTAGAGACATGATCCCTAGACAATATTCATCTCTTATGGTTTGTATGACTACAATAAGAACCTTTACAATTAACAAACCCGAAGAAAACCTAAAGTGTTGAAATATGTAGTTAGGTCCGGTCTTCATAATGACACATGCAATCATGATTTTATGTATTTGATGTAATGCGACAATTAAATTTATCATTTTTATTCTTGAGGCATGGGTTTCATGCTCAAGGGAAATTTATTTTTAGGTCAAGCACCCATTGAGTGCTTCTAGGGCTTGTCATTGAGTCTACAATTCAAATGAGTCATTGTCAAGTATGAAAGACCCTTTTGGGCATGTTATGTATTGAAAATAAAAATTTATTTGAGTCAAAATAAATTCAAAAGATCCTTTAAGACCTTGTCATCAAGTCGGCCTACATAAGTGGACAATTTGGCCTAAAGGAAGCAATTTTTACCCCTCAAAAGCTTATAAATAAGAAGGAACTCGACCTCATTAGCAGACTCACTCAAGCAAGTCTGATCTCCCCAAGATAGAAGTTGGAAAAGGACAAAAAAGGAGAAGAAAAGCAAGATCGAAGTTTTGGGTCTCTCTCTCTCTCTTGTGTTAGGGTTTCTACTATTGCTGGGAAAATCAAAGTGCTCCTAGGCAAGTCAAAATGTTGTTGGGGAAGTTGAAGTGCAGTTTGGCAAGTCAAAGTATTGTTGGGAAGTCAAAGTTTTGTTGGAAAATTCAAAGTGTTAGGAAGAAACTACTTGGTCAAAATTCGAGAAGAATCTACTGAGCTGGTTGAAGTTACAAAAGAATCTGCTAGGCAGGTCGAAGTTGTAGAAGAATCTGTAGGGAGGTCGAAATTACAAAATTTGTTGGAAAGAAAGCTTGTTAAGGAAGAAAGGTTTGACTTGGTCTTGGAGGGTTTTGGTTAAGGGTAATCGGTCTTGGAATTTTTCAATTGAAGATTCTATAAGAAGAGAAGAACTTTTGCGGGTTTTCCTCTCAGTTGGAGACGTTTTTTCCCTAGCTGATCGCCTATATCTTGTTTCCTTTGCCTCATTTTTCTTTATGGTTTGGTAGCTATTTTTTGAAGAAAATACTAATAATAATCAAGAGAAATAAGAAGATAATCAAGTTAAATAATAATACATTACAAGCAGTTATCAAAGTAAGAGAAATCACCTAATCTAACTGTCCCTAGATTTATCAAAGTAAGAGAAATTGAACATATGGATGAGATATCATGCTTTCTTCACATATGATTCAATATTGATAGACTTAATGGGCAGAATAAAAGGAATGAACCAAATGCACTTATGCCAAAAATGTTTGGCATCCTGAAGTCAAACTTAATTAAATTTTTGTATAGACCTAGCCAAGAAATATTTCCTAAGAATATGTCACCTCTGTGGAAGAAGTCTTGCATTATGTATATAACAAAGTTCATAAGATGACTGATCTCTGAAGTTCCTTTTTGAACCAAAGGAAGTTAAGGAAATTGTTGAAATTTTTTTGTCATTGATGTCAACCCAAGCAGCAACCAGAAGAATCCCTGATCTCAGTGACAAAAATGAAAAGGAAGTTCAAGCTTCTTGGGCTCAAGAAACCTTCATTTGATGGTCCTCGTCATGCCGATTCTAAAGATAGGTGGCACGCCTTATAACTCCTCACAATTGAGGAGATATGCTTGATAAAAGTTGGAGCCCCTTTTTGTGGTCAAGTAGCCCCAAAGAAGATGTGGCAAGCGGCCTTTGGATTGGTTTACCTATGGAATATTTATCTCAAAAATTAATCTAAAATTAATGATGTGCCTATCCAAATCAAGTTATGGTCAAAGGAAAATTAATTAAGTTATCATCGGCCTCCTAGTAAATTTTTCTTGAGCCTAAAGGATTCATGGTCTAGCGCATGTAATTATTTCATTTTGGAATCAAGTTGGCCTCCTAAAATAATCCATTTTTGGCTCCAAATTTGAAATTCAAATAGAGGTCCACTTCCCTCCTTGAGCAAGTTAACTTGCCCCTCTCTGGAAGCCTCCACGTCTCTATAAAGAGGCCCTGTTTGCACTTCATTTTAACACAAGATCAAGCACTTAATTGATACATCTATGCAGTTGTCTCAGACCCTTGTGGAATCAAGGAAATATTTTGTGGAGACTGAGATTTATGTGCTTACGTTTTGTGGGCAGTCTTGTCTGAGGTTTTCTTCCCTCTTAAGGCACAAATCAGTGGCATATTTTGGCACATGGTTGAGACTTATTTTTTCCTTCCATGGTAGGTCTGAAGAAGAACATTGGTGAGTCATTTCTCTGAGTCTATTCGAGACTGTGATTGAGATATTTTGTGGACTGTTGAAGGATTTTTGTGGCTAAACAGGACTTTGATCAAAGGCAATCTATTCACGGATTTGAGATCCATTTCTTCTAATTCAGTGGAGCATTTAAGGCAAAGTCAATACTGCCATCTCTGTGTGGCTCATTCTGTGACAAAACCGAGGAATTTTCACTTAATCCCTTGACTTTTCTAAGGCTTTATCTAAGGTCATTAAAGTTTGTTCCTAAATTTCTTTTGTAGAAAATTAGAGCATTTGATCCTGAGATATATTGCAAGTTAGATAGACCTAAATTCAATCCCTTCTAAGGCCCCTCCTAGGTCGCTAAGTTTGACATATGGCAAGATCAATTCAGATTATCAATTCTCCTTGACAATCTGTGCCATCTTAAGGTACAGTTCAGAGGTAACCTAGCACATAATTTGTTTCGGCCTCCCTTGAACTTTCAAGGTAACCTATTACTAAAAGTGCATCTTATCTGGAATCTATTCAAGGTATGAAGATTGGTTTGCAAAGTATTATTTCTAAGGCATTGGAGAGGGACATCAAATTGTTGAGGCCATATCTGTGGTACTGATAAGTTAAAGTTTGATTTAAAATTTCATGTGGGATCAAGGGTTGTCTCAAGAAAATCTGAAATTTATTTCCAACCTCATATTTACATGGTATAAGTTTAGGGTCGTTAAAGACATCGTTTGAAGTAGACTTCTAGTCTCCAATAATATCTCAAGCGTGAAAATTTAAGTATACAAGGAAGTTGTATTAGGGCAAGTTTTTGATATTTTAAGGGCAGTATTGGAATCATAATTAGGTAATTGTAATCAAGAGGTTTGAGGACAATTTTGCATTAGCAAATTTTATAGTGGTACAACTTACATAATCATATTTGAAGGCATCTTCAGTAGCACACATTCCATCAATAGACATCCTAAGATACAACAGTGGTATACTTGCATCAATAGACATCTTCAGCTACAATAGTGGCATGCCTTGCTTCAGTAATTCTCTTTGAGGTATGAAGATGGCTATCGGATTGAAGGCATATTCCAATAAAATAAGTAGTAGTGAAGGAAGCAGAATTGTAGCTTGACAATTGACAAAGCTTACATCAGTAGTTAAGGGCATTTATTGAATATGCTTGTAAGTTTATCACTGTCCTTGGTACGGGAGTCCATAGTTCATTTATCTATTTTATATATTCAGGGTGGCTGGGTGGTGCAAGGTAGGAGAATGAAGTCTCCTTCAGGTTGGAGCCTGAAAATACTTCAGGGTGGTAGGGTGGTGTTAGGGCAAGTTGGACCTTGCAGGGTGTTGGAGCATCTTTTCAGTTGCAGCTAATAAAACGAAGGCGTTGGAGTGTCCTTTCAGTGGGAGATGGTAAAACCAGGGTGCAGGCGAATCCTTTTAGGAGTTGGACCTTCCTGATATATTGAATTCTTTTCTAGAGTACTAGGATGTTGGAGCTAGAAAATATTTTGTAGTCACAAATTATTAGAAAATCGTTCAGTGTTTTTTCTCCTGGAAGGGTTTGTATTCTTGTGATGTGTTGATGATAATTGATCTATTTTTCATGCTCTAAAATTCTATAATTAACTAATGTAAGTGAAACACTGATTCACCCCCCTCTCAATATTTACAAAAGAAATTATTTGCAAGAAGTCATTGATTATAAAATTTGAAGAAATTTCCTTGAAGTCACTTATTTAAGATAGAATGTACCCTAGATACATGTACTAATTTGAATCATGCTCAAAGGAAAGCTGAGATACTTTATTTGAAATAATCAAGGATTCTATGATCTTGGAAATGAAAATATATTTTTCTATTGTTGATAAAAGCACTACACTTGTCACTACTACAAGGGCTTTTGAATAGTGGTTGAAACTTCTAACAAAGACACTGAGCTCCTCTTCAAGATTAGAGACCGAAGTTATATTAAGACAAGTGAGTCATTTTACAGAACCTCTCATTATTATCACTAACAAGATACTTGGGTTGAAAGAATAAGAATCAATACTGAGAATATTAGAACAATAACCAATTATGTTGGGGAAGCCCTAAATTTTTTCTGGTATATTATTGATTGTTTTCTAAAGCATGGGGATTGTATGGATTTTGGAAGATGACAAAATCTGTTGGACTTGTAAAAGGTGCAAAATGGATCTTTGAAGAACCAAGGTTTGCAAGACTAAATGAAAGTCTTGGACATGAAAAATTATAAGTTTTTTTACACTTTTGGATATCAAGGGTTTGTAAACCCTAGCAGGCAAAAAGAGCTCTAGGGAGGATTGGATTTAGATCAATGTTTCCTTTGGAAATAGAAACCTTAGCTCTTGCAAGGAAGGAATGACATCATGATGACGATGTGGATGTATCTGTTAAAGTCGCAAAATGGATGCAAGAAGGCTATGTTCAAGGAGTTGAAATCTCCTCAAAGGATAAGTATTTTATATCTCTCTTATTTATTTCTATTATTGGTGTTTTAATATTAGTTAGTCTCTTGTCTTTGTATGATTTTCTTGGTTGTAATTTTTCTTTCATGGCCTCTTAGTGAGGATTGCAAGTACATAGTGAATGTTTCCTAGGCTTTAACAACAGGTGAAAAGAATAGAAGAACAAAGAAAAGCTTGTGACAAGAGGACTTGTGTTGAGAGATATTGCACGAGATGAGATTTGAGCTCAAGAGTGAGAAGTGAGGTAAACAAGATTTAAGTATGCCTTTATCTATGCCAAAAATAACTTAGTGGTGTCTTCCAAGATGGAGTATGCTATAGAGTGTAACTTATGATAAGTACAAAGAGAAGGATTACCTCAGTAAGAGAGAGAAGACTATGGAGGAAAATTTTGTTAGAAAGACTCATATGTCAAAGGGAGCAACTGTGGCATAAATATTTACTTATAGAGGGGGCAATCAAGAACCCCTGTTTTAGCTTCAGAGGGAGTTGACATCTGAGTTCGTAATGATGGATTGTCATTGACACTGTCAACTGATATACTAGAATATAACAATGAAAAATGGAGCAACCATAATTACCACAACAAGATATGTTTTAGTGTGAGAGGGAACACCCAGTCACAATGACAGAAAAGTAGTTGTGATGTTGGATCTAGTGAAAGGAGGTTGATCATTTTTATAAGCCAAGGCATGTTGCTCAACATGGGTTGTAGTACCAACATGGTACAGTTGGTCATGGCAAAGTTAGTTATGATTTGATATTTTTCTCAAATAGTGAAGTACAATTGCAGATTCATATCAGATAGAGAGTGTTGAAGAAAAAAGAGTTCATTAGGATATTGCTTTAGTTTGGGCTCTGTTATAACTTCTTGGATGAGCATGAAGTAGTGTTAATTTTTAGTTGACGATGGTATGTTCTATGGTTAGAGCAATTTACTTCAATCTTTCTTATTAGCCCAATTCAATTTCCTATTTAGAAATCACATTAACATTGATAGTAAATTTTGATAGAACATAAAAAAATAGCCAGAAGACAAGCCAAGACAAGAGGACACAATAATTTTGGTAGATGCCAGGGAAAAACTCCAATGTGGGTAAAACCCTTTTATGAAATCTTCTTATTATTTTTCAAATTCAGCAAAGAGAGAAAGTACAATTTACAATAGTCAACAAGATGCCCTAGCCAACAAATTCAACGTTGGTCAAACCAAAAATATTCCTTCCCAATGGAGCTCTGTTAAACCCATTCAAATTTGACCTCAAAGAAAATTCAAAGTCAGCCCAAAACAGTCCAAAAAAATTTGGTCAAACCTGGTCCATGCATTGGTCAAATCTGTTGTCAACATTGTAGTCAAACAACCGAGATTTTCTCAATTTTCATGCCACCAAACTCGACCTCCCAAACTCGGATTCTATCCCAAAAATTGAAGTCAAAAAATTAAATTTGACTCAAAGTCAACGCTGTTGCAGAAGCCCTAAAACAGTCTGAAAATTGCAATTGCCCTTTCAGATGTGCGGAGCAGAGAGAATGTCTTCTTGAGGCTATACGAACCAAAGAGGAGGAGAGAGAATGTGATATTAGATGATGTCAAAATGAGGTTTGACTCTCCCCTTTGTATATCCTTCAATGAGGGGTGGAGACACATCTTTTGGGGCTTGTGAGCCTACTTAATAATTCTGGTCGACCTTGATAATTTGCACATATGTGAGAAATAAATTCAAAATCCAACTTCTGCTCATCCAAAAAAGATGATATTCAGATCAATATTGCACCTCTCCAAAAGAGGAATCCAACAAAAATATCATCTCCATAATATGAGCAGTGCAAAGGGTAGTTTGGCCCTAGTTTCCAAATATAACACTCCCTCTCAACTAGGGAGAACTCCACCTGATGATCCATCTGTAAAATTGTGCAATCCTGTCATCCTGTACCATCATGTACCATCTTCTAATCCTACTATCTCTATACTCTGTCGACTCCACTTTTTTGAATGAATAAATAAAGAATAATATTTGATCGAGAGTGAGTCACAAGACCTTGCTGCTCCCCACTGACCCATAGCTAGTTTAGAGGTAAATACCTCAACTAGAATTTATCCCAGATCAAGTTGTTGGACACAACCCATCCTAGAAATAGAGAGTATGACAATACATGATGTGTCCATCGGTAATGCTATGGTCTCTATCCTCATTTCCCAACTTAATGGCCAGATGAGAGGTACTTCCCATGAGTCCTGGACTACATGGGTAGGATGCATGTGGGGCATAGTTCAAGAGAGGGTGAACCAACTCAATATCATAATGGTGGGGAAATAACACACAAACAAGGTAAGGCAAACCTAACCCTTGGGTTTCTTATAGCTCCAAGAAGTTATCCCAAAGCCCCCTAGAGCTCCTAGAGCTCAAAGTCCAACTCAAGTTGGACTCTCTTAAGAGGGTCTGCCCATGATTCCAAGCTTCTCACAGAAGGTTAGGAATTTTACCTTCCCTAGGGGCTTCATGATAATATCTATGACCTGCTCATCAGTTCCAATGTGATGGAGCCTTATGGCGCCTTGCTGTACCATATCCCAAATAAAGTGGTACCTAGTATCAATATGCTTGGATTGGTCGTGGAACACGGGATTCTCTGAAAATCGAATCCCACTTTGGTTGTCACATTGGATCACAGTGGTATCCAGCACATGCCCAAAAAACTCATTGAAGAGCTTCCTCAACCAAAAAACTTTAGAATAGGCCATACTTGCTGTAATGTATTAAGCCTCGGCAGTGCTCAAAGAAAATTATTTTTGATTCCTGCTCATCCAGGAGATTGAAGAAGAACCTAGAGTGAAGCAACATCCAGATGTGCCCTTACGATCCACCACATTGCCTACCCAATCAACATTGCTATATCCATGGAGCCTCATACTCCCAACAATGTATCTTAGTCCATTTTTTATTGTGCCCCGAAGATATCTCGAGAGATTCTTGGCACCAATCCAATGAATTTGATGACACTTGACCATATATCGACTCAACGTGTTCACTACAAAACATATGTCCAAACATGAGTTCACTAAGAACATCAGGGTCCCTACGAGTTGGCAATACTTGGTAGGATTTCCAAAATCGGGCCCAACAACACTTCCATGCAACTTCTTAATGTTGAGTTCCATCAGAGTAGTCACGAACTTGCATTCCATCATCCCAAATCTTTCCAACAACTTCACAATATATTTTCCTCGAGAAAGCAAAATCTCACCTAGATTTTGCTAGACCTCTAGGCTTAGGAAGTAGTGCATCAATCCTAGGTCTTTCATCTCGAACCTAGAAGCCAAATCCCTCTTGCATTGATGAATAAGAGGGTCTACACCTGTAAGGAAGAGATCATCCACATAGAGAACCAGAATGAGAGGCTTGTCATTATCAACCTTGAATTAAAGGTTTGGATCAACTTCACTTTGTGTAAATCCCAACTTCATCAGATATCTAGTGATCCTCTCATACCAAGCCCCGAGGGCTTGCTTCAACCCATAGAGGGATTTCTTCAACCCATAGAGGTATTTCTTCAACCTGCATACATGTGTATCTCTATCTCGAAGGTTGTTCCACATAGACATCTTCCTTGATTGAACCATGTAAGAAGGCAGTGTTGACATCCATCAGATGTAGACTCCATCCTTGCGATGCAACGAGGGAAATGACCAAACATATGGTGGTGTATCGAGCAACAGGTGCAAATATTTCATCATAATCTATTCCTTCTTTCTGCGAGAAGCCTCGCGCAACAAATCTTGCCTTGAATTTTTTAGCACTTCCATCAACTTCTTGCTTGTTATTGTAGAGCCATTTCGAGGTGAAAAAAGATTTGTCCTTTGGTTTAGGAACCACATCCCATACATCATTTTTCATGATCGATTCATATTCTTTTTTGATTGCATCCTTACAAACTTGGTGCTTTACAACTTCTTTAAACGTTCCAAGCTCAGATTGTATAATGGTGCTTATGGCTACTAAGTACCCTTGCTACCTATTTGGCTTCTTATTTTCATGGAATGTTCCCCTTGGAGAAATATGTCTTTCGGAATCTTCGAGAGTGTCTCTAAGCCACGAGGGTCTTTTTTTTTTTGAAGCAGGTGGATCTATAGGATCCATCAGACCTTCAAAATCGGGCATTTGTTGATCTTTTGGTTCTTCCTACTTTCCTGCTTCTTTAGAGATTTAAATGCCTAGCCTAAACTAGCTTAGCCTAATATAACCTAGCATAATATAGCCTAGCCTAACCTATGCTATCCTAACCTAACCAAGCCTAACCTAACCTAGTCTAACTAGCCTATTCTAGACTAACCTAACTTAACCTACGCTTTCCTAGCCTAGCCTAGCCTAGCCTATCCTGGCCTAGCCTAGCCTAGAATAGCCTAACGTCACCTAGCCTAGCCTAGCCTATCCTGGCCTAGCCTAGCCTAGAATAGCCTAACGTCACCTAGCCTAGCCTAGCCTATCCTTACCTAGCCTAACATAGCCTTCTCTAGCCTATCCTACTCTAGTCTAGCCTAGCCAAATCTAACCTATCCTACTCTAGCCTAGCCTACACTAGCCTATCGTAGTATACTCTAGCCTCTTCTAGCCTAGCCAAGCCCAGCCTAACCTAACCTACTCTAGCCTAGCCTACTCTAGCATAGCCTACTATAGATTAGCCTAGTATACTTTAGCCTCTCCTAGACTAGCCTAGCCTAGCCTAACCTAACATAATCTAGCCTGGCTTAACCTAGCCTAACCTAAACTAGTCTAAAATAACCTACTCTATCCTAACCTCATATAGCCTAGCCTAACTAAACCTATTCTAACCTATCCTAGCCTAGCCTAGCCTAGCCTAGCCTCGCCTAGCCAAGCCTAACCTAACCTTTTCTAGGCTAGCCTATTTTAGCCTAACCTAGCCTAGCCTAGTGTATCCTAGCCTATCCCACCATAAACAAGCCTAACATGGCCTAACCAAATCTAGCCTAGCCTATCCTAACCTACCCTAGCCTACTTCAACTATCCTAACTTAGTCAAGCCTAATCTAGCACTAGCCTAACCTACTCTACCTTAGCCTATTCTATCATAGCCTAACCTTTTCTAACCTAGCCTACTCTAGCCTAGTCGAACCTTTCCTAACCCATCATAGCCTAGTTCATCCTATCCTAGCATAGGATAACCTAGCCTAGCCTAACCTAAGGTAGCATAACGTAAGCTAGCTTAGCCTAGCCTACCCTAACATAGTCTAGCCTAGCCTAGCCTAGCCTATCCTAGCCTAAAATAGCCTAGCGTAATCTATCCTAGCCTCACTTAGGCATAACCTTCCCTAACATCACCTAGGGAAGCCTAAATTTCCCTAGCCTAACCCAACTTGTTGAGATTCAACAAGATGATGAGCTTAGGGAAAAGTAAGCACCTTCACCAAGTGAGGCCCGCAGGCTATTTTTAGGTGTATGTCTATTTTTAGACATGGTGAGCATATTCTATAAGTTGCAGGATGATATTTGTAGATGGTTGGTCAAATGTGAAAAATAGATGAAATTCTATTTTTAGAATATTGGGCAAAGTCTATTTATAGATCATCAATCTAAATATAGATGCATGTCGATTATTATTAGCCCTTAATAATAATCCGAAAATAGATATCAACTTATTCTCTTTGAGCACTTTATTTCAGTGAACATATTTGGGAAATCAGTGGGTTGAATGAATTACACAATTGCTAGGGTTATTGGTGGCTCATGCATGGAGGAATCAATTAGAACTAAAGTGGCAAAGTTATGAGAGCGTTGGAAGAGTAGTTACAGGAGTTGTTATTTAGTTTAACTTAGTTAAGTGAGTTGAACTCAGTTGAGCTAGTTGTATCTACTCTAACTGAAAGATACACTAGTGATATTTAAGTGAATTAATTAGTTAATTTATTCACAACTAATAACTCACAAACAACTGAACAAATACAACAGTTAACTACTTGCATGTCAGTTCCAGTCGAGACCCAGTGGAGAGATAGGTGAAAGGGTGAGATGGAATATTCATTGTGACTATAGTGATTCATTAAATGCATCTGAAACACATTAGAGTTTCCAATGAGGATTGCACAATCAAGGAAAGGGCAATTCGAATTCATTCAAAGGTCTTCTTCAGCAGGGATTGTGCAATGGAGGCAAGCTGTCAGGGGGCAAGAAATTGGTGCATAGATATGCAAATTTCTCCATGACAGTGTGTAATGATTGTTGATTGTACTAAGAGCTTGATGTACTAAGCTTTGTATTATATTATTACATGATTCCATTGATATACATAATATATGATAGTTGGGGTTTTGAGCTTTAAGCTTTCTCGTTAAACAACTGTGTTATGTGCGATTGAATTTATTCACATGCGTTTGCAAATGAGTTTTAAATTTCCACAAGTTTAACAGTGGAAGAATTATTTATTTAGCAAGAAGATAAATATTTTTAGATCCAGAGAATCCGGTAATACATCAGTATTAATATAAATTTCTACATGGTATCGGAGAAGTATTGGTCACTGGAGATTGCAATTGTGAATAAGTGTTGAGTTTTGTTGTCGTGGAAAATTCGAATTTGCTGTAGAAATTTCTTGGTGCGACAGTTGAGTATTCATTGAAATGTCTTTCAATGGGTTGTGATTTGAGTATTCCCTTGAGGGTAGCTCGAATTACATAACGTGGAAGGATAGGATGGTGGCGGTGCTTGAAGATAATGGACTCAAGGAGTTCATCGATAGCGATGTTCCTAAACCTGCTTCTAGCGATGCTGCAGGACTTGATGCATGGCAAAAGAAGGTAGAAGAGAAAAGAAGAATTTTGTTGGAAGGTGTGAAAGACCATATTGTGTCAAGCCTTCACAAGAAATCCACTCCATTTGCAATGTGGAAGGCTTTGAAAGATATTTCCAAAGAAGCAACGACCATAGGAAGTTGGTGCTGAAAGATAAGCTCAGAAAAAGAAAAATGGAGAAGGGTGACAGTATTCCAAAATATCTCACAAAGATTTTCCAATGTAGGGATGAACTTGGAAGTGTAAGGATTACAGTTGTGGATGATGACTTGGTGAGCTTGGCTCTCCTTGGGATTTCGAAGAGTTGGCACAACTACGAAGACTTTTTCAATGGATGGGAGAAACTGCCGGATTGGGAGCGACTTTGGTCGGATCTTGTGCAGGAGGAGATAAGGCAGAGTAATAGGGATGGATCTTCATCAAAGAATGATGATGAAGAGAATTGTGCTTTGGATGCCAAATCAAGGAAAGGGAAGGGGAAGAAATCCCATCCAAAATCCAAGGCTAAAGGCAAGAAGTTGGTTTGTCCAAAGTGAAGTGTTTTCACTGTCACAAACATGGGCATCTCGCCACTAACTACCCATAGAAAAAGAAGAACAAGAAGGTTGTTGGAGTTGTAGCGGGTGAGGCCTTAACCTCGCAATTTGAACTTGATTTCTCTTTGATCGCATGCTTGGTTTCAAGCTCAATGGGATCGGTGTGGTATCTTGATAGTGGTTCGTCCTTCCATATGATGGGAGACAAGGAGTTGTTTAGTGACTTGGAGGAGAAGGATCTTCAAATGCATATAGAGGTGGGCAACGATGGTAGATATTGTGTGACCAACATTGGAACCATTACTTTTGAGAGGGATTCAGGTAAAACATTTCTGTTGAAAGATGTCATGCATGTTCTAGGTCTGAAGAAGAACTTGGTCTCGGTCGCAATGTTTGAAGATAGAGGTTATGACATTGTTTTCAGTGAGGGAAAAGATTTCATGTGACATAAAACAATGGGTCAAACCAAGAGAATATGGATTCAAATTAAGAATCTCTACAAGATGGAGGTAGATGGCTGTGCCACAATGATGGGCAAAGTAGAAGAAGTGGTGAGCTGGGATGAGGGTGAATTATGGCACAGGAGATTGGGCCATCTTCACCATGGTGCCTTCAAGATTTTGTAGCAGTTTTATACTGGACTTCTGAAGGGTACTCTTGCACAGCCAGATCAGTGCAAGGGATGTACTATGGGTAAGTTTGTGAAGACCACCTTTCATGAGAAGGAGAACCATGCTTCAGTGGTCCTATAGAGAATTCACACAGATGTGTGTGGACCTTTCTCGATTACTTCAACATAAAAACATAGGTATTATGCTATTTTTGTTGATGACTATTCTCGTAGATGTTGGATATTCTTCACGCAGAAGAAGAGCGAAACATTCTCAAATTTATGTGAGTTTAAAGCATTTGTGGAGAAGGAGTCGGGGAAGAAATTGAAGGCTCTATGGAGCGATAATGGTGGTGAATATATCTCAAACGAATTCAAAGACATCTGTAGCAAAGAAGGAATTCAAAGAGAACTCATAGCGCCTCATAACCCACAGCAGAATGGGGTCGTGCGGAGGAAGAATAGAACGATCGTGGGTGTTGCACGAGCTATGTTGCATGACCAGGGCCTACTGATGCACTTGTGGGCGGAAGCATGCAACATTGCGGTTTATGTGCAAAACCATTGTCCTCATAGAGTACTTGGCATGAGTACACCTGAAGAATTTTTTACTGGTAAGAAGCCTGATATTTCTAATTTGAAGATTTTTGGCTCATATTTTTACATTCATGTGACAAAGGATTCCAGGAAGAAGCTGGAGCCGATTATAGAAGTTTGGATATTTGTGGGGTACACAGAAATACCCCATAATTATCGTGTGTATTTTCCAAATAGTCGAATGACTGTGGTGCGATGGGATATAAAATTCAATGAGGTGAAATCCATGAAGTTGTCGCTTGAAAGGGAGCTACACTTGCATGCAAAGGAGGAACTTCTTGTTCCCAAAGATGAGCCTCTAGATGTGCATCAGCCACAGGAGGAGATTCATTGAGTGGAGGAGTCCACTCATGTAAAGCCAAAAATCAAATCTAGCATAAAGTGTACCACAGAAGCTGAGAGACTGAAGCTTGATGCAGCAGAGAATGTAAGAGTCCCTACATCACAGCGCAGAGAGAGACAGTCACCTGACCGATTTAATGGATACATGGCTCTTATGAGCAAGTGTGTCATGAGACATCCATCTTATTTTGAAGAAATAACACATGAGCCCACATGGTTAGATGCCATGGTGGAGGAGTATGACTCCATTGTCAAAAACAGTGCTTCGGAGATTGTTCCAAGGCCGGTGGGTAAATCAATGGTAGATTCAAAATGGATCTACAAGGTAAAGCAAGCTGCTGATGGGAGCGTCGAGAAGTATAAGGAAATATTTTTTGCCCGAGGCTTCTCACAGATTGAGGGGATTGATTATGAGGAAACCTTTGCACCTGTCGCACGATATTCTTCCATAAGGACCATCCTTTCTCTCTCAGTGTAGATGGGTTGGCACATTCATCAGATGGATGTGAAGACTGTATTCCTTAACTAGAGTTGCATTAAACTCTTGATTAATCCTATGTTTCATGATAGATCTAAACATATTGATATCTGGTATCATCATCTCTGAGATTGTGTGCAACGGAAGATCATGTTGCTTCAGTACATTCCTACGAAAGATCGGGATGCAGATATTCAAACGAAGGTGCTCAGCACGAGAAAATTCGAATACCATAGAGGCAAGATCGGGGTGAAGGATAATCCCTATCTTATTGAGAGGGAGTGTTGAGATTCAACAAGATGATGAGCTTAGTGAAAAGTAAGCACCTTGACTAAGTGGGGCCCACAAGCTATTTTTAGGTGTATGTCTATTTTTAGACATGGTGTTCATATTCTATAAGTTGTAGGATACTATTTGTAGATGGTTGGTCAAATGTGATAAATAGATGAAATTATTTTGGAATATAGGGTGAATTCTATTTATAGATCGTCCATCTAAATATAGATGCATGTCAATTATTATTATTCCTTAATAATAATTCGACAATAAATATCAACTTATTCTCTTGGAGCACTTTATTTCAGTGAACAGATTTGGAAAATAAGTGGGCTATAGGAACTATGCAATTCCTAGGGTTATTGGTGGCTCATGCATGGAGGAATGAGTTAGAATTGAAGTGGAAAAGTTATGGTAGAGTTGGAAGAGTAGTTACAGAAGTTGTTATTTAGTTTAACTCGGTTAAGTGAGTTGAAATCAATTGAGCTAGTTGTATCTAGTCTAACTGAAAGATACACTAGTGAGAGTTAAGTGAATTTATTAGTTAATTAATTCAAAACTAATAACTCACAAACAACTGAAAAAATACAACAATTAACTACTTGCATGACAGTTCCAGTGGAGACCCAGTGGAGAGATAGGTGAAAAGGAGAGATGGACTATCCATTGTGACTATAGTGATGCATTAAATGCATCTGACACATATTGGAGTTTCCAAAGAGGATTTCACAGTCAAGGAAAGGGAAATTCGAATTCATTCAGAGGTATTGCACAGTGGAGGCAGTTTATCAAGAGGCAAGAAATTGGTGCATAGATATGTAAATTTCTGCATGACAGTGTGTAATGATTTTTGATTGTACTAAGAGCTTGATGTACTAAGATTTTTATGAGATTATTACATGATTCCATTGATATACATACTATATGATAGTTGGTGTTTTCAGCTTTAAGCTTTCCGGTTAAACAACTGTGTTATGTGAGATTGAATTTATTCACATGTGTTTGTAGTTGACTTTTAAATTTCTGTAAGTTTAACAGTGGAAGGATTCTGCATTTAGAAATAAGATAAATATTGTTAGATCAGGAGAATCCGGTAATACATCAGTATTAATATAAATTTCTACACAACCTAGATTGGCCTAACCTAACCTGACCTAACCTTCCCTAGCCTAACCCAACCTAGCCTATCCTAAACTAACCTAACCAAACCTTCCCCAAGCTAGCCTAACCTAGCCTAGCCTAACCTACTCTAGCCTAGAATAACCTAACGTAGCCTAGTCTACTCTACCCTAGCCTAGCCTAGCCTAACTTAACCTTTTCTAATCTAACATAGCCTAACCTAACCTAGCCTATTCTACCATAGCCTCCCCTAGCCTAGCCTAGCCTAGCCCATCCTAATCTAGCCTAGCCTAGGTAACTACTCTAGCCTAGCCTAGCTTACTATATCCTAGCCTATTGTATGCTATCCTCATGTCCTCTATCCTATTCTAGCCTAGCCTAGAGTAGCCTAACCTAACCTAGCCTAGCCTAACCTAGTCTAGCCTAGCCTACTCAAGCGTAGCCTAGCCTAACCTAACATATCCTAAGCTAACCTAACCTAGCCGAGCCTAGCATATCCTATCCTAGCCTGTCCTAGCTTAGCCTAACCTAAACTGGGCTAACCTAGCCTAATGTACTCTAGCTTATTCTAGCCTAACGTAGGCTAGACTAGCATATCCTAACCTATCCTAGGCTAACTTAGTCTAATTTTCTTATTCTAACCTAACCTAACCTAAAATTTCCTAGCCTAGTCTAGCCTAGACTAAATTAGCCTATCCTAGCCTAGCCCACCCTAACCTAGCCTAACCTACTCTATCCTACCCTAGCCTAACCAAACCTAACCTAGCCTACTCGAGCTTACCCTAGACTAGTCTACCCTAATCTACCCTAGTCTAATCTAGCCTGGCCTAGCCTACTCTAGCCTAGCCTAATCTACTTTATCCTTCTCTATCCTAGCCTAACCTAGTCTAACTTTTCCTACTCTAGCCTAACCTAACATAGCCTAGCCAAGCGTATCCTAGCTTATCCTAGTATAGCCTAACCTAACCTAGCCTAGTTTAGCCTATCCTAGCATAGCCTAAGCTAGTCTAGCCTAGCCTATCCTAACCTAGGCTAACTTAGACTTGCCTAGCCTATCCTAGCCTAGCCTAACCTAGCCTAACCTAACCTATCATAACCTATCCTAGCTTAGCCTCGACTAGCCTACCATAGTCTAGCCTAGCCTAGCCTAGCCTAGCCTAGCCTAGCTTATCCTAGCCTAGACCAGCCTAGCCTAATCTATCTTGACCTAATATAGCCTAGCCTACTCTAGCCTAGCCTAACCTAGGCCATCCTAACCTAACCTATCCTAGCTTAACCTAGTCTAACTAGCTTATTCTAGACTAACCTAACTTAACCTTCCATTTCCTATCATATCTGAGCCTAAACTAGCCTAGCCTAGCCTATTGTTACCTAGCCTAGCCTATCCTACACTAGCATAGCCTAATCTTCTCTAGCCTCTTCTAGCCTAGCCTAGTCTAACCTACTCTAGCCTAAATTAACCTAACCTAAGCTAAACTAGTCTAAACTAACCTAACTTAGCCTAGCCTAACCTAACCTAAAATATCCTAACCTATCCTAGCCTAGCCTCGCTTAGCGTAGCCTAGCATAGCCTAGCCAAACCTAACCTTTCCTAGCCTAGCCTAGCATAACCTAGCCTAACCAACTCTAGCGTGGCCTAATCTAACCTACCATATCCTACTCTAGCTATCCTACTGTACTCTAGCCTAATCCACCCTAGTCTACTCTAGCCTAGCCTATCCTAGCCTACTCTAGCATAGCCTAATCTACCTCAACCTATTCTATCCTAGACTAAACTAGACTAGCGTAACCTTGCCTAACCTAGCCTATCCTAGCTTATCCTAGTATAGCCTAACCTAATATAGCTTATCCTAGTATAGCCTAACCTAATCTACCCTAGGTCCTATCGTAGCATAGCATAACCTAGCCTAGCCTAGCCTAGCCTAGCCTAGCCTAACCTAACCTAGCCTAGCCTAACCTAATGTAGCTTAGCCTAGCCTAGCCTAGCCTAGCCTAGCATAGCCTAGCCTAGCCTATCCTTGCCTACCTTAGCCTAGCATAGCCTAGCCTATCCTAAACTAGCCTAGCTTAATCTAGCTTACCCTACTCTATCCTAGCCTAACCTAGGCAAGCCTACCCTACCCTAGCCTACTCTAGCCTAACCTAATCTAACTTAACCTAGCCTAGCCTAACCTAACCTTCCCTAGCCTAACCTAACCTAGCCTAGCCTAGCCTAATAGAACCTAACCTATCCTTCCCTAGCCTAACAAAGCCTAGCCTAGCCTAGCCCAACCTAGCGTAGCCTAACCTAACCTAACCTTCCCTAGCCTAGCTGACCCTACCCTAACCTAACCTTCCCTAGCCTAGCCTACTCTAGCCTAGCCTAGCTTGACCTAGCCATTTCTACTCTAGCCTATTCTCGCCAAACCAAACTTAAAATCTCCTAGCCTAACCTAACTTAGCCTATTTTTTCATATGCTCACCTAGCCTAGCTCATGCTAGCCTAGCCTAGGCTAACCTATGCTGGAAGTATTGTCATTGATGGCAAAGGAGACAGCAGAGAAGAAGAGAGATAGAAAAAGAGGTAGCAAATATGTAGAGAGGTAGCAGAGAGGCAGCAGAGTGTCGAGCATCTATGAAAAGGGTCATTTGAAGATGCAGCTCAACAAAGATAGGGCCATTTGGAGAAGCAGGGCAACAAAAAAAAGAAGCAGCCAGGCTACAAAGATTACAGGCTACAGATAATACATAGAACATAGAGAATACAGAGAAACAGAGAAACAGTCCTGCACTGACATGCACTGCCATTGCACTGTCATGCACAGGTATTGAACACAATAGATCATTGCAGAATGAGATTTAGAAGCAAAGGTATCCGAGGTTAAATCAAAGGAAGGAACCTTGAATAAAGGCATGAAGCTGTTAATAAATCAAATGTGAAATGAAAACCGAAGATGTGGAACCATGTAGAAAGGGAGGAACCGAAAAGCAAAAGAACAGTGGGGTTATATATATATATGGTCGAAAAAAATTGATAAATATATAATCCAGTTAAAAAGCAGGGTTAATGCACAAACTGTGTATTTAAACGAAGAATGGATGACAAATAAACATTGAAGTGGAATTATAAGAATCGGAACCCTGAGTTAAGAACAGAACCATGAAGAATAATGAAGGCGGTTTCGGTGGAAGAAACAAGCAGTATCGCATTGCCCTTGAGTGGTAAGAAGATTTCACTTTTTTGAACGTGATATAAGTCTCTATTTGACACATGTCCTATGGTGGTTTTCCAAAACCATTTTCATCGCGCGATTTCGGAGGATTATCTATCATGCAGTTAATTTGTGCAATATTGTGCAACATCCATCGGATGGGTGCCTAACAATTTGTTGGAACACGATAAAATGTGGACCGTTAGATCCATTTGGCAATTAGTCAAGGTAGGTTGTTGTGGGCCCGAATCAAGGTTTATATTAAGTCAATCATCATACGAGCGCAGGTCCTAAGGTTAGTAAAGGTAGGTTCCAAGATTTATAAGTGTGGTGTCGATGTGTTGGGTTTTAACCCAAAAGATATAGTGTTACAGCTGTGGACTACTATATAAAAGGACCTCGTATAATAAAGCGAAGATTTAACTGAATTGTCCATGAAATGTGGGGCCCGGATATAATTTACGTCTATATGGTGGCTGAAGGTGTATGGGAAAGGTTACATAAATATATATTAGTGCTAGGTTTAAGTTTTAGTCAAAAGATTTATTATAATGTTCGTACGGAGACTGTAATATATGTTGATATATTATAGCTGGTGCACGATGTATAAAAGTAAGTGATAAATGTGTTGTGGGACCAGTATAATATGGATTCAGTTTATTTATTATGGAATATAAGACATATTTAAATTTTAATAAAACGAAGACTTATAGATTGTACATATATATATATATATATATATATATATATATATATATATATATATATATATATATATATATATTGATATATGTGTTGGGCAAAGATTTATTGTAGATATAGTATGAAAGTGCATTATATATGCGTAGTGGGGTCGACAATAAATCATCGCATCGGGGGAGAACGAAAGACGCAGAGAGACAGTCAATTGAAAATTGCAATTTCGATTGAGCGATTGAACATCAGCCATCGAATTTGATGAGGGATGGACGGCAGATATGTGAGTCGCTTGATAGCCAGTGGGACCCTTCGTTCATCGCATCGGCGGAGATCTGTTGGAGGATGTGATTGCGATGAAGAATATGGACCCGATACATTATGGACTGTGATTTTATATGCTTGAATTCTGGATTTAAGGGCAACAAAGTGGGCCAGTGTTCGATTTATTAAAGGTTAATATATGTTTACTCCGATTTATTTAACCAAAGCTGAAGAGTAAATAGAAAGTAAAGCGTCAAGTATATAAATGAAACAATATATCTACATATATTTGTGTAAATTAAACCATCGCATCAGAGTAAAACAACGCAGTGGCACATGTCATTGAAGGTTGTGATTGCGATTAATCGCATCGCAACCATCACAAAAGGATTAATCACATCGGAGTAAAGACAAGAGCAGTGGAACATGTCATGAAGGTTGCGATTGCGATTAATCGCATTGGAACTACTCCATAGGAAGTAATCACAATCGGAAGTCTTTGGAGACCAATTCATCGCATCGGGGAATCAGAAAAGTTCAGCAAGTGGGCCAGAAAGGGTGTCTTCTATGATTAAAAGGGTCTATTATTATTACGCCGAGAGTTGTTTGAGTTATATAAAAAGGCAGTTATATATGTAGTAGTTACACAACTGTAGTGAACAGGAGAGCATGCAGAAACCGAAAAGTACAGAGACAGCAGTAGAAAAGACAAACATGTGGTGATCCAAAAGCCAAACGGGTTGATTTGAAATTTATATTGTAACTGAATGTAAATGGTTTTAATTAGTTTATATTGTTTGTGATGCACCGGCAAGTCTCTATAGGAAAACAAAACTCCACTATAAAACTGAAATTTGTACAAATTGCTATATTTTTCTGAATGAGCTGGACAAAGAAATGAGAAGGCAGAAGGCAAAGAGTCAGGGCTATTCACTTCAAATTCCCTGTGGAATACAAACAGTCATGAGGAAAACTGTATAAATGATATCACATTGATATGCTTATAGAGGTTAGAGAATGCAGAATTGAGGCAGAGAAGATAAGAAGGAGGAGCAGAAAGAAATGCTAAGAAAAGTTAGAGATGATCTAAGATAGATAAGAAAGCTGGAGGATATAAGTGAAGAAGGTGCAGAACAGAGCTGATATCCAAGCTAAATCAGCAAGCGTTTTCCTTTGGGAGAGTGAGGAAGTTGGAGCTTCCCTATCAAGTTGTAGCTTGATAGATGTCAGTTGTAGCTCACTGAAGTTGGAGCCTCCTGTAGGTTGGTGCCTACAGAAAATTGATGGGAGTTGGAGCCTCCATGCAAGTTGTAGCTTGCAGAATTGAGGTTGGAGCCTCCTGTAGGTTGGTGCCTACAGAAAATCAGTGGTGAAAGGGAGTTGGAGCTTTCCTTTGCATCACAAAAATAATAAGATGTGGTTTTCTCCCTTTATGGGTTTCCACTTATATATGCTATCTCTGTGTGTGATGTTTATGTGTTGATATGGTTTTTCCAATCTACTTTATACTTGTTTCTCTCGTATTAAGTCTGTTGTCAAATTATCTAAATACTTGCTGTTCACATACGAATATTTCTCACATATAAAGTTGATCATGAAATTAAGTTGTAAATAGATTTAAAGGTCAGTTTAAAAGTTCTTGAATGTGTTAAACTGGTTCACCCCCCCCCCCCCCCCCCCTCTTCTCGGTTTAACTAAGGGTTCAACAATTGGTATCAGAGCCAGGTTCCTTTTGTATCAGTTTAATAACTGAAAGGAGATCCTAGCTCCCCAGGATGGCTAGTCAAGAAGGATGCTCAACCAATAAAGCCCCTTTTTTCACCGGTGCAAATTATGCCTTCTGGAAAATAAGAATGAGAGCATACATAATGTCTCTAGGAATATAAGTTTGGGCTACTGTGGAATTTGGATATGCCCCAAAGGCGACTGACTCAGAGAAAGAAGCCAAACAAGATTTTGTAGCTAATGCAAAGGCCATGAATGCAATATTAAATGGACTGTGTGAGGAAGAATTTATCAAAGTAATGCACAGTAATACTACCAAAGAAATGTGGGATACACTAGAAAACATCCATAAGGGAGTCAAAAAGGTGAAGACAACCAAACTTCAAGTCTATAGAGCCCAGTTTGAAAATATAAAAATGAATGATGATGAAGACATTGCCACCTTCTTTTTAAGGGTTGCAGAAACTGTGAATAACATGAAAGCTCTAGGAGAAACCATAAAAGAAGCTGTAATTGTTCAAAAGATTCTAAGATCTCTTCCATCCAGCTTTAACCCCAAGGTTTCTGCCATAGAAGAAACAACTGATTGGGAAACCTTGACCATGAACCGGTTACTTGGAAATCTAACAGCCTATGAGATGAGACTACCACAGAGGAAGTCAAATGTAAGGGAGGCAGCCTTTAAGACAGAAAAGAGGAAAGCAGAAAAGGAAGATATATGCCCTTGCTCTGATCAAGAAGAGGCCAGATTTTTCAGGAATATGGATAGAGGCTCAGGTAAATATAAAGGTAAACTTCCATTTAAATGCTTTAATTGTGAAAGAGTTGGACACTATGCTGCTAAGTGTCCTCATAAGAAAACAAAGAATCAAACTCAAGAATCAGAGAAAACGATATCAAAGAACTGGTAGAAAGGTAAGAGATTCAATAGAAAATATTTCTATGCTCAACAAGACAGCAGTGCATCTGAAGACTCAGATGAACCCTCAAGTGAAGAGGGAACCTCTGAATTTATATTGATGGCTATAGAAGAGCTTGAAGGATTCCTTCTAGAAGATGAGGAAGAAGGTGAAGTTGATCTTGAGGGGGAGCTAAGAAGTGCCCTGGAGGAAATTGACAGACTCAAACTGAAGTAAAGAAAACAGAAAGACATTATCCTCAAATATGTAGGAGAAGAACAAAATTCAGAAGTCCTCTTTTAGTTGAAAGTAGAGCTTGAAGAAGCCAAGAAGGTAGAAGACATTTTACTTAAGCAAATTAAGGATAAAATTCAGGAACAAGAGAAATTGGAAGAAGAAGTAGTATGCTTGAGGAAGAAATTAGAAAGCGCCCAAAGGAAAGTGTTAATAAATACTTCTCAAATGAAAAGCTCTGATAAGTCGAATAAAATTATAGATGCTCAAAGATCTCCTTTGATGAAAACGGGGATAGGATATGAAGGAGAATCAAGCAAAGGCAAAGAAAAAGAAAACAAAAATATCAGTTTTGTAAAAGAAGATGAGGATAATAAAGCAGCTCAAAAGGTCCCTATAGAAGAAGAAGCCTGCAATGAAGTAGACAGAAACTAGAAGGAACCTCAAATGACAAAGAATGAAATAAAAAAACAGTGAATTGAAAAAGGCTCATATACTCCTGAATATGTCAAATTTGGAAGCCATCAAAGGAGATTCTTCTCCCCTATGAAAAATGCCACTTGTTATGCCTGCCACAAAGTGGGACATATTGTTGCATACTGTTGTACAAGGAGAATTAATTCAAATCACCAAAGGATGTAAACAGTGAAAATATTACCTCAAGCAAACAAATGGAGAAGACAACCCTTTACCAAGTATGCAAATTGTTTTTATGGATACTGTTTTTACTGTAAGGAATTTGGCCATAAAATCATAGAATGCAGAACATATGGACAAAGACTGATGTTCAAAACCTCAAGGAGGTTTAGGATTCATGAAAAGTTTACTCGTACTCATAATTCTGCTAAAAATATGATCAAATGCTATGTATGCCATAAAATTGGACATATGTCTTTCCAATGTCCTCTTAGAGAATGTGCTCCATAATCTCAGAAAAGGTACCAAACAAAAGGATGCATGCAGTGGAAAAAGAAGGTGAATAAATGTGACCTGGCTCTAACAACTCAAGAATTGAAAATCCAATGGTATTTGGACAGTGGTTGCTCAAAGCATATGACTGGAGATAGAAGAAATTTTATAACCTTTGATGAAAAGAAATATGGAAATGTTACATTTGGCAATGATAAAGCAGGGAAAATCAAAGGAAAAGGCTTAGTCAGTCTGGATAATGGCAGAGGAAACACCCAAGATGTACTATTTGTAGATGGGCTGAAAGAAAATCTATTGAGTGTCAGTCAAATGTGTGATAAAGGCTGTGAAGTTCTCTTTAGAGCACAAGACTGTGAAGTAAGATCAAGCACCACAGGAAAGACCCTAATAAAAGGTGTTCGAACAAAGAGTAATGTATACATAGTGAAAGAAGAGAACGAAGCATGTGACCTTAGCAAACTTGAGGATTCATGGTTATGGCATAGAAGATTGGGACACCTTAACTTCGACCATATCATCAGTCTGAGCAAGAAGAAAGGAGTTAGAGATATGCCAACAATAAAGAAGCCTTCAAATACCATATGTAAATCGTGCCAATTGGGAAAACAGACCCGCACATCCTTTAAGGCCAAAGATGAGCTATCAACTAGTAGGCCACTTCAGCTTGTACACATGGACCCGTGTGGACCTTCAAGAACTAAAACACCAAGTGGAGAATCCTATTTCATGTTGATAATAGATGATTTCTCCTTAATGACTTGGGTTGCATTTCTCAAATATAAATCGGAAGCACTTGAGAAATTCAAGATATTCAAGGCATTGGCAGAAAATCAAACAGGATGCAAGCTAAAGTGCATCAGATCAGACAGAGGAGGTGAATTCATAGACTATGACTTTGCAGACCTATGCAATGAGCATGGGATAAAAAAATAGTTTAGAATTGTAGGTACACCTCAACAGAATGGAGTGGCAGAGAGACAAAATAGGTCTGTACAACAAATTGCCAGAGCCATGATGCAAGAAAGTAACATTCCCCAAACCTTCTAGGCAGAAGCAGTACACATAGCTGTGTATATTCTTAACAAAGCTCATTTAAGACCAAACAGTGACAAGTCTCCGTATGAACTATGGCATGGTAAACTAGCATCAATCAAGCACTTTAGAGTCTTTGGAAGAAAATGTTTCATAAACATTAATGATGAAAATATGGGAAAGTTTGATGCAAGAGAAGATGAAGGAATATTTTTAGGATATGCATCCAAGAGTAAGGGTTATAGGTGCTACAACAAAACACTTTGCAAAATTGTGGAAATCATTGATGTAAGAGTTGATGAAGAGCTACCAAACAAGACAAGAAGTATAGGTTGCAGCAATCCTCCAGAAGATCATGAAGAAGAGAAGCAAGATGATGATGAACTAATCAAGACAACAGAAGATACTGAGTTAAACTCAAAAGGTCCCTCAAGATACACTCAAAAGAACCATCGAGAAGATCAAATCATTGCGGACAAGAGTGTAGGAGTCCAGACAAGAAGACAACTAGCTGAACAAACAGAAGAAGTATACCTGGCTATGTTATCTCAAATAGAACCAAAAAGGTTTGAAGAAGCCAACAAAGACAAATATTGGGCGAAAGCTATGAATGAAGAACTTGACCAGATTAAGAATAATAATACATGGGAGTTAATTCTAAGGCCCACAGGGAAAAATGTCATAGGCTCAAAATGGGTATTCAAGAATAAGATGAATGAACATGGAAAAGTAATAAGAAATAAAGCCAGACTTGTATGCAAGGGATATTCACAAATTGAAGGTCTTGATTATGATGAAACATTTGCCCCTGTAACTAGAATGGAAGCTATCAGAATGTTTTTGGCCTTTGCATGCTACCACGAACTCAAGGTATATCAAATGGATGTGAAATTTGCCTTCCTGAATGGGGATCTAGAAGAAGAAGTCTACATGGAACAACCTGAAGGATTCTCATTAATAGATAAAAAAGAATATGTGTACAGATTAAAGAAAGCCCTATATGGGCTGAAACAAGCTCCTCGTGCATGGTACTCAAGGCTGGACAGACACTTGCAAAATCAAGGCTTTAAGAGAGGAGGAGTACACAACAATATATACATAAAGGCCAATGAAAGTGAACTCCTGATTGTAGTAGTGTATGTAGATGACATCATGTTTGGAAGCAACAAAGATGAGTTAGCAAAAGGATTTGTTGAAGAAATGAAATCATAGTTTGAGATGTCTATGATTGGAGAGCTCACCTTCTACTTAGGACTTCAAATTCAGTAAAAGAACATAGGTACATTCATCTCACAAGAAAAATACTTAACAAAAATGTTGAAAAAGTTCAAAATGGAAGACTGCAAACCTGTATCAACCCCCATGATCACTGGATGCAAGCTATGTGTTGATGATGGATCTGCAGATATAGATCAAAGACTTTACAGATCCATGATAGGAAGTCTGCTATACCTAACAGCTTCTATACCAGACATTATGTTGGCAGTAGGACTTGTGGCAAGATATCAAGCAGCACCAAAACAAAATCACTTACAAGCAGTCAAAAGAATATTCAGATATCTACAAGGAACTGCACATTATGGGCTATGGTATCCAAAAGGCAAGAGCTTCACTTTGACAGCTTATACAGATGCAGATTGGGCCAGCTATGTGGATGACAGGAAAAGCACAAGCGGAGGAGCATTCTATTTGGGAAAAAGTCTGGTAGCATGGCTAAGTAAGAAGCAAACATCCATCTCTCTATCTACAACAGAAGCAGAATACATAGCAGCAGCAGCTTGTTGCACACAAGTAATGTGGATGAAACAAACTCTCCAATAAATGAAGATAAGCATTGATGAACCTATTTCTATCGAATGTGACAATACAAGTGCAATACGTATATCAAAAAATCCTATACTTCATTCAAAAACAAAGCACATCCCAATAAAGTACCACTTCCTCTAAGAACAAGTAGCACAGAAAGCAGTGAAGCTGGAATATGTACCAACAAAGGAACAAACAACAGACATATTCACAAAACCTCTTGCTCAAGAACCATTCGAATATCTAAGAGAAAAACTAGGGGTAGTGTGTACAGAGGCTACTCTCTGACATGAAAAGAAAACATCATTCCAGGGGGAGAACAGAAAATAAAACATCATTCCAGGGGGAGATCAGTCAATAAGGAGTGCCACAAAAGAGCCAGATGAGGATAATGTAGTGAGCAATGCATTGAACAGGTCCTCAAGATTAGAGTTTTATGGACAACAGTTGAAAACCACACCAGGAAATGAGCAACCCTTTGCCATTGATGTCAAAGGGGGAGGAAAAGCAAGCATCAGAAGAAAGGGTATTCTGAAAGGCAAGCAGAGGAAGTGCATTTCCATCAATGCCAAAGCGGGAGACTATTGGAAGTATTGTCATTGATGGCAAAGGAGACAACAGAGAAGAAGAGAGATAGCAAAAGAGGCAACAAAGTTGTAGAGAGGTAGCAGAGAGGCAGCAGAGGGTCAAGCAGCTATGAAAAGGGTCATTTGAAGATGGAGCTCAGCAGAGACAGGGCCATTTGGAGAAGCAGGGCAGCAAAAAAAAGAAGCAGCCTAGGCTACAGAGAATATAGAGAAACAGAGAAACGGTCTTGCACTGACATGCACTGCCAGTGCACTTTCATGCATAGGTATTAAACACAGCAGATCATTGCAGAACAAGATTTAGAAGCAAAGGTATCCGAGGTTAAATCAAAGGAAGAAACCTTGAATAAAGGCATGAAGCTGTTAATAAATGAAATGTGAAATGAAAACCGAAGATGTGGAACCATGTAGAAAGGGCGGAACCGTAAAGCAAAAGAACAGTGGGGTTATATATATGTATGGTCAAAAAAATTTGATAAATATATAATCCAGTTATAAAGTAGGGTTAATGCACAAATTGTGTATTTAAACGAAGAATGGAGGACAAATAAACATTGAAGCGGAATTATAAGAACTGGAACCCTAAGTCAAGAACGGAACCATGAGGAATAGTGAAGGCGGTTTTGGTGGAAGAAATAAGAAGTGTTGCACTGCCCTTGAGTGGTAAGCAGATTTCACCTTTTTGAATGCAATATAAGTCTCTGCTTGACGCATGTCCTAAGGTGGTTTTCCAAAACCATATTCATCGCTCGATTTCGGAAGATTATCTTCCTTGCAGTTAATTTGCGCGATATTGTGCAACATCCGTCGGATGGGTGCCTAACACTTTGTTGGAACGCGATAAACTGTGGACCATCAGATATGTTTGGAAATTAGTCAAGGTAAGTTGTTTTAGGCCCGAATCAAGGTTTATATTAAGTCAATCATCATACGAGCACAGGTCCTAAGGTTAGTAAAGGCAGGTTCCTAGAGTTATAAGTGTGGCATGGATGTGTTGGGTTTTAACCCAAAAGATATAGTGTTATAGATGTGGACTACTATATAAAAGCACCTCGTATAATAAAGCGAAGATTTAACTGAATTGTACATGAAATGTGGGGCCCAGATATAATTTACGTATATATGGTGGCTGAAGGCATATGGGAAAGGTTACATAAATATATATTAGTGCTGGGTTTAATTTTGAGTCAAAAGCTTTATTATAATGTTCCTACAGAGACTGTAATATATGTTGATATATTATTGTTGGTGTGCGATGTATAAAAGTAAGTGATAAATGTGTTGTGGGACCTGGAACTATAATATAGTCGGAGTTTCGTATGAAATACCATGGAATATGAATATAGTCCAAATTTGTTAATAAAATATGAAGACTTATAGTTGACACACACACACACACACACACACACATATATATATATATATATTGATATATGTGCTAGGCAAAGATTTATTGTTGATATAGTATGAAAGTGCATTATATATGCGTAGTGGGGTCCACAATATATCATCGCATCGGGGGAGAATGAAAGATGCACAGAGATGGTCAATTGAAAATTGTGATTGTGATTGAGCAAATGAACGTCAGCTGTCAAATTTGATGAGGGATGGACGGCGAATATGTGAGTCGCTTGATAGCCAGTGGGACCCTTCGTTCATCGCATCGGCAGAGATCTGTTGGAGGATGCGATTGCAATATTGTGATTACAATGAATAATGCAGACCCAATATGTTATGGACTGTGATTTTATATGCTTGAATTCTAGCTTTAAGGGCAACAAAGTGGGCCAGTGTTCAATTGATTAAAGGTTAATAAATGTTTACTCCAATTTCTTTAACCAAAGCTGAAGAGTAAATAGAAAGTAAAGCGGCAAGTATATATGAAACAATATATATATATATATCTGTGTATAGTGAACCATCACATCAGAGTAAAACAGAGCAGTGGCACATGTCATTGAAGTTTGTGATTGCGCTTAATCGCATTGGAACCATCACAAAAGGATTAATCGCATCAGAGTGAAGACAAGAGCAGTGGAACATGTCATGAAGGTTGCGATTGCGATTAATCACATCGGAACTACTCCATAGGAATTAATCGCAATCGGAAGTCCTCGGAGACCAATTCATCGCATTGGGGAATCAGAAAATTTCGGCAAGTGGGCCCAAAAGAGTGTTTTCTATGATTAAAAGGGTTTATTATTATTTCGCTGAGAGTTGTTTGTGTTATATAAGAAGGCAGTTATATATGTAGCAGTTACACAACTGCAGTGAACAGGAGAGCATGCAGAAACCGAAAAGGACAGAGACAACAGTAGAAAAGACAAAAACGTGGTGATCCAAAAGCCGAATGGATTGATTTGAAATCTATATTGTAACTGAATGTAAATGGTTTTAATTAGTTTATATTGTTTGTGATGCACTGGCAAGTCTCCGTAGGAAAACAAAACTCCACTGTAAAAATGAAATTTGTACAAATTGCTATATTTTTCTGAATGAGCTGGACAAAGAAATGAGAAGGTAGAAGGCAAAGAGTCAAGGCTATTCACTTCGAATTCCCTGTGGAATACAAATAGTCATGAGGAAAATTTTATAAATGATATCACATTGATATGCATATAGAGGTTAGAGAATGCAGAATTGAGGCAGAGAAGATAAGAAGGAGGAGCAGAAAGAGATGCTGAGAAAAGTCAGAGATGATCTAAGACAGATAAGAAAGCTGGAGGACAACAGTGAAGAAGGTGCAGAACAGAGCTGATATCCAAGGTAAATCAGCAAGCATTTTCCTTTGAGAGAGTGAGGAAGTTGGAGCTTCCCTATCAAGTTGTAGCTTAATATATGTCAATTGTAGCTCACTGAGGTTGGAGCCTCCTATAGGTTGGTGCCTGCAAAAAATTGATGGGAGTTGGAGCTTCCATGCAAGTTGTAGCTTGCAGAATTGAGGTTGGAGCCTCCTGTAGGTTGGTGCCTACAGAAAATTAGTGGTGAAAGGGAGTTGGAACTTGCCTTTGCATCACAACAATAATAAGATGTGGTTTTCTCCCTTTATGGGTTTTACGCTTATGTCTGTTGTCTCTGTGTGTGATGTTTATGTGTTGATATGGTTTATCCAATCACGCTTTATACTTGCTGCTCTCATATTAAGTCTGCTGTCACATTATACATTATCCAATTACTTGCTATTCACATATGAAGATTGCTCACATATAACGTTGATCATGAAATTAAGTTGTAAATAGGTTTAAAGTTCAGTTTAAAAGTTCTTGAATGTGTTAAACTGATTCAGCCCCCCCTCTCAGTTTGACTAAGGGTTCAACAACCTACTCTAGCCTATTCTAGCCTAGTCTATTCTATCCTACCCTAGCCTAATCAAGCCTAATCTACTCTAGCCTATCCTAATGTACTCCATCCTATTCTAGCATAGCCTACTCTAGCATAGCCTTACCTAGCTTAGCATAACCTAGTCTAACCTAGCCTAGTCTAGCCTAGCCTAACATAACGTAGCCAAGCCTAGCCTATCCTAGCCTACCCTACCCTAGCCTAAACTATCCTAGCCTAGCCTAGCCTATCCTAGCTTAGCATAACCTAAACTATGCTAACCTAGCCTAGTCTACTATAGCGTATTCTAGCCTAACCTAGCCTAGCCTAGCCTAGCATAACCTAGGCTAACTTAGTCTAACTATCCTATTTTTACCTAACCTAACCTAACCTAGCCTAACCTAAAATTTGATAGACTAGCCTAGCCTAACCTTTCCAAACCTAGCCTAGCTTAGTTTAGCTTAGCCTTTCCAAGCCTAGCCTATCCTAGCCTAACTTACATAGCCTAGCCTAACCTACTCTAGCCTAGCCTAGCCTAACCTTCCCTAACCTAGCATAACCTAGCCTAGGCTAGCCTACTCTAGCCTAGCCTAGCGTAACCTAGCATAGCATAACCTAACCTAGCGTAGCCTACTCTAGCCTAGCCTAGCCTAGCCTAATATAGCCTAGTCTACTCTAGCCTAGCCTAGCCTAGTCTACTCTATCCTATTCTAGCCTAGCCTACTCTAGCCTAGCCTAACCTAGCCTAACCTAACCTAAGCTAGTCTAACCTAGGCTACTCTAGCCTAACATAACATAGCCTAGCCTAGCCTATCCTAGTCTAATCTAGTATAGCCTAATCTAACCTCACCTAGGCTATACTATCTTTCTATCCTAGCCTAGCCTATTCTAGCCTCACTTAGCCTAGCCTAACCTAGCCTACCCTAGCTTGGCCTAGGATAGCCTAACCTAGCCTAGCCTAGCCTAGCCTGGGATAGCCTAACCTAACCTACCCGAGCCTAGCCTTTCCTAACCTAACTTAGGAAAGGCCTATGCTAACCTAGCCTAGTTTACTCTAGCCTATTCTAGCCTAACCTAGCCTACCCTAACCTAGGCTAACTTAGTCTAACTAGCCTATTTTTACCTAACCTAACCTAACCTAGCTTGGCTATCCTTGCATACCATAGCCTAGCCTAGCCTAACCTAACCTAACCTAACCTAGACTAACCTAACCTAACCTAACCTAGCCTAACCTAAACTTTGATAGGCTAGCCTAGCCTAACCTTTCCAAACCTAGCCTAGCTTAGTTTAGCTTAGCCTTTCCAAGCCTAGCCTATCCTAGCCTACCCTAACCTACTCTAGCCTAGCCTAGCCTAACCTTCCCTAACCTAGCATAACCTAGCCTAGGCTAGCCTGTTCTAGCCTAGCCTAGCCTAACCTAGCATAACATAACCTAACCTAGCGTAGCCTACTCTAGCCTAGCCTAGCCTTGCCTAATATAGCCTAGTCTACTCTACTCTAGCCTAGCCTAGTCTACTCTATCCTATTCTAGCCTAGCCTACTCTAACCTAGCCTAACCTAGCCTAACCTAGCCTAACCTAACCTAACCTAGTCTAACCTAGGCTACTCTAGCCTAACATAACATAGCCTAGCCTAGCCTATCCTAGCCTAATCTAACCTCACCTAGCCTATACTATCTTTCTAGCCTAGCCTAGCCTATCCTAGCCTCACTTAGCCTAGCCTAGCCTAGCCTAGCCTAGGATAGCCTAACCTAGCCTAGCCTAGCCTAGCCTAGGATAGCCTAACCTACGCTAGCCTTTCCTAACCTAATTTATCCTATTTTGTCCTAGCCTACTCTAGCCTAGCCTAGTCTACTCTAGCCTAGCCTAGCCTAGCCTACTCTAGAGTAGCTTAACATAACATTTCCTAACTTACTCTAGCCTAACCTAACCTAACCTAGCCTACCCTAACCTATCCTAGCCTAGCCTAGCCTACCCTAACCTAGCCTAGCCTAGTGGTGGATAACCTAACCTAAGCTAGCCCAATCTAACCTAACCTAACCTAACCTAGCCTTTAAATTTTAAAATCATTTAAAAACTTAATTTTAAATTGAAAAGAGGAAAGACTACAATTGCACCACCGTCAATAAGGTTCCAGAGCAGAACATGCCATTAAACAAAAGAATGAACTGATAGACATGCAAAATGCAATTTGAGGGTAATAAGAAGTTAATAATCAAATCTGCAATTTGCAAAATGGAATGGGAGGGTAATAAGAAGTTAATAATCACATAAAATGGACATGGATAAATAATAAAGGTTAATAAATTTACAAATTATATTTTAATAGAATGGATATGAATTTTATGGTTAGTTGCAAACATAATTTTTTAAAATTAATTAACTTTTTGTAGGCTATGTAAAATGGTACATATACTTCTCAATGCAAAAAAACCTCATTATATAACCATAAACAGGTAAAAACTCTGACTCTTATTCATAATTTTTTTTTATCCACCACTAGGATTGTGCCATGTTATTTCTAGCAGTTGGGAGTGATGGAGCCACCTCATTTCTAGCTCTTTGTGCCAGGTCAATTGTATCAACTTCACTATTAAAATAATGGAACATGCCACTTTCTATTATTTTCTTTGGAAGTACATCAACAACAACCATTGCTAACAAAACCTAAAATGTCAAAGACAACTTTTCATGACCTCATCATTTTTCTAATATAAAGGATTTATTATAAGATTATAAATATTTATGATAAAAAGATAATGAAAGGTAAAATAACATGACATACAAAAGCTGAAATGATGGATTCTTAGATGTCATAATATTAATCTTTATCATTGGATTGAAAAGAATGAAATAATGGATTTGCATATTTAATAATATTGAAAGTTTATAATGGATTCACAGATTTAATAATATTGAAAGTTTATATTACTTTTAGAAATAATAGATGAAATCATTATTTTTAAGCATGTGAATTAAATTTAATACAAAACAAATTGAAATAATAGGTTTTAGGTCATATTGCCTATGGTTACTAAATATTAGGGGTTATATATAATATGTCATTGTTAGAACTATTTTATTATTGTAATTTTTTTTTAGAATAGTTAAAATGTGAAAATCAAAGAATATTTAAATAAACCAATCATTTAGGGTAAATGAATACAAAAATATGTCTCTTAGGGAAGATAAACTCTAAGGAAACTTAGCTATAATATAAGGCCATTGCACTTCTCTTTTTTCTTTAGTAATGGAGATGAAAACACAGAACGAGGAACTTATTACAAAGTTTCCTTTGACATGATGCCCTATGTGGCTAACACAAAATCAAATCTTAGTGGTCATCTATTATTGCCTAAAATCTCATCCATCTATACTTTGCACAACTATGAAACAAGTGCAAAGGCAAAAGAATTGAATCTTCTCTCTTTCAAGTGGACTAATATATAATATAGCCTAATAGCCATCTACATTTAAGGATTTTCAATTCCTCTACCCTCATTTATTACTAGGTTTTAGAACATCTAGAGTCTTCTTAAAAGTATACATTAGGAAAAATTTTAAACATGGAAATTTATCTAAAATTGTAGAAATTTTGGAAAATCCTACTACCTCCTTAAATTGTTTCGCCATATTCATCTAAAAATATTCATATTTATAACAACTCTATATGCTATCTATAAAATTTCGATGAATTGTTGCATAAAATAATTTAATCCTATAAAATTTATGTGAATCATTTAAGAAAGAAAAAGGAAAGTGTGGAATCTTATATTGGAAAAAGCGTGGAAAATAATTCCATTTATCAAAATTTTCTCCTAAGATTTCCCCTGGTCTAATAGTGGGTAGGTCTGCCTATGCCATCTACTTAGTACGATGGTGGCCATGAAGTTAGCTCCAATTGTCGGAGGAATAATTTTCACATATGAGCTCCTACTAGGTTGGAATTTACACCATTCTAAAGGTCAATATATGAAGAAATATGTCACAAAAAGTTATGTTGATATTGTGAATTGTTTACTCAAGAAATTTTCACTTGATTGCTGAAAATGAACCTGCTAAATTATAAACCTTGAGTCTCTTAATTGGGATGTGCCACTAACTTAAAAGGTACTCCCCCAGTTGAAACACCTAATGTATGGGATACAAAAGTGGAAATAGACATGTCACGAACCAATGAAATGAAGGTGGACATAATGGCTCCTTATTCTAAATTTTTAAAGTGGGAAGATGTCCTATATTAGATGAAAAAATAGTTTCTCACATCATGTGGTGCCTAGGTGGTCTAATAAGGACTATTGACAAAAGCTTCAGAGATGAAGGTATATTGGTGGCTTGGGTCTATTAAATATAATCACCAAAATGAGGCCTATTCAATTGGAAAAGTGAAGAGACTAAAGTTTCTATAAAACCAGGATTGTAATTCAGTGGAAGATGTTCATTGATGAACTCAACTTTTTGTTTTAATATTTCTTTGGTTATCTTGTGTGAGTCATAACTATAATTATTTGTGTGCCATTATTTATAAATAACTATTATTTATTAATGGTTTTTTATTCCTCTACCTTTGAGGAAATCGTCAGATACTTCCTCACTAAATTATGTTTTCATCTATCCATTTACTTCTTGAGGCCCCTAGCCACCTCGACATATCTTGCTATTATTGTTCATGAATTAGCTAATATCCAACACTTGCTATGATGATCGTTTCACAACCATTTTTTAGCTAATGGAATTTGATCTATGGTTTTTAAAGTTCTATTAATATTGAGGCTTAAATGTAATATAAGGTTCCAAAATTGTCAATAAAGTAACACTCAATAGATGACCTACCGACATCTAGAATCCATGGCACTTGCTATTGCCATCCAATTTCCATATTATTACCATTGCAAATACTAATCCATATCACCTTGCCACATAATGTGTCCATGTAAACAACATGTCATCACCGTGTCTATGCCACATCAATGCAATGAAATATCCACATTGATGCCACATGATCACCACATTACTGCCAAGTCATCATCATGTCAATGCCATGTTATATCTATGTGAGTGGCACATCAAAACCACATTATCATCCACCACCTCACAGACTTCCTAGATCTAAATAGTTTTCTATGTAAGCTATTCCATTCATTATATCTGCTAGATTTCCAATGATATGTAATTTATGAGGCTCTTTCATTTTCTTTTTTCTTGGTTTCTTTGTATGCATAATTCATTTTTTTTATGTTATCTTTGTAATAGTTAATGGAACACATAATCTGTCATCTAACAAGTGTTTCAAGCGCTATTAGTATTGAGTCTTATGCCCAATATAGGGGTCCAAACATCTAGATATACTAACACTCAATAGATGACCTCCCGACATATAGTATTCGTGTCACTTGCCACTAAAATTCAATGTTTATCTTAGCACCATTGTACATTATAATCCATATAACCTTGCCACATAATGTGTCCTTGTCAATAACATGATATATCCATGTCTATGCCACATTAGTGCCATGAAACCTCCACATTGATGCCACACGATCACCACATGAGTGCCACATCATCACCATGTGAGTGCCATGTTATCTCTATGTGAGTGGCACATCAAAGGCATATTATCATATACCACTTAAGGACTTCCTAGATCTATATATTTTCCTACGTAAGTTATTCCCATCATTATGTCTACTATATTTCCAATGATATGTGCTTTATGAGGATTTTTTCTTTTTTCTCCCTTCTTTTTTTGGCATAATTCATTTATTTGTTTTGTATATTGTTGTAATAGCTACAAAAACCCCAAAATTTTGGGCTATAACCAAATTTTAAAGTCCACTTCATTCAAATTATAAATATATACATGGTTATGCTCATTAGACTCTACTTCATAGGATGATTTAAACTTTATTATGTCGTGAGAAGCTACATGTTGCAACACACACTCACAAGAAATGAAAGCACAACTTGGAAGTCTAGAACAGGTTTCTTTTTCACACATTTCATATTGTATTGTCACAACACTATCACATATCTTCTTACAATGGGGAATTTATGGCAAATTGATGATCCTCGCATGTGCAAGAAACAATATAAGCCCTATTCCCCATATTCATTTTCACACTAAGTTATTTTGCTTGCATCCTCTACTTCCTCTAGAAAATGTAACATTTTTCTTTATTCTATTCATTCTATTTGAACCATAACATGTCACCCTACATATGACTATACTGACAATTTCTGTTTTTCTATAAATTTCTCCCTTTTTGGTTAAAGTAATCTATAACTATGACTATTTTGTCAATGATAGATATAGTAAACAATTAGTTGTCATAATTTCATCTTACATCATAACGAAATGGCCCCACCAAAGAATATTATGTAAAAATATATTGAATAAGAGTGGAAAGAAAAAGGTTTTATGGCTTCCATTCCCACATAAATAGACACAACTTGTTTTACTCACAAATCCATGCCAATTACTAGGTTACAAATATATCAATTGTTTTCTTGAAAAGAGATCAAATATGAGGAAGAATATGGTTGCACATGTTTGCATCATGTTCCACTATATCCCCTTGTGTGGAGACCATTAAATGGATTATAAAGTGCATTGATGTCAAGGATATGACACTTAGAGATAGCCATGGTGAGGGTATAATGATATTCACATATCCCGACAATGTTGAGCACTTTAATTTGATGAGATATCAAGTAGCACTTAAGGAAAATCGGTAATACAATTTTCTCCTCTGCATATAACACTATCACCTTGAATTTTATATGAACCCTGGGTTGATAAATTAATTTGAGGAGCCCCTAGGAGTTGTAGCACTGTTGGTGCAATACCAGGGCTCACCAGGAAATATGTGAGGTGAGGGTAAAGGATAGACTCCCATAAGAGATGATTTTTCAAACAATCATACCCCAACACTCTCATGGTTACCAGGGTTATCTCCAATCAGTGGTAAAATATTACTCGTAGAGTTATGTTTGGTCAATGTTATACAATAATTAATTTTACTGATCATGAAAATATTGCCTTCATGGTGAAAGAAAGGAACATAAAAAAATAAATACATGACAATAGACATGGCATAAAACCAACTATGACTAAGGAGAAGATTATAATCTAAAGGGGTGTCTACAACTTCAAATTCAACATATACGGTCTTTCCCCTAACTCAACGGGAAAATTTGGAAGAACCCCCTCGGGTAAAAAATGGTGCCAGTTAAAGGCTTGTAGAGTGGTTCAAGATTTTGTGGGTGTCGATGACTTCAAATATATTCAGTATGATGTTGACATGACACAAGTGGAAGGCCCTTCATCCATCAAAGAGAAATAAAAATCATGAGAAAATATTCAAACTTTGATTTAAAATGAAACATGATGGGAAAATTGACCACGAGATGCATCAATGTCAAAGGTAATAAAACTAGACTCCCACTGATCAACCCCTCCAATGAAAATCAACAAGGCTTTTCCTTTCTAAGGGAATATTTTCAAAACCTCCAATGAAGACATGACACATGGTTCTTGGACAAGATCCTCAATAATACTATAGTTTTTGGCAAGGCACATATCAGGGTTGTGTGTTGATATTGAGACTACACCCTTGAATAGGTGATATATTGGTTCTATAGTCTTATATAATGTGAGTGGACCACGAGAAGTAGTAGGGGGTGGTTGATTCCTTGGGAGCATAACTCGACTCAAGAAGGTCATAATACACTACAACAAAAAATTCCATTGGTGAGCATCATGCATGTGACTCACCTTTAAGGTCCATTGCCAACGTCTCATATTGTGACGATCCTTAGAAAAATGTTGTTGTAAGTACATATAGTGATGGCCCCTTAATTTTTGTCAACAAATCCATTTTCAATGACACTTTTGGTCAGGGTTTTTAAAGCCTCATCACTAATTCTCTTTTTGGTGACGCTTCTAGCGACATATTTTATTGAACCTCACTAATGGTCTTTTTCGTTACTTTTGGTTACGGTCAAAACATTTTCGTCATAGTTAATCATTCCAAAGATATTTTGATGATGCTATGTGCATGTTACGATAATTTTTGTCAAAATATAATTATTTAAGACTATTGTTGTGCAATATTTTTTCTTTATTTGTCCAAGGTCATAGTGGTTAGATTCAGTCAATTTCTTAATAAGTAATTAGTGTGTATCATTTCCCTCAAGTAATGAGAATATAATTTTCCTATTATTCAACTCATGATTCATAATTCCATTTATATAAAGTTCCAATAGTGTGTGTAGAAACTATATTATTTAATACATAATCAAGCTTTATCAATTCTGTTAATGAGAGAGACCTAACACTCCTCAACACTATTGGCACACCTTAACATTTTTTGGCACACACTAACATTCCTTGGCACTTAGCATGTCTTGGGACATCTTTGTAGCTAGAACATATTGTCATGACTAGGACACCAAAACACATGTTGGCAAGCCCTAACCTAACATAACACTCTCCTAGCAAGTGTTGGTATGCCTTATAGTCCCTAGCATTCCTTAGATCACTTTGGCATGCATTAACATATATTAGCAGTTGGAACACATTGTCACTTGGAATGTATTGAAACCTATTATTAGTGTTTTTAACATGCCCCCTTTGAAAAATATAAAGTATTGACTTATTAACCATATTATGTGTTCATTTCCTTGCATTTTATCTTGGTTCTTCATTTTTTTGACTTGAAACTCCTTGACACATATTGGCATACCACTAAACCTTCAACATCATAGCATGTCTTAACAGTTGTCATGTCTTGGCATGCCTTCGAACTATTTGGCATATGTCAACACACACTGGAACTCCCTAGCATACTCTGGAACTTCCTAACATGCCCTGAGATTCCCTAGCATGCCTTAGCAATGCTTAACATACCTTGTCACTCCCTCCATTTCATGCCAGCTAGCACTCATTGACAATCCCTAACACACCCTCATATTCATTCACTTTCATAAAATTTTACCTAATTCTCTCTTGTGTTTCCTTAGTAATCCCTAACTCTCCTCAACATGCATTAGCACTCTTTGGCACACCTTAGAACTCTTTGACATGCCATACCACTTCATAACATGTGTATCACTCCCTAACAAAAATTGGCACTTGGCACATGGTGGCACTTTGCATGTATATAATCTGTTGAGATTCCTTGGTATGCTTCAACATGGATTAATTTTAATTTTATTTGAGATCAATTATTGGAAAGTAGATGAGAAGTAACAAGGAAATATTTGGCACTTAGAATGAAATAACACTTGGTACTTGGCACCTTTTGGCACCTACTGTTGGTGTGCCTAGCATGCCCCTCTTGGAAAAGGTATATTGATGAATTATTAACCCTCTTATGTTTTTATTTCCTTGTAGTTTAACTTGTTTCTCCTTTTTATTTGCTTGAAAATACCTGGCACATATTTTCGCACCCTTGCACATCTTGGCACGCCTTAGCACTTGAAAAATATTAGCATATTTGACATTCCTTCGCACTATCTAGAGCATGTTAGCATTCCCTACTATTCCTTGGTACTCAGTCCCTCACAACTAGCACTTTTACATTTTTTCAAAACTTGGGAACCAAATCAAGTCCTTAGCTATTGTAGTTCATGTGACATTGACCTGCTTCAACCACAAAAACCTTACCAATTAAACCTAATACAAGTATATTGTGCATTATTCACCTAATAAATTCCTAAAAATCATCGTAGGCCACTCATGTCTAAGATCAACTTGTCCCAATTAAGAACTTACCAAGACAAGGATCACATCTAGACATGGCCATTAAAAAACTAAGAAACATAGCTTACAAAGACAATATTTCACATGTATGTCCAATTCATATAAAAAATAAACCATTAACTGAGAGTTTTCAAGAACCACAAGATGCATAATACATACAAGATATAAATCAGTACAAGCCAAGTGCCCCAAAACTTATACAAAACAACGTAAAATATTCAATACTCTAAGATAGTTTAAAACATGAGAATTCAAGTCAAGTGTGCCACATGTCATATAAAAATAATAGCTAAAGGAAAAACAATGTTGTGCCCTACAAAAAGTCTCACTTTTTCTAAAATTGCTATGTCGAGCGCCTTATCACAACCATAGGCTTGCCTCCTACAAATCCTATTATGAAATTCTCCTAACACACTTTTCCCTTGGCACACTTGAATTCTCTCACACTCCTTGGCACACACTGTTATTTGTTCATTTCCATTTATTTTGACCTAGTTATCCCTTGTGATACCTTGACACTCCCTAAAACTCCTCATCAGGAATTGACATTGCCTAACATGTGTTAGGATGCATTTTCATTCGTTGGCATTTCCTAACCCTCCCTAGCTATCATACCCTCATAAATGACCTTAAATAATTTGAAACTTGGGAACCCAACCAAATCCCTGCATTACTATAAGAGCTTGACCAAGTTATGGTTACTACAAATAGACAATTTTGTTGAATTTTGTTGCTTGGTAGGTACTCGAGAAGCCTTGCGAGATGGGTTTCCTTGGTACACGGTGTTATTTTTTCATTTCCATTCTTGACCTAGTTATCCCTTGTGATGCCTCGACACTCCCTAAAACTCCTCATCAGGCATTGACATTGTCTAACATTTTTTAGCATGCATTTTCATTCGTTGGCATGTCGTGACCCTCCCTAGCTATCATACCCTCATAACTGCCCTTAAATAATTTGCAACTTGGGAACCCAACCAAGTCCCCGCATTACTATAAGAGCTTGACCAAGTTATGGTTACTACAAATAGACAATGATGTTGAATTTTCTTGCTTGGTAGGTTCTCGAGAAGCCTTGTGAGATGGGTTTGTGTTAGTTTGGTAAAAAATGAATTTGTGGGAAAAGAACCCAAGTGAAGGGGTTTTGGACCTAAGATTGGGTTTAAAATATAAAAGAAAATTAAAAAGGAAAATTAATGTTTCATAATGTTTAAGTGGATAAAACCCATATGTTCTAGAGGGTTCCTAAGAGGGCTTAGTACAAAGGAAAGAACATTAAGTGATAAGGAGCTCATTTGGTGAAGGAGATCGGGAGAGAAGTAGTCTAAAGTAGGTCAAGTTAGAGGGCCAAGTAAGTATTGCTAAAGGGAGGCTATGATCATACACCAAGAAAATTATCATCATGTGAGGGTTCATAAGAATGTCACATACCTTAACAGGTTTGAGATAGCAAGTAGAATGGCATACTATTCTTTTTCTTCTAGTTGTACAAGCTTAAGAGAGGTGTCTCATGAGAATTTTGGCATGTGATTTCAGTGGTGTTTTAGTGTGAAGGCCACATAAAATTTTTGAATATAATATATGGTTGAGACCATGTCTTCTAGTCGCTAGTAGGCTGAAAGGTCTGTGATAAATACCAACATAAATGTAGGAGGGACTGCACTAGAATCTAGGGGCAGAACAGAAGTAGTCATACGGGTAATATTGACTGAGGTAGGAATAGTTTGAGGGTCATAGAGATATGAAGTTCAGGTCAAAATTCAGTCAAAGAAATTCCCAAAACCTATGGATCTCTATGAGTTATGCCAAATCTCTTATGGATGCAAGAGTTTTTTTTTTTCCTATGGGTGGATAGGGTTTCTTCTAAAGAAATTAGAAAAAATTATAATGCCCTATTTAGGTCAATTCCATAGCATGTTCAGTCCATAACATATTCCCTTAAAGTGTAGAATCTTGTATTGGAAAAAAGATGGAAAATAAGTCCATTTATGAATATTTTCTCCCAATATTTCCCCTGGTCTAATAGTGGGTAGGTCCCCTTATGCCATCTACTTAGTACGATGTTGGCCACGAACATAGCTCCGATTGTGGGAGGAATAATTTTCACATATGAGCTCCTACTAGGGTGGTGTTTACACCATTCTAAAGGTCACTATATGAAAAAATGTGTCACAAAAATTTATGTCGATATTCTGAATTTTTTACTCAAGAAATTTTCATTTGATTGTTGAAAATGAACCTGCTAAATTATAAACCTTGAGTCTCTTAATTGGGATGTGCCACTAACTTAAAAGGTACTCCCCTAATTGAAAAACTTAATGTATGGGACAAAAAAGTGGGAATAGACATCTCACGAACCAATGAAATGAAGGTGGACATAATGGCTCCTTATTCTAAATTTTGAAAGTCGAAAGGTCCTATATTGGATGAGAAACTAGTTTCTTACATCATGTGGTGCCTAGGTGGTCTAATAGGGTCCATGGAAAAAAGTTTCAAATATGAAGGTATATTGGTGGCTTGGATGGGGTTAGATGAGGTGGAAGAATTATTATGGGCTGAGGAATCTTGTACATGATTTCCGGTAGTGTTATAGCATATCCTCAAAAGCTACAAGAAACATGTCGAGTGGAGTTTGAGTAAAGAAATGGTGGAAAATAGGTGTGGATAGGTGGGGTAGAGGTGGATCTTGGTATATTAATGGTATAAAAACCCTTTTCAAACCTCATAGCTCTTTCCAAAGCCTGTATTTCGCCCTAAATGCTGCTCTCGGTGATGTGGTGGTGACCTCAAAAAGAAGGTTGTAAGTGACTTGGATGGAAGGTGGTTGATGAAAGGGGAGGATTGGAGATCATGGTGCTGAAGGAGTCCTCCTCTGCTTCCATATTCAAATATGCAATCAAGATACATGTTTATGCATTCATAATTGACAAACTTATCGTAAAAATGATGGAAAATATGAGTTGAATTTAGATAAACCTACCTATGCAATTGAAACAAAAATCTACCTCTATACCTACAAAATGTTCACGATAAGTAAAGTAAAAATATCTAATTTTTTCCAAGAAATCATAAATTGAAATATATTTTCTCTGTTGGGGAATACCTTCCCCCTCAATCTCCAATGGAAGAGGTGAGAGAGGGAGGATTAGCACTAATTTTTAAGGTCTCATATGCTACCAAATATGAAATGAAATAAATCAACTACTGCAACATAACAGAAAACAAAAGTACATAAGAGAGATTGAGGCCAATGTACTGGTCCCTAACCCACAAGCTCATCTCCATGAAACTAACTTAGTGGAGAAGAACCAAATTCTCATGTTATTTCATGACCAATTTTTACATAAAACATGAAAGTAAGAAATGTCTAATACAAAATCAAAGATTTCTCTAGCTACATCCAAAAATTGAATCCTAGTGAGCTCTTTCTCTAGCTTATTTATGCTACAGGGTGGCTACCAACAACTCCCTAAAGAGTAGGTCTCTGTTCCCTTGGTACTCGAGAGAAGTATAGCTTGGCTCCCTTTTATCATTCACTTTCTTCTCTACCTTTGATTTTGAGCTGTTGGAGGAGAAGCTTGAGGAGATATTGGTTGCCTTTAGGAATTAAGAAGGTGGTCAACCTTTCTACAATAACTCTTTTTTATCTACTTCGAGCCTTGATTATGAAATATTTCTAAAAAATGGCATTATGACCTTGATTTTACTACATTTAACCCATATTAGGCCTCAAATCATGACAACGCTTAATACATGATTCTCACTAACAAAAATATAAAAATTCAATTAAATGTGAGGGAGAGAGAATAATTAAGCTAAAATGTTGACAAATAACCCCTTAGAATGTACCTAATGATGGTACTCATCATCACCCCCCTACCAAATCGTTTCTCATCCTCTGAGAACCTCACTCCTCTTTCTTGAGTTATTTTAAAACCCTTATGGCCTCTCTAACATCCCAAGGTATCATGGAAGGAGTCCCCTAAGGTGGATAAAATTGTGAATTCTTTTATTCTTCCTCCCATTCCTTGTCCTCCTCAGTTTGATATTTCCCTTCACTTAGTCCCCCAAAAAAGGTGGACTAAGTTTTAATCCAAGCCACTTGATCTTCATTGTTTGCATGACCCTTTTGTACAAAGGTTATCTTTCTAGGGAAGCTCTCAACCTCTCTGGAGTATGATACTCCAGGTTTGTTAGGCTAAGTGGGAGGCCATTCCATATTCTATGACATTCCATCAAACACTCCTCTCCTAGTAGTCTAGATATGTCATCATAATGTTCAATTTCATGTGCTTAGGTGTTGATATATCTGTCTACAAGATTGGAATCATTGACTATCATTTTGTGGTTGTTTATGACCCCTCTAGGGATGATCAGTGATGCCATGATTTGGAGAGGTTCTTTTCCTTCTCTCCTCATCGCCTTTTTGTCCTCCTCTTCCCTGTCATCTTAATTGGTCATCCAAGAGGCCAGTGCCATCAGTTGCATATCCCTCAACATATATTTTGGGTCCCAAATGTTTATATCAATTAGGATAAGATTATGCATGTAAAACTATGCCAGTTCGACCATATCTTCTATGTTAGACTCACAACAAAAATTAATAGATTTACTATACTTATGGAAGGGAAATGACCCATGTGATGCTAAATTTTTGATCTGGAATTGTAGCCACTACTCTTTTAGGGAAATGGAATAATAATTTGAGGGATGTATGTTTTGTATTACCTCCATACACATGTTTCCCACAGTGACAATATGTCTTTATTTTTGCTACAATTTTCCATTCAATCTTGCATTCATTGGTTGTGCCTCTTTTAGCTTCTCTTTCAACACTACCTCCCTAAGTGTGAGATCATCCAAATCTCTCCCCATCTCAGTGAGTTTCTCTTCGATGATCCCCTCTGAATTCCTATTTTTTACAATTTGCATCCAATGGTGGGTGTTCCCTCTCTCTTTCTATAGCTCATAGAACATGGGAATGGAGAGCTTTTGAGAGATCAACCTCCCTCTTTCCATGAATGTGTAATAGGAGCTTAAGTTTCATTGTGGGCTAGGATTTTGAATTTTTGTGATGTCTTTTGGAAAAAAAAATTGAGAGGCTGGTTCTTCCTTTAATTCCTCCTCTTTTGTCTCTTGTTTCTTAGCTTTTCCATCCTTCCCCTCAACCTCTTCCTCGTTTACATCACCTTTGAAATCATGGAATTCTAATGGTGTGTTTTTTTCTTCTTCCTTGACTTTTGGCTCTTCTTGTAGAAAATTATGAGTTTCCTGTTGCAGTGTCAAAGTTTCCTAAAGAAAACTCTGTGTTTCATCTAGCATACACTATTTTTCATGTTGCACAATTTTTTCTTCATGTTGAAGGTCTATGGGTGATTATGATTGATTGAGGGATACTAGCCTTCAGGAGTACCTTCTTGTGTAGGTCACATGTGTGTTTTTGGGTGAATTTACCTCTTGAATATTTCCCTCCTCTAGCCCTATTTATCCTTTCTTATCAAGTGATTCCTCAATTATGATGGGGCTAATGGTTGGAGTTTGAGGCCTCCCTTGTCTCACCATAGTTCTCTTCCTAGTCTTAAAGTACATGGGTGTTTTCCTCTTTATTTTTTTCTTTCATAGGGTTTCTTAGAGTGGCTAAAGTGGCAACCACTTCCTTTTTAGTGGTCCCTAGTCAAAGGTTAGTTTGTTGAGGGGAGATATGGGTGGTAAGCTTGTTGGTCTCAGATCTCCTCCTCTTCTATATTTCCTTCTTCCTCTTCCTATTTCTCTTCCTCCTCTTCACTTTTGTTTTCGTCTCCTACATCTTCGGTGGGTTATGACTCTATTTCCGTTTCCTCTTCTTCCTCTTCCTCATTTTTCCCTTCAAAGCATTCTTCTTATTCCTTAATTCCCCTTTCTTTAAGTTTAGATGAATGGTTCTCTCTAGGAGTGATGGTTTTTGTCCCAATGAATGCTTCACTATCCATGTCAATGAAGATGGACCAAGATACAAGGATGTTTATTATGTTTAGAGCATCTCCCACTATGATTTTAATGAGACCATGATGGTCTATGTGTTGATATTTCCTCTCCCTTACCCTCTGGATTGTATCTATAATTGAATGGAGGAGGAAATATGGGATATTCAATATCTAATCTAAGGGATGATCCCCTTTGAATCTAAGTCCATGCAATAATATAAAATAGGAGCTTAACCTCCCTCTTTCATGTTGCACATTTTTTTCTTCATGTTGAAGGTCTATGGGTGATTATGATTGATTGAGGGATACTAGCCTTCAGGAGTACCTTCTTGTGTAGGTCACATGTGTGTTTTTGGGTGAATTTACCTCTTGAATATTTTCATCCTCTAGCCCTATTTATCCTTTCCTATCAAGTGATTCCTCAATTGTGATGGGGATCTTGGTTGGAGTTTGAGGCCTCCCTTGTCTCACCATAGTTCTCTTCCTAGTCTTAAAGTACATGGGTGTTTTCCTCTTTATTTTTTTCTTTCATAGGCGTTCTTAGAGTGGCTAAAGTGGAAACCACTTCCTTTTTAGTGGTCCATGGTAAAAGGTTAGTTTGTTGAGGGGAGATATCAGTGGTAAGCTTGGGGTCTCGGATCTCCTCCTCTTCTATATTTCCTTCTTCCTCTTCCTATTTCTCTTCCTCCTCTTCACTTTTGTTTTCGTCTCCTACATCTTTGGTGGGTTATGACCCTATTTCCATTTCCTCTTCTTCCTCTTCTTCATTTTTCCCTTCGGACCATTCTTCTTATTCTTTAATTCCCCTTTTTTTAAGGTTAGATGAATGGTTCTCTCTAGGAGTGATGGTTTGTGTCCCAATGAATGCTTCACTATCCATGTCAATGAAGATGGACCAAGATACAAGGATGTTTATTATGTTTAGAGAATCTCCCACTATGATTTTAATGAGACCATGATGATCTATGTGTTGATATTTCCTCTCCCTTACCCTCTGGATCATATCTATAATTGAATGGAGGAGGAAATATGGGATATTCAGTATATGATCTAAGGGATGATCCCCTTTGAATCTAAGTTCGTGCAATAATATAAAATGGTATCCATATACCACACTTAGTCTTCCATCATAGGAGATATACTTGATTATATGGTAAGAAACCACATCCCATGGGTAAGGTATAATTTCCCTTCTTACACCATTATTATCTTCAATGTATTCGTCATTGGAAAATAAGAAAATCTTCTTAGAGGAATCAATAGAGACTTTTTCCTCTCTATTCCATTTAATTCATAGAGGTAAGGTGGTAATGTTTCTAATGAAATCAGGGTTTATTGTAATTTCTAGCCCTCTTAGAACTATGGTGGCCCTATCATATGTTTGAGAGCGCACGGCTACTAAAAATTCTCGAGCCACTGCATAAACATACCCCTTGAGGAGCTCAAATAACCCCAACCATTGGTGATTTCTAAAGATGTCAACCACATGAGAGTGTATTCTAATTATCTTTATGTTTGTGGGCTCCCTTCTATTGAGACCTCCCCCCATCTTGTGACTTTGTTAGAGAGTTTTTTTTGTGTGCTTTGTTTCCAAAATAACTATGATATGGAACCCCAAAGGCTTTAAATTTATACAAAAGTGGTTTTATTATCCCCTATTCCTCTTAAGGTCCCTTTAGTTTACTAAATTATGGCTTGATTGTGTGTAAATTACCATGAAAATTTATTGCAACTTGATGGGGTGATGGCCACTTGTCTCTACAAATCTGATGTCTCTGACTAGAAGGATGGCATTGGGGTGTTAATATACTTTGATGGTGGCTTGCATTCCAGTTTCTAAAAATCTCTTGCCTCTGTGTAAACTTCCTCTAGCATTAACAGAGTTTCCTGTAACAGGGTCTGCATGCAAATCCTAACCATGGATCAAAGCTACATAGTGTTTCCTGCCTTTTTCCTATTCTAAATAATCTTGAAATTCACAATATAATGATGGGAAATGGGCCAAATTACACTTTATACTCTAAATAGACCGGGCTTGGATCATATTGCTGATGTGGATTTGGAACGAGGTTTCAATATTTTGACCATTCATCCTACTCGAGACTATCATTCCATTTTTCCTCATAATTAGATCCCAACTCTTGTTATCATTCCCCTTACTGATGTGAAAACACCATGTGGCATGAAAACTTCACCAACTTTTCACTTTAACTATTCGAGGGTGACCAAGTTAACTGGCCACCTTTTTTCCTATTAAACTCTCTTTTCTTGACATTTACTCATTTAGTCAAATGATGCATAGTGAGAGGGTGAGGGAGACATAGTTGAGCCTACCTAATTACTAATGAGTGGCAAGTATCTTTGACGCAGGGATCTGGAGCATTATGATGGCCACAATTGATTTGTTTTATTTTTTCTCATTTTTTATTTATTTTTCTGAGTGAGGTGCTTACTGCATTTTCTTTTTTATTCTTATACACGTACCTCATCGAGACCTTAACATGATGCTACTGGTGTAACTTCCCTTCTGGATTCCTCTAGTAATCTTCAGGGTTGATATTCATCATTCATCTCATCGAATCGTTTTGGGGGGGGGGGGGGGGGAGATTTTTGGACATTGGTTTCAATGCTCTCTATGTGTTTCACGACATGGACTAACTGCCTCTCATGAATCCTAACTCTGGCGATTATAGCGGAGACTAAAGCCTTCAGGTTTAGGTCCAACAAAAATTGTGATTCAAACATGTCCAACATCAAGAATTTTCACTTTAATGATTTTAAGCACTATTCCACGAAATGTCCAAAGAAGAAAGCAAGAAAAAAGGATCATAGAGTAGCAGCAGTAGGCGAAGCTCTAACTTCACAATTTGAGCTTCATTTTACTCTTAGTGCATGCATGTAAAGAACAATAATGGGAAGCATGTGGTATATTGAAAGTAGTGCCTCGTTCTATATGACAAGGAATAAATATCTCTTCATTTACTTGGAGGATAAAGACCTCAAGAAAACATAGATTTTGGAGATGAGAGGAGGTCTAGCGTGACTAACATATGTTTTGTTACTTTTTTGAGGGAGTCTGGATCTCCTCTCAGACTAAAAAATGTGTTATTTGTTTCGGGACTAAGGAAGAATATTTTTTATGTCATGGTATTGGAAGACTGTGACTACGATGTGATATTTAGAAAAGGAAAGGTTTTCCTTAGACACATCCCCATAGGATAGATGAAACATATCATTGCATGATTCAAGAACCTATATGAACTTGAGGTACCATATGCATGCAAATCCATGAGTGGAAAGGCAAAGGTTATAGACTTGGTGGTTGAGAGGGGGCATGAATTACCACCTAACATGCAACGTCAAAAATTTGTAGAGAAACTAAAATTGGAGAAGCAGAGAGGAGGTCAAGTGGAGACATCCACTCAACCAGATAAATCCATTAGGGGATATTTCGAGCCAAGTGGGAGGAGGGATCACATGCAACCATACCTATAGGTGAGAGGTGGGGAAATGTGAACCAATAATCCCAAGAGTGAAAAATTTGGGCAGGGTCCCTTGAGTTATTTTGTCTAATGGATGACTACCTTAATACGGGGGCCCAAAATATACAGTAGAAATATGTATCAGTGGCAATGATGTAGTCATATTCCATAGTGAAAAATGTAGAGACTAGAAGAAGTCAAATACAATGGAGCATAGTGCAGTGTTGGGAGAAATGCAGATGGAATATTTCAGAGTCAGCAACAAATCAAATTTTTCAATAGACAATGCATTAGCTAGTAACAATTAGAGACTTCGATGAAATATGCATCATACTGGACACATTTGATTCATTTTATTTTTTTTGGATTCTATTCATTTGTAGATGTTGCAGTAGAGAAAAAAAACTTAGCGAAGTGTTGGATGCCAAACATTCAAAAGGTACCAGATCAGGATAGAGTTGAATTCCTTTCTTATTTAGAGGGAGTGTTGAAAATGGAAACACAAAATCTTGAAAGTGACATCGAGAAACATTTTAATTTCATTTTCCTTTGAATTAAATTAGAATAAAATTGTAATTCCAAATCTCATGAAAACTTGTATGAGTTACTAGGTTAAATGGACTTAGTCGGTTCAGTTAATTCGAGTTGAGGGAATAAATAGAGTCATGTATAGTGTATCCTACATTATATGAGTTCGAGTTGTAATTAATTAACTTATTTTATCGATGTTTAAGTCATTTAAACTAATTCCAACTCATGGAGGAACTAGTAGGAGGTTAGACAATGGGGTGTTTCTTCATGTCCTCAACCACTTAACTGATAAATTAGGTATAAATAATTCATGCATGTCAGGTTTGAGAAAGAATTTGTTGGGATTAGAGTTCAAGTGAAATGTACTATCAGTTGTATATGTATCTAAATTATGCTTAACTACTATGTTTAATGATTCATCTTGTAATGAACTAATCACACTTCAAAATGACTCTGTTTTGGAACAAAAGAAGGAGGCGCCTAGGTGGTCTAAGAGGGTCCATGGAAAAAAATTTCGGAGCTAAAGGTATATTGGTGGCTTGGATGGGCTTAGATGAGGAGGAAGAATTATTTTTGGCTGAGGGAGAGGGTGTTTGGCACTGTTAGAGGAAGCTGCTACAGGATTTTCGGTAGTGCTACAGGATATCCTTAAAAGTTACACGAAACATGTCAAGTGGAGTTTGAGGCAACAAATGGTGAGAAATAGGTGTGGAGAAGTGGGGTAGAGGTGGAACTTGGTATATTAATGGTATCCAACCCCTTGGAGAAGCTCATAACTCTTCATAAAGCCTATATTTAATCCTGAAGGTTTCTCTCAGTGACGTGGTGGTGACCTCAAAAATAAGGTTGTAAGTGACTTGGATGGAAGGTGTTTGATGAAGGGGGAAGACAGGAGATGATGGTGTTGAAGGAGTCCTCCTCTGCTGCCCTATTCAAATATTCAATCAAGATACTTTTTCATGCATTATTCATTAACAAAATTTTCATAAAAATGAAAAATATGAGTTGAATTTAAATAAAACTACCTATGCAACTGAAAAAAAAATATACCTCTACACCTACAACATGTTCATGATAAGTAAAGTAAAACTATCTAAGTTTTCCAAGAAATCATAAACTAAAAAAATATTTTCTCTATGTGGTAAGACCTTCCCCCTCAATATCCAATGGAAGAGGTGAGAGAGGGAGGCTTAGCACACAGTTTTAAGGTTTCATATTCTACCAAACATGGAATTAAATAAATCAACTACTGCAACATAAAAGAAAAAAAAAGTACATAAGAGATACTGAGGCCAATATACTAGTCCCTAACCCACATGATCAGCTCCATGAAACTAACTCAGTGGAGAACAACCAAATGGTCATGTTATTTCATAACCAATATTTTACATAAAACATGAAAGTAATAAATTTCTAATACAAAAGCCAAGATTTCTCTAGCTACATCCAAAATTGAATCTTAGTGAGCTCTTTCTCTAGGCTATTTATGCTATAGGGTAGCTACCAAAAACTACCTAAATAATATGTCTTTTTTCCCTTCGAACTCGAGAGAAGTGTAGCTTGGATCCCTTTGATCATTCACTTGCTTGTCTACCTCTGATTTTGAGTTGTCAGAGGAGAATCTTGAGGAGATATTGGTTGCCTTTAGGCATTAAGAAGGTATTCAACCTTCCTACAATCACGCTTTGTTGTCTACTCAGAGCCCTGATTATGAAATATTTCTAAAAGACGGAATTAATACCTTGATTTTGCTACATTTAACCCATATTAGGCCTCATATCATGGCAACGCTTAAGACACCATTCTCACTAATAAAAATATAAAAAATGCAATTAAATGTGAGCAGGAGAGAATAATTAAGCTATAAGTATGACAATTAACCCCTTAGAATGTACCTAATGATGGTACTCATAATCACCCCCCTACCAAATTGTTGCTCATCATATAAACAACTCACTCCTATTTCTTGAGTTCTTTTAGAACCCTTGTAATATCCCAAAATAAGGAAATTCTACACTATTGGGAATATCTTAAGATATTCCAAATGTGCAGCTATAGAAATACATGAACACAATATTGTAAACACAGAAAATATGATCATGTCATGAGAGAGAACAATATTAAGCCATAATTCTATTAATGGATTAGCAACAATGTACAAAATATCATGAGGGACAAGCCACTCAAGCCATAAGAACAAGTCTCCAATGATCAAAGCAATAGATACATGAGATGCTGCAACTATATAGAATGTCGGAGAGTAGTGATTACATAGTCTATATTAGTGTAGCTACTACTAAGAATGTACATACATGAAATATGGCTGAAGGAAACAAAATAAATTCCCAATAATGAATATATGGGCTCCAAGACAAGATTTCTAGCCAACCCAGAGAGGATTGCTAGAAATGCCGGAAAACATACAATGTGACAAATAACCCTAGGGTTAATGTCCCACTACAAACTAGATCTGATATGAAATTAGGCTATGAAATATATAAAATACTGATGTCCTCCTCCAATGGTATTTCTAATTAGAAGGCTGATCCCTCTACTCAGAAATAGACCCTCCTGATGAGCTCAACAAACCCTCCCAGCAACTGCCTCTAAAAATAACACAGCTCTGGACTGAAAATGCACTGTGAGGGATGGTAGATGGTTGGCCTAATGCCAAATATATGAAAATATGCCTGAGATTCCTTCTTACTAATCCTCCAATGGATAGATAATCTCTCCACTGAAAAACAAGCCTGGAAATGACTCTAAGAGATCCTCCTTTGCTGCACCCTGCAACACAACCCAGCTCTAAACAGAAACTGTGTTGTAGCTGAAGGAGGTAGCTTGGCAAAAATTTTGGAATAAGGAAATTTAGCCCAAATAACCTTTCCTTCCCTTAGGATAAGGTAGGGATTCCTGACCGGGAACACCCTTGTGCTAAATAGCACTGCAACCCTGCTAAATAGCAAGAGGAAGAAAAGTCTCAATAGACCCAAGAAAATAATAATCCAAGCATGAATACAATGGCTATCCTCCTCTCCATATATAGAAAGTGCTCCTCTCCATCATGGGTCCCATCCATATGTGCCACCTAGCCCATGCAAGTTGTCCTCCATTAAGACTATGCAGTCCATCATGGAGATGCAAAATATCTAGACAGTGCATGTGGACTTGGTCAAATATGATTGAATCAACATGATCCAATTCTGGTCACACCTATAGGTGCTCAATCCAGCTGCTTATTCTTTCCCTTTTCACATGAGGAATGTTATTTTTCCTCCTAAAGAGGTTAATGGGCCTCCCTACCCATTTTATTCATCTAATGCTAACTATAATGTTCCTTTTAGCTTGAGGCTAAAATTTGGGAGCATTACAGTCCTCCCCTCCAAAATGTTTCTTGTCCTCAAGAAACTACATAGACAGAGAAAAATTCCTCCCCTTCTCCTATTGTGGCCTCCTCATAAATAGTCCCACCACTTCTCAGGATAATCTACAACAAATCTACCCTCCAATGTCTCCCCCCAAAGATGCATGACCAAATGGATCACATCATGGAAAGGTGGAAGGTGTAAGTGGAAACCTTCTTGCTGTCTCATGGCCTCCTCAAGGTAGGAGTGATGATACACTTGGGAAATCTCATTCCCAATGAGTGACCCATTCACCCATGCTATCATCCAAGTGGCCTAATATATAATATAGCCTAATAGCCATCTACATTTAAGGATTTTGCATTCCTCTACCCTCATTTATTACTAGGTTTTAGAACATATAAAGTCTTCTTAAAGTATACATTAGGAAAAATTTTAAACATGGAAATTTATCTAAAATTGTAGAAATTTTGGAAAATCCTACTAGCTCCTTAAATTGTTTCGCCATATTCATCTAAAAATATTCATATTTATAACAACTCTATATACTATCTATAAAATTTTGATGAATTGTTGCATAAAATAATTAAATCCTATAAAAATTATGTGAAAAATTTAAGAAAGAAAAAGGAAAGTGTAGAATATTGTATTGGAAAAGGCATGGAAAATAAGTCCATTTATGAAAATTTTCTCCTAATATTTCCCCTGGTCTAATAGTGGGTAGGTCTGCCTATGCCATCTACTTAGTACGATGGTGGCCACTAAGGTAGCTCCAATTGTGGGAGGAATAATTTCACATATGAGCTCCTAATAGGTTTGTGTTTACACCATTATAAAGGTCACTATATGAAGAAATATGTCACAAAACTTTATGTTGATATTTTGAATTGTTTACTCAAGAAATTTTCACTTGATTGCTGAAAATGAACCTGCTAAATTATAAACCTTGAGTCTCTTAACTGGGATGTGCCAGTAACTTAAAAGGTACTCCCCCAGCTGAAACACCTAATGTATGGAATACAAAAGTGGGAATAGACATCTCATGAACAAATGAAATGAAGGTGGACATAATGGCTCCTTATTCTAAATTTTGAAAGTTGGAAGATGTCCTATATTGGATTAGAAACTAGTTTCTCACATCATGTGGTGCCTACGTGGTCTAATAAGGTCCATTGACAAAAGGTTCAGAGATGAAGGTATATTGGTGGCTTGGGTATGTTCAATATAATCAAAAAAATGAGGTCTATTCAATTCAAAAAGTGAAGAGACTAAAGTTTCTATAAAACTAGGATTGTAATTCAATGGAAGATGTTCATTAATGAACTAAAATTTTTGTTTTAATATTTATTTGGTTATCTTGTGTGAGTCATAACTATAATTATTTGTGTGACATTATTAATAAATAACCATTATTGATTAATGGTTTTATATTCCTCTACCTTTGAGGAAATCGTCAGATACTTCCTCACTCAATTATGTTTTCATCTATCCATTTACTTCTTGAGGCCCCTAGCCACCTCGAAATATCTTGCTAGTATTGTTCCTGAATTAGCTAATATCCAACACTCTCTATGATGATCATTTCACAACCATTTTTTAGCTAAGGGAATTTTATTTACGTCATCTAACAGGTTTTTAAAGTTCTATTAATGCTGAGGCTTAAGTGTAATATAAGGGTCCAAACCTCTCAATAAATTAACACTCAATAGATGACCTCTCAACATCTAGCATCCATGTCACTTGCTATTTCCATCCAATTTCCATATCAGCACCATTGCAAACCCTAATCCATATCACTTGCCAACATAATGTGTCCATGTAAACAACATGTCATCACTGTGTCTATGCCACATGATCACCACATTAGTGTCAAATCATCATCATGGAAATGCCATGTTATATCTATGTGAGTGGCACATCAAAGCCACATTATCATCTACCACCTCACGGACTTCCCAGATCTGAATATTTTTCTATATAAGCTATTCCATTCATTATATTTGCTAGATTTCCAATGATATGTACTTTATGAGGATCTTTTCTTTTTTTCTCCTTGGTTTCTTTTTATGCATAATTAATTTTTATTTATTTATTTATTGTTGTAGTAGTTAATGTAACATATAATATGTCATCTAACAAGTGTTTCAAGTGCTATTAGTATTGAGTCTTATGCCCAATATAAGGGTCCAAACCTCTAAATATACTATCACTCAATTGATGACATCCCGACATCTAGTATCCATGTCACTTGCCACTGAAATTCAATGTCGATCTTAGCACCATTGTACACTCTAATCCATATAACCTTTCCACATAATGTGTCCATGTCAATAACATGATATATCCATGTCTATACCACATTAGTGCCATGAAACCTCCACATTGATGCCACAAGATCACCACATTAGTGCCACATCATGACCATGTGAGTGCCATGTTATCTCTCTGTGAGTGGAAAATCAAAGGCACATTATCATATACCACCTTAAGGACTTCCTAGATCTATATATTTTCCTATGTAAGTTATTCCCATCATTATATCTGCTATATTTACAATGATATGTGCTTTATGAGGATTTTTTCTTTTTCTCCCTTCTTGTTTTGGCATAATTCATTTTACTTTTTTGCATATTGTTGTAATAGCTACAAAATCAAAAGCATTTTAGACTATAACCAAATTTTGAAGTCCACTTCATTCAAATTATAAACGTATATATGGTTATTCCCATTATACTCTACTTCATAGGAGGATTTAAACTTGAGTATGTTGTGAGAAGCTACATGTTGCAACACACACTCACATGAAATTAAAGAACAGCCTATAAGTCTAGAACAAGTTCCTTTTTCATGCCTTTCATATTGCATTGTCACAACACTATCACATATCTTTGTACGATTTGGAGTTTATGGCAAGTTAATGATCCTTACATGTGCGAGAAAAAATATAAGCCCTATTCCCCATATTCATTTTCACACTAAGTTTTTTTGCATGCATCCTCTACTTCCTCTACAAAATGCAACATTTTTCTTTATTATATTCATTATATTTGAACCATAACATGTCACCCTACATATGACTATACTGACAATTTCAGTTTTTCTATAAATTTCTCCCTTTTTGGTTAAACTAATTTATAACTATGACTATTTTGTCAATGATAGATATAGTAAACAATTAGTTGTCATAATTTCATCTTACATCATGACGAAATGGCCCCACCAAAGAAGATTATGTAAAAATATATTGAATAAGAGTGAAAAGAAAAAGGTTTTATGGCTTCCATTCCCACATACATAGACACAACTTGTTTTACTCACAAATCCATGCCAATTACTAGGTTACAAATATATCAATTGTTTTCTTGAAAAGAGATCAAATATGAGGAAGAATATGGTTGCACATGTTTGCATCATGTTCCACTATATCCCCTTGTGTGGAGACCGTTAAATGGATTATAAAGTGCATTGATGTCAAGGATATGACACTTAGAGTAGCCATGGTGAGGGTATAATGATATTCACATATCCCGACAATGTTGTGCACTTTAATTTGACGAGATATCAAGTAGCACTTAAGGAAAATCGGTAAGACAATTTTGTCCTCTGCATATAGCGCTATCACCTTGAATTTTTTATGAACCCTTGGTTGATAAATTAATTTGAGGAGCCCCTGGGAGTTGTAGCACTGTTGGTGCAATACCAAGGCTCAGCAGGAAATATGTGAGGTGAGGGTAAAGGATGGACTCCCATTAGAGATGAATTTTCAAACAATCATACCCCAACACTCTCATGGTTACTAGGGTTATCTCCAATCAGTGGTAAAATATTACTCGTAGAGTTATGTTTGGTCAATGTTATACAATAATTGTTTTTATTGATCATGAAAATATTGCCTTCATGGTGAAAGAAAGGAACAAAAAAAAATAAATACCTGACAATAGAGATGGCATAAAACCAACTACGACTAAGGAGAATATTATAATATAAATGGGTGTCAATAACTTCAAAATCAACATACACGGTCTTTCCTGCTAACTCAATGGAAAAATTTGGAAGAACCCCCTTGGGTACAAAATGATGCCGGTTAAAGTCTTGTAGAGTGGTTCTAGATTCCGTGAGTGTCGATGACTTAAAATATATTTAGTATGATGTTGACATGACATAAGTGGAAGGCCCTTCATCCATCAAAGAGAAATAAAAATCATGAGAAAATATTCAAAATTTGATTTAAAATGAAACATGATGGGAAAATTGACCACGAGGTGCATCAACGTCAAAGGTAATAAAACTAGACTCCCAGGGATCAACCCTTCCAATGAAAATCAACAAGGCTTTGCCTTGCTAAGGGAATATTTTCAAAACCTCCAATGAAGACATGAAACGTGGTTCTTGGACAAGATCCTCAATAATACTATAGTGTTGGGCAACAGACACATTAGGGTTGTGTGTTGACATTCAGACTACACCCTTGAGTGGGTGATATATTGGTTCTATATTCTTATCTAATGTGAGTGGGCCACGAGAAGTAGTAGGGGTGGTTGATTCCTTGGGAGCATAACTCGACTCAAGAAGGTCATAATACACTACAAAAAATTCCATTAGTGAGCATCATGCATGTGACTCACCTTTAAGGTCTGTTACCAATGTATCATATTGTGACGATCCATAGAAAAACGTTGTTGTAAGTACATATAGTGATGGCCCCTTAATTTTTTTCAACAAATCCATTTTCAATGACACATTTGGTTAGGGTTGTTAAAGCCTCATCACTAATTCTCTTTTTGGTGATGCTTCTAGTGACAATATTTTATTGAACCTCACTAATGCTCTTTTTGGTTACTTTTGGGTACGGTAAAAAATGTTCATCATAATTAATCATTCCAAATAGCTTTTGATGATGCTATATGCATGTTACTATATTTTTTGTCAAAATATAATTATTTAAGACTATTGTTGTGCAATATTTTTTCTTTATGTGTCCAAGGTCATAGTGGTTAGAGTCAGTCAATTTGTTAATAAGTAATTAGTGTGTATAATTTCCCTCAAGTAATGAGAATATAATTTTCCTATTATTCAACGCATGATTCATCTCTATTTGGTTTATTATCTAACAAATTCCATTTATATAAAGTTTCACTAGTGTGTGTAGAAACTATATTATTTAATACATAATCAAGCTTTATCAATTCTTTTAATGAGAGAGACCTAACACTCCTCAACACTATTGGCAAACCTTAACATGCTTTGGCACACACTAACATTCCTTGGCACTCAACATGTCTTGGGAAATATTTGTACCTAGAACATCTTGTCATGACTAGGACACCCAAACACATGTTGGCAAGCCCTAACCTAACATAACACTCTCCTAGCAAGTGATGGTATGCCCTATAGTCCCTAGCATTCCTTAGATCACTTTGGCATGCATTAACATATATTAGCACTTGGAACACATTGGAACTTGGAATGTATTGGAACCTATTATTAGTGTGCTTAACATGCCCCCTTTGAAAAAGATAAAGTATTGACTTATTAACCATATTATGTGTTCATTTCCTTTCATTTTATCTTGGTTCTTCCCCTTTTTGACTTCACACTCCTTGAAACATATTGGCATAACATCACACCTTCAACATCCTAGCATGTCTTAACATTTTTCATGTCATGGCATGCCTTTGAACTATTTGGCAGATGAAAACACACACTGGAACTCTCTGGCACACTCTAGAACTTCCTGACATGCCCTGAGATTCCGTGGCATGCCTTACCAATGCTTAACATACCTTGTCACTCCCTCTATTTCATGCCATCTAGCACTCATTGATAGTCCCTAGCACACCCTCATATTCATTCACTTCCATACATTTTTACCTAATTCTCTCTTGTGTTTCCTTAGTAATCCCTAACTATCCTCAGCATGCATTAGCACTCTTTGGCACACCTTAGAATTCTTTGACATGCCCTACCACTTCATAACATGTGTATCACTCCCTAACACACATTGGCACTTGGCACATGCTGGCATTTGGCATCCCTATAATTTGTTTAGATTCCTTGGTATGTTTCCGCCTAGTTTAATATTAATGTTATTTGAGATCAATTATTGGAAAGTAGATGAGAAGTAACATGAGAATATCTGCACTTAAAATGAAGTAACACTTGGTACTTGGCATCTTTTATCACCTACTGTTGGTGTGCCTAGCATGCCCCTCTTGGAAAAGGTAAATTGATGACATATTAACCCTCTTATGTGTTTATTTCCTTGTATTTTAACTTGTTTCTCCTTTTTATTTTCTTGACAATCCCTGGCACATATTTTCACACCCTTGCACATCTTGGCACGCCCTAGCACTTGACACATATTAGCATATTTAACATTCCTTTGCACTATCTAGAACATGTTAGCATTCCCTACTATTCCTTGGTACTCAGTCCCTCACAACTAGCACACCTACATTTTTTCATGACTTGGGAACCAAATCAAGTCCTTAGCTATTGTAGTTCATGTGACATTGACCTACTTCAACCACAACAACCTTACCAATTAAACCTTATACAAGTAGATCGTGCATTATTCACCTAAGAACTTCCTAAAAATCATATTAGGTCACTCATGTCTAAGATCAACTTGTCCCACGTAAGAACTTACCAAGACAAGGATCAAATCTAGACATGGCCATTAAAAAACTAAGAAACATAGCTTACAAAGACAATATTTCACATGTATTTCCAATTCATATAAACAATAAACCATTAACTGAGAGTTTGCAAGAACCACAAGATGCATAAGGCATACAAGATATAAGTCAGTACAAGCTGAGTGCCCCAAAACTTATACACAACAATGTACAATATGAAAAACTCTAAGATAGTTTAAAACATGAGAATTCAATCCAAGTGTGCCACATGTCATATAAAAATAATAGCTAATTAAAAACAATGTTGTGCCCAAAAAAAAGTCTCCCTTTTTCTAAAATTGCTATGTCTAACGCCTTATCACAACCATAGGCTTGCCTCCTACAAATCCTATTATGAAATTCTGCTAACACACTTTTCCCTTGGCATACTTGAATTCACTCACACTCCTTGGCACACTCTATTATTTGTTCATTTCCATTCATTTTTACCTAGTTATCCCTTGTGATACCTTGACACTCCCTAAAACTCCTCATCAAGAATTGACATTGCCTAACATGTGTTAGCATGCATTTTCATTCTTTGGCATTTCATAACCCACCCTAGCTATCATACCCTCATAAATGACCTTAAATAATTTGCAACTTGGGAACCCAACCAAATCCCTGCATTACTATAAGAGCTTGACCAAGTTATGGTTACTACAAATAGACAATTTTGTTGAATTTTGTTGCTTGGTAGGTACTCAAGAAGCCTTGCGAGATGGGTTTCTATTAGTTTGGTAAAAAATGAATTTGTGGGAAAATAACCCAAGTGAAGGGGTTTTGGACCCAAGATTGGGTTTAAAATATAAAGAAAATTAAAAAGTAAAATTAATATTTCGTAATGTTTAAGTGGATAAAACCCATATGTTCTAGAGGGTTCCTATGAGGGCTTAGTATGAAGGAAAGAACATCAAGTGATAAGGAGCTCATTTGGTGAAGGAGGTCGGGAGAGAAGTAGTCCTAAAGTAGGTCAAGTTAGAGGGCTAAGTAAGTATTGCGAAAGGGAGGCCATCATCATACACCAAGAAGAATATCATCATGTGAGGGTTCATACAAATGTCACATACCTTAACGGGTTTTAGATAGCTAGTAGAATGGCATACTATTCGTTTTATTCTAGCAGTTCAAGCTTAAGAGAGGTGTCTCATGATAATTTTGGCATGTGATTTCAGTGGTGTTTTAGTGTGAAGGCCACATCAAATTTTGGAATATAATAGAGGGTTGAGACCATGTCTTCTACTCATTAGTAGGCTGAACGGTCTGTGATAAAGACCAACACAAATGTAGGAGGGATTGCATTAGAATATAGGGCCATAACAGAAGTAGTCATACGAGTAATATTGACTGAGGTAACCGTAGTTTGAGGGTCATAGAGATATGAAGTTCAGGTAAATATTCAGTCGAATAAATTTCCAAAACCTATGGATCTCTATGATTTAGGCCAAGTCTCTTATGGACACAAGAGTTTTGCTTTTTCTATGGGTGGATAGGGTTTCTTCTAAAGAAATTAGAACAAAAATATAATACCCTAGTTAGGCCAATTTCTTAGCATGTTCAGTCCATAAGGTATGCCCTTAATATTGTGACAAATCTATGTATAAGAAGAGGGGTCGTGACCATTAGAGCGAGGTTTATCTCAGCAATATAGACCACATATATGGAATATTGATTTTACAAGTATGTGTGGAGATAACATATCCAAAGGAGGGTGGAAATTGAGTAAAATATTGAGTAGAATAAATGTGTCATATGAGGAATGGATTTACATGAGGAGGAGTAGGTCTTGGATGACTATCCATAGAGTTAATCACAAGGATCTGAAGCAGCTTATAAACAGTTAGTCCATGGAATATTAATGGATTATTTGTGACCTCGTTTCAGTCTTTTACATATTGTTAGAAAGATTAGAAAAGGAGTAGTTCATATTTATTCATAGATTGGACAACGTAGAAATTGGTACACAAGAATGGTGATTTTGAGAGGACACAAATCACTATTAGGTGGAAAATTTGGAGATCATTAGATGAGGGAAGTGTTATGGGCCCTAAATCAATAAAATAATTTATTTTGGTTGGGAAATTTGATGGCATTCCAGGTACACTTGGAGGTTTTTAGGTGACTATCAAAGAAGAGCCCTAAGTCATATACTTGTGAAGGAAAACAAGACTTGTAGAAAGTTCAGTGTGTTGGGCCTAAGGATGAGAAAAATTTGAAGGAAAAAGTAGCATTCAAGTGTGGTATATAATTAGCCTCAGTTCACTGAAGTGTATAGGATTGATTCAGTGAGAAGAAGAAAAACCTCCATAGCCCTAGTATTGGCATCTTGGAGCAGCACTATGGCAAAACTTGGCAGACCAAAGAGCTGTTCAAAAATAGAGTTTTGAAAAGTTGATCTAAGACCCTAAGTGTTGCAAACGTTGAAGGAAAAATGCAGTAGGTATAGGGTAAATTTTGTTGAGATGATTTTGATAACCTAAAGAAGTTGAGTTCGTTAAAAGAGGCAGATTGAGGAGTTACATAATCAGAGGCAAGAGGGCTTGCCATATTTCTTTAGGACACATGGACTAAAATGGTTGTGTGTGACCACCATCAGCAAGTAGGTCAAGTGTTATACTTTTCAAGGTATATTGGTTTTAAATGACTAACAAAAAGCCCTAGTTATATTACTTATATCAGTGTGATTGTAAAGGTCTATGATTCCTTGTATGGGAACCATAGTCTATTATATTATAGTTTGTAATATAATGAAGAAGTGTTTCAAAAAGGTAAAAATTATCACTATTTTATTCCTTGATGTCTTTAGATTTCATTGTGAAAAGTAGTTGTGTTTTGGCACTTAAGTGTGTTTGCATCAAATATTATAACACCAAACCCAGATTCTCATGTGTCATGGAAATTCAACATATTCCTTGTTCACCTAAGAACTAATTATAACTCATCTTATGATACTCATGCCCAATATCAAGTCATCCCAATTAGGAAGTTACCAAGAAAACTATCATCACATCTAAATGTGGTTGTAAAACAACTAAGTAACACAATTTACATCTTGAAATGTTATAACACCTAGCAAGTCTTAGAATTCCTTGGCACTATGTGGCATGTGTTAGCATCCCCTACATTCCTTGGCATGATTTGAAAATCCCCAACACACCCTAACACTTCCTAAAACGCCTTGTAAATTTATCATACCTTCGCACTACCTAGCATATAACCTTGTCACTCCCTCTTTAACACACCTAGAACTAGTTGACACTCCGTGTCACACACTCTTGTTTGTTCATTTCTATGAATTTTGACCTGGTGCTTCCTTATGTTTCCCTTACACTCCCTAACACTATGTAGCATGAATTGGAACACTTTAGCAATGGCACATCTTGGCATGCCACCCTACCAGTCTAGCATTCCTTGACACTACATAGCATACATGTTCACTCTCTCCATATAACACCTAGAGCTCACTGAAACTCCCGATCATAAACTATCATCAATTTATTTTCATGTATTTTTACCCAGTGATCCCTTGCATTTCCATATCACTCCCTAACACTCATTGGCACGTGTTGGTACACCCTAGCACTTAGGAAATCTTGGCATGTTTCCATGGCATCTAACATGTCTTAACTTTTCCTAGCATAGCTTGTCACTCCTACGAGCTGGAAAAACTACCAGAATTCAGTAAATGGGAGGGAGAAGCAACCAGAGTGGGAAAATTTTTGGGTTGACTTGGCGCAAGAAAACATAAGGTGGAACACCAAATATGGGGCCTCATCCAAAGAAGTAGAAGAGAAATTTTTATTTGTCAACAAAGGAAATAAGTAGAAGGGAAAGAAGTCCCAAGGTGAAGAGAGAAAGTATAAATAATTGTCCAACATCAAGCATTTTCACTGTCATGAGTTTAGGCACTATGCCACGAAATGTCCAGAGAAGAAATAAATCAAGAAGGAGCACAGAGTAGCAGCAGTAGGTGAAGCTCTAACTTCACAATTCGAGCTTCAATTTACTCTCAGTGCATGAATTTAAAGCACAATAATGGGAAGCATGTGGTATATTGAAATAAGTGCCTCGTTCCATATGATGAGGAATAAATATATCTTCAATGACTTGGAGAAGAAAGAACTCAAGAAAAACATAGAGTTTGGAGATGACAGGAGGTCTAGCATGACCGACATACATGTTTTTACTTTTCGGAGGGAGACTGGATTGCCTCTCAGACACAAAAATGTGTTGTTTGTTCCATGACTAAGGAAGAATATTGGTTATGTCATGGTATTGGAAGACTATGGCTACGATGTGATATTTAGAAAATGAAAGTTTTTCCTTAGACACAACCCCTTAGGACAAATGGAACATATTGGTACACAACATTTTGTCACCGTCCCTGCAATCCACATCCCGCACATTGGAGGACCATTTATGTGACTTATATGTAGTTTCATGCCTTGAAAAAAGTGTGATTTCATCCCTTTCCATGAGAATAACATTTCATCTGTTGACTATTCTTGGAACAAAACATCAAAAACACATGATTTTGGGTTGGAACTGGCAAGCAGTTATGGACTCGCACCAATAAGAGAAACCAACACTGAGACCCACACCCATTGGCTCTCTGTCTCAGCGGACTACCCACGCTGAGATTTTTTTGGATGTTTTTTTAAATGTAGAAGAAAAATTTCCATTTCCAACCACTTCGTGAGCGGAGTCAGCATGAGTTGTTCGACTGAATAATATCGGACATCTTCCTTTGGCTTCTTGTTCCCTAATTTTGGGAAACCTCCCAAAGGATAAGGCCTCGCTTCCACCATTTGATGGATCCCAACCTCCTCCTCCTCTCCTATAAATACATCTCTCTCACATAGATGTAGCTAGCTGAACATTTTGGAGCATAGATGAAATAGTTTGATAGCTGGTGTGAGATAGAGCAGAGAGAGACCCCTTGTCGAGAGAGGGTGTAGGTTGATTTCCTCACCAATTCCAATTCCCTGACGAATGCTCGAGATGTGTTTTGACTTGAACCGTCGAAGGAGGCAGTGATGTGAAGGCTTTTTTGGTTGTAATATCTTTCTTTCTCTTAATAAATACATGAATGATTTTTTGGTTCCCGTCTTGTGTTGATGTGATTAATATTGCACAATACGTTTAGTTCTCCTTGAACAATTAGATAATTATGAATGAAAATATTGTTTTGTATGATGCTTTCGTTCTCTGGTCCTTGTGTAGGAACCTGACTACCATTGCTGAAGGACTGCGACGTGCCCGGACGAAGATCACGAGACTTCTGCCACAACTACAACAACTTCGTTGGAACAAATGTAGGACATATATCCTGACTCAGTTTCATTCATTAACTAGGAATCAATGCATTAGCATGTCCTCTTGTTGCTAGACCCACCCTAGGGCTAGAGGGATCACCTCTGTCCACAGAGGGGATTTACCTACATAACAAGTTGGAAACTTTGCTTCGGATCAGTATGGGTTTGTGATCTCGTTGTTTGTCGAGCGGTTGGCTTGTTGATTCGACTTTGGTCATTTCATCATTTTTCTACTTTTCTTGACTTGTCTGACTATTTTCAACCACCCTGTTCAGTTCCAGAGTGTCAAGTTTGACCTCTTATTGGTGGTTTTATTTTTTCCCATGGTTTTCTATTTTGGCGCTGATTTTCTTTGAACAGACATGCCAATTGGTGCATGTTTCTCTTGTCACAGGTGTGCCAACCCCTGTTTAGTGTGGATTACAGCTAAACAGTCACACCGAATCCTGTAGGATTTGATTTGAAGTATTTTCTGAGTTTTTGTCAGTGTTTCTAGGCTCTCGATTGGTTTTTTACCTTCCAATTGGTCGACTAATATTTTTTTGACTCTGTAGTCTCAGTCTTCTCAGCTATTTGTCCATCATCTTATCATTGGAGTTTATAGCCCTAGGGTTTCTAGGTTCCTTGTGTTGTTTGTTCGGCCCTCTCCTCACGGATCCTTCTGAGTTGAGTTTGAGTCACTTTGATCCTTTTGATCTTGGGAGTTGTAGCACTGTTGGTGCAATACTAGGGCTCACCAGGAAATATGTGAGATGAGGGTAAAGGATAGACTCCCATAAGAGATGAATTTTAAAAAAATCATACCCCAACACTATCATGGTTACCAGGGTTATCTCCAATCAGTGGTAAAATATTACTCGTAGAGTTATGTTTGGTCAATGTTATACAATAATTAATTTTACTGATCATGAAAATATTGCCTTCATGGTGAAAGAAACGAACAAAAAAAAAAAAAATACATGATAATAGACATGGCATAAAACCAGATATGACTAAGGAGAATATTATAATATAAAGCGGTGTCTACAACTTCAAAATCAACATATACGGTCTTTCCCCTAACTCAACGGAAAAATTTGGAAGAACCCCCTCGAGTAAAAAATGGTGCCAGTTAAAGGCTTGTAGAGTGGTTCAAGATTCTGTGGGTGTCGATGACTTAAAATATATTCAGTATGATGTTGACATGACATAAGTGGAAGGCCCTTCATCCATCAAAGAGACATAAACATCATGAGAAAATATTCAAACTTTGATTTAAAATGAAACATGATGGGAAAATTGACCACGAGGTGCATCTCAAAGGTAATCAAACTAGACTCCCACGGATCAACCCCTCCAATGAAAATAAAAAAGGCTTTGCCTTTCTAAGGGAATATTTTCAAAACCTCCAATGAAGACATGACACATGGTTCTTGGACCTGATCCTCAATAATACTATAGTTTTGGGCAACACATACATTAGGGTTGTGTGTTGATATTGAGACTACACCCTTGAATGGGTGATAAATTGGTTCTATATTCTTATCTAATGTGAGTGGGCCATGAGAAGTAGTAGGGGTGGTTGATTCCTTGGGAGCATAAATCGTCTCAAGAAGGTCATAATACACTACAACAAAAAATTCCATTGGTGAGCATCATGCATGTGACTCACCTTTAAGGTCCGTTACCAATGTCTCATATTGTGACGATCCTTAGAAAAATGTTGTTGTAAGTACATATAGTGATGGCTCCTTAATTATTGTTAAAAAATCCATTTTCAATGACACTTTTGATCAGGGTTGTTAAAGCCTCATCACTAATTCTCTTTTTGGTGACGCTTCTAGCGACAATATTTTATTGAACCTCACTAATGGTCTTTTTGGTTACTTTTGGTTACGGTCAAAATAATTTCGTCATCATTAATCATTCCAAATAGCTTTTGATGATGCTATATGCATGTTACTATAATTTTTGTCAAAATATAATTATTTAATACTATTGTTGTGCAATATTTTTTCTTTATGTGTCCAAGGTCATAGTGCTTAGAGTCAGTCAATTTGTTAATAAGTAATTAGTGTGTATAATTTCCCTCAAGTAATGAGAAAATAATTTTCCTATTATTCAACGCATGATTCATAATTCCATTTATATAAAGTTCCAATAGTGTGTGTAGAAACTATATTATTTAATACATAATCAAGCTTTATCAATTATGTTAATAAGAGAGGCCTAACACTCCTCAACACTATTGGAACACCTTAACATTATTTTACACACACTAACATTCCTTGGCAATTAATATGTCTTGGGACATCTTTGTAGCTAGAACATATTGTCATGACTAGGACACCCAAACACATGTTGGAAAGCCCTAACCTAACATAACACTCTCCTAGCAGGTGTTGGTATGCCCTATAGTTCCTAGCATTCCTTAGATCACTTTGGCATGCATTAACATATATTAGCACTTGGAACACATTGGCACTTGGAATGTATTGGAACCTATTATTAGTGTGCTTAACATGCCCCCTTTGAAAAAGATAAAGTATTGACTTATTAACCATATTATGTGTTCATTTCCTTGCATTTTATCTTGGTTCTTCATTTTTTTTACTTGACACTCCTTGAAACATATTGGCATACCATCGCACCTTCAACATCCTAGCATGTCTTAACAGTTGTCATGTCTTGGCATGCCTTCGAACTATTTGGCAGATGTCAACACACACTAGAACTCCCTAGCACACTCTGGAACTTCCTTACATGCCTTGATATTCTCTAGCATGCCTTACCAATGCTTAAAATACCTTGTCACTCCTTCCATTTCATGCCATCTAGCACTCATTGACAATCCCTAGCACACCCTCATATTCATTCACTTTCATAAATTTTTACCTAATTCTCTCTTGTGTTTCCTTAGTAATCCCCAACTCTCCTCAACATGCATTAGCACTCTTTGGCACACCTTAGAACTCTTTGACATGCCCTACCACTTCATAACATGTGTATCACTCCCTAACACACATTGGCACTTAGCACATGATGGCACTTGGCATGTATATAATCTGTTCAGATTCCTTGGTATGCTTCAACATGGTTTAATATTAATTTTATTTGAGATCAATTATTGGAAAGTAGATGAGAAGTAACATGGGAATATTTGGCACTTAGAATGAACTAACACTTGGTACTTGGCTCCTTTTGGCACCTACTATTGGTGTGCCTAGCATACCCCTCTTGGAAAAGGTAAATTGATGAACTATTAACCCTCTTATGTGTTTATTTCCTTGTAGTTTAACTCGTTTCTCCTTTTTATTTGCTTGAAAATCCCTGGCACATATTGTCACACCCTTTCACATCTTGGCACGCCTTAGCACTTGACACATATTAGCATATTTGACATTCCTTTGCAATATCTAGAACATGTTAGCATTCCCTACTATTCGTTGGTACTCAGTCCCTCACAACTAGCACGCTTACATTTTTTCACAACTTGGGAACCAAATCAAGTCCTTAGCTATTGTAGTTCATTTTACATTGACCTGCTTCAACCACAAAAACCTTACCAATTAAACCTAATACAAGTAGATTGTGCATTATTCACCAAAGAAATTCCTAAAAATCATCTTAGGCCACTCATGTCTAAGATCAACTTGTCCCAATTAAGAACTTACCAAGACAAGGATCACATCTAGACATGGCCATTAAACAACTAAGAAACATAGCTTACAAAGACAATATTTCACATGTATGTCCAATTCATATAAAAAAAAAACCATTAACTGAGAGTTTGCAAGAACCACAAGATGCATAATACATACAAGATATAAATCAATACAAGCCGAGTGCCCCAAAACTTATACACAACAATGTAAAATATGAAATACTCTAAGATAGTTTAAAACATGAGCATTCAATTCAAGTGTGCGACATGTCATATAAAAATAATAGCTAAAGGAAAAACAATGTTGTCCCCTAAAAAAAGTCTCCCTTTTTCTAAAATTGCTATGTCGAGCGCCTTATCACAACCATAGGCTTTCCTCATACAATTCCCATTATGAAATTCTCCTAACACACTTTTCCCTTGGCACACTTGAATTCAATGACACTCCTTGGTTCACGATGTTATTTTTTCATTTCCATTATTGACCTAGTTATCCCTTGTGATGCCTCAACACTCCCTAAAAATCCTCATCAGGCATTGACATTGTCTAACATGTGTTATCATGCATTTTCATTCATTGGCATGTCATGACCCTCCCTAGCTATCATACCCTCATAACTGCCCTTAAATAATTTGCAACTTGGGAACCCAACCAAGTCCCCACATTACAATAAGAGCTTGAAAAGGTTATGGTTACTACAAATAGACAATGATGTTGAATTTTTTTTCTTGGGAGGTACTCGAGAAGCCTTGTGAGATGGGTTTGTGTTAGTTTGGTAAAAAATGAATTTGTGGGAAAGGAACCCAAGTGAAGGGGTTTTGGACCTAAGATTGGGTTTAACATATAAAAGAAAATTAAAAAGTAAAATTAATATTTTGCAATGTTTAAGTGGATAAAACCCATATGTTCTAGAGGGTTCCTAAGAGGGATTAGTATGAAGGAAAGAACATCAAGTGATAAGGAGCTCATTTGGTGAAGGAGATCGGGAGAGAAATAGTCTAAAGTAGGTCGAGATAGAGGGATAAGTAAGTATTGCTAAAGGGAGGCTGTGATCATACACCAAGAACAATATCATCATGTGAGGGTTCATAAGAATTTCACATACCTTAACGGGTTTGAGATAGCAAGTAGAATGGCATACTATTCTTTTTCTTCTAGCTGTTCAAGCTTAAGAGAGGCGTCTCATGAGAATTTTGGCATGTGATTTCAGTGGCATTTTAGTGTGAAGGCCACATAAATTTTTTGAATATAATAGAGGGTTGAGACCATGTCTTCTACTCGCTAGTAGGCCGAAAGGTCTGTGATAAATACCAACACAAATGTAGGAGGGAGTGCACTAGAATCTAAGGGCATAACAGAAGTAGTCATACGGGTAATATTGACTAAGGTAGCCATAGTTTGAGGGTCATAGAGATATGAAGTTCAGGTCAAGATTCAGTCAAAGAAATTCCCAAAACCTATGGATCTCTATGAGTTAGGCCAAGTCTCTTATGGATGCAAGAGTTTTTGTTTTTTCTAGGGGTGGATAGGGTTTCTTCTAAAGAAATTAGAACAAAAATATAATGCCCTATTTAGGCCAATTCCATAGCATGTTCAGTCCATAACATATTCCCTTAAAGTGTAAAATCTTGTATTGGAAAAAACATGGAAAATAAGTCCATTTATGAAATGTTTCTCCCAAGATTTCCCCTGGTATAATAGTGGGTAGGTCCCCTTATGCCATTTACTTAGTACAATGGTGGTCACGAACGTAGCTCCAATTGTGGGAGGAATAATTTTCACATATGAGCTCCTAACAGTGTGGTTTTTACACCATTCTAAAGGTCACTATACGAAGAAATGTGTCACAAAACTTTATGTTGATATTCTGAATTTTTTACTCAAGAAATTTTCATTTGATTGTTGAAAATGAACTTGCTAAATTATAAACCTTGAGTATTTTAATTGGGATGTGCCACTAACTTAAAAGGTACTCCACTAATTTAAACACTTAATGTATGGGACAAAAAAGTGGGAATAGACATCTCACAAACCAATGAAATGAAGGTGGATACAATGGCTCCTTATTGTAAATTTTGAAAGTGAGAAGGTCCTATATTGGATGAGAAACTAGTTTCTCACAATATGTGGTGCCTAGGTGGTCTAATAGGGTCCATGGAAAAAAGGTTCAAATATGAAGGTATATTGGTGGCTTGGATGGGGTTAGATGAGGTGGAAGAATTATTTTTGGCTGAGCAATCTTCTACATGATTTTCGGCAGTGTTATAGCATATCCTCAAAAGCTATAAGAAACATGTCGAGTGGATTTTGAGTAAAGAAATGGTGGGAAATAGGTGTGGATAGGTGGGGTAGAAGTGGATCTTGGTATATGAATGGTATCCAAACCCTTTTCCAAGCTCATAACTCTTCACAAAGCCTGTATTTCGCCCTAAATCTTGCTCTCAGTGATGTGGTGGTGACCTAAAAAAGAAGGTTGTAAGTGACTTGGATGGAAGGTGGTTGATGAAGGGGGAGGATTGGAGATTATGGTGCTGAAGGAGTCCTCCTATTCTTCCATATTAAAATATGAAATCAAGATACATGTTTATGTATTCATCATTGAAAAACCTATCATAAAATTGAGGGAAAAGATGAGTCGAATTTAGATAAACCTACCTATGCAATTGAAACAAAAATATACCTCTATACCTACAACATGTTCACGATAAGTAAAGTAAAGCTATCTAATTTTTTCCAAGAAATCATAAGTTGAAATATATTTTCTCTGTTGGGAAATACTTTCCCCCTCAATCTCCAATGGAATAGGTGAGAGATGGAGGATTAGCACTGAGTTTTAAGGTCTCATATGCTACCAAATATGAAATGAAATAAATCAACTACTGCAACATAACAGGAAAAAAAAAAGTACATCAGAGAGATTGAGGCCAATGTACTAGTCCCTAACCCACAAGCTCATCTCCATGAAACTAACTCAGTGGAGAAGAACCAAATTATCATGTTATTTCATAACCAATTTTTACATAAAACATGAAAGTAAGAAATCTCTAATACAAAATCAAAGATTTCTCTAGCTACATCCAAAAATTGAATCCTAGAGAGCTCTTTCTCTAGCTTATTTATGCTATAGGGTGGCTACCAAAAACTCCCTAAAGACTAGGTCTTTGTTCCCTTGGAACTCGAGAGAAGTGTAGCTTGGCTCCCTTTTATCATTCACTTTCTTCTCTACCTTTCATTTTGAGCTGTTGGAGGAGAATCTTGAGGAGATATTGGTTGCCTTTAGGAATTAAGAAGGTGGTCAACCTTCCTACAATCACTCTTTTTTATCTACTCCGAGCCCTGATTATGAAATATTTCTAAAAAATGGCATTATTACCTTGATTTTACTACATTTAACCCATATTGGGCCTCAAATCATGACAACGCTTAATACATGATTCTCACTAAGAAAATATAAAAAAATCAATTAAATGTGTGGGATAGAGAATAATTAAGCTAAAATGGTGACAAATAACCCTTTAGAATGTACCTAATGATGGTACTCATCATCACCCCCCTACCAAATCATTTCTCATCCTCTGAGAACCTCACTCCTCTATCTTGAGTTATTTTAAAACCCTTATGGCCTCTCTGACATCCCAAGGTATCATGGAAGGAGTCCCCTAAGGTGTATAAAATTGTGAATTCTTTTCTTCTTCCTCCCATTCCTTGTCCTCCTCAGTTTGATATTTCCCTTCAGTTAGTTGCCAAAAAAAGGTGGACTAAGTTTTAATCCAAGCCACTTGATCTTCATTGTTTGCATGACCCTTTTGTACAAAGGTTATCTTTCTAGGGAAGCTCTCAATCTCTCTGGAGTATGATACTCCAGGTTTTTTAGGCTAAGTGGGAGGCCATTCCATATTCTATGACATGCCATCAAACACTTCTCTCCTAGTAGTCTAGATATGTCATCATAATGTTCAATTTCATGTGCTTAGGTGTTGATATATCTGTCTACAAGATTGGAATCATCGACTATCATTTTGTGGTTGTTTATGAAACCTCTAGGGATGATCAACGATGCCATGATTTGGAGAGGTTATTTTTCTTCTTTTGTCATCGACTTTTTGTCCTCCTCTTCCATATTGTCTTAATTGGTCATCCAATAGGCCAGTGCCATCAGTTGCATATCCCTCGACATATATTTTGGGTCCCAAATCTTTAGATCAATTAGGACAAGATTATGCATGTAAAACTCTACCAATTAAGCCATATCTTCTATGTTAGAATCACAACAAAAATTCATAGATTTACTATAATTATGGAAAGGAAATGACCCATGTGATGCTAAATTTTTTATCCGGAATTGTAGCCACTACTCTTTTAGGGAAATGGAATAATAATTTGAGGAATGCATGTTTTTTATTGCCTCTATACACATGTTTCCCACAGTGACAATATGTTTTTATTTTTGCTGCAATTGGCCATTAAATATTGCATTCTTTGGTTGTGCCTCTTTTATCTTCTCTTTCAACAGTACCTCCCTAAGTGTGAGATCATCCAAATCTCTCCCCATCTCAGTGAGTTTCTCTTCAATGAACCCCTCCAAATTCCTATTTTTTACAATTTGCATCCAATGGTGGGTGTTCGCTCTCCCTTTCTATAGCTCATAGAACATGGGAATGGAGAGATTTTGAGAGATCAACCTCCCTCTTTCCATGAATGTGTAATAGGAGCTTAATTTTTGTTGTGGGCTAGGATTTTGAATTTTTATGATGTATTTTGGGAAATTTTTTTGAGAGGCTGATTCTTCCTTTAATTCCATCTCTTTTGTCTCTTGTTTCTTAGATCTTCCATCCTTCCCCTCAACCTCTTCCTCGTTTACATCACCTTTGAAATCATGGAATTCTAATGGTGCATTTTTTTCTTCTTCCTTGACTTTTGGCTCTTCTTGTAGAAAATTATGAGTTTCCTGTTGTAGTGTCAAAGTTTCCTAAAAAAAACTCTGTGTTTCATCTAGCATACACTATTTTTCATGTTACACAATTTTTTCTTCATGTTGAAGGTCTATGGGTGATTATGATTGATTTAGGGATACTAGCCTTCAAGAGTACCTTCTTGTGTAGGTCACATGTGTGTTTTTGTGTGAATTTACTTCTTGAATATTTCCCTCCTCTAGCCCTATTTATCCTTTCTTATCAAGTGATTCCTCAATTATGATGGGGCTCTTGGATGGAGTTTGAGGCCTCCCTTGTCTCACCATAGTTCTCTTCCTAGTCTTAAAGTACATGGGTGTTTTTCTCTTTATTTTTTTCTTTCATAGGGGTTCTTAGAGTGGCTAAAGTGATAACCACTACCTTTTTAGTGGTCCATAGTCAAAGGTTAGTTTGTTGAGGGGAGATATCAGTGGTAAGCTTGGGGTCTCAGATCTCCTCCTCTTCTATATTTCCTTCTTACTCTTCCTATTTCTCTTCCTCCTCTTCACTTTTGTTTTCATCTCCTACATCTTCGGTGGGTTATGAATCTATTTTCATTTCCTCTTCTTCCTCTTCTTCATTTTTCCATTCAAAGCATTCTTATTATTCTTTAATTCCCCTTTCCTTAAGGTTAGATGAATGGTTCTCTCTAGGATTGATGGTTTTTGTCCCAATGAATGCTTCACTATCCATGTCAATGAAGATGGACCAAGATACAAGGATGTTTATTATGTTTAGAGCATCTCCCACTATGATTTTAATGAGACCATGATGATCTATGTGTTGATATTTCCTCTCCCTTACCCTTTGGATCGTATCTATAATTGAATGGAGGAGGAAATATGGGATATTCAGTATCTGATCTAAGGGATGATCCCCTTTGAATCTAATTCCATGCAATAATATAAAATAGTATCCATATACCACACTTAGTCTTCCATCATAGGAGATATACTTGATTATATGGTAAGAAAACACATCCCATGGGTAAGGTAGAATTTCCCTTCTTACACCATTATTATCCTCAATGTATTCATCATTGGAAAATAAGAAAATCTTCTTAGAGGAATTACTAGAGAATTTTTCCTCTCTATTCCATTTAATTCATAAAGGTAAGGTGGTAATGTTTCTAATGAACTCAGGGGTTATTGTAATTTCTAGCCCTCTTAGAACTATGGTGGCCCTATCATATGTTTGAGAGCACAAGGCTACTAAAAATTCTCGAGCCACTACATCAACATACCCCTTGAGGAGCTCAAAGAACCCCAACCACTGCTCATTTCTAAAGATTACAACCACATGAGGGTGTATTCTAATTATCTTTATGTCTTTGGGCTCCCTTCTATTGATACCTCCCCCCATCTTGTGACTTTGTTATAGAGTTTGTTTTATGTGGTTTTTTTCCAAAATCACTATGATATGCGACCCCAAAGGTTTTAAATTCATACAAAAGTGGTTTTATTATCCCCTATTCCTCTTAAGGTCCCTTTATTTTACTAAATTATGGCTTGATTGTGTGTAAATTACCATGAAAATTTATTGCAACTTGATGGGGTGATGGCCACTTGTCTCCACAAATCTGATGTCTCTGACTAGAAGGATGGCATTGGGGTATCAATGTAATTTGATGGTGGCTTGCATTCCACTTTCTAAAACTATCTGGCCTCTCTGTAAACTTCCTCTAGCATTAACAGAGTTTCCTGTAACAGGGTCTCCATGCAAAGCCTAACCATGGATCAAAGCTACACAATGTCTCTTGCCTTTGTCCTGTTCTAAATAAGCTTGAAATGCACAATATAATGATGGAAAATGGGCCAAATTACACTTTATACTCTAAATAGAGCAGGCTTGGATCATATTGCTAATGTGGATTTGGAACGAGGTTTCAATATTTTGACCATTCATCCCACTCGAGACTATGATTCCATTTTTCCTCATAATTAGATCCCAATTCTTGTTATCATTCCCCTTACTGATGTGACAAGACCATGTGGCATGAAAACTTCACCAAATTTTCACTTTAACTATTTGAGGGTGGCCGAGTTAACTGGCCACCTTTTTTCCTATTAAACTTTCTTTTCTTGACATTTAATCATTTAGTCAAATGATGCATAGTGAGAGGGTGAGGGAGAGATAGCTGAGCCTACCTAATTACTGATGAGTGGAAATTATCATTGATGTAGGGAGCTGGAGAATTATGATGGCCACAATTGATTTGTTTTATTTGTTTCTTGTTTTTTTTTATTTTTCTGACTGAGGAGCTTATTTTCTGAGTGAGGTGCTTACTACATTTGATTTTTTATTCTTCTACACATACCTCATCGAGACGTTAACATGATGCTATTGGTGTAACTTCCCTTCTGGATTCCTCTAGTAATATTTAGGATTGATATTCATCATTCATCTCATGCTTTTTTGATGTGTTGGATGCATGCACATATGTGCTATAGGAAGTCATCAGCTTCCTGTATAATTTTTATTGTTATAGTTTTGGAGCTCAACAAAGGAAATACATTACGAGGGAAAAAATTATAAGGCGAGGAAGGAAAGAAGAAATAATTGTCCTGTTGGACATTGGGTTCAACACTCCCCATGTGTTTCATGACATGGACTAACCAATTCTCGTGGATCCTAACTCTGGCGATTGTAGCAGAGAATAATGCCTGTGGGTTTTGGTCTAACAAAATTTGTTATTCTTACAAGTAGTATGCGAGTGACAGGTCTCGAGTTCGAAACTCACTCGGCTCATGTTGGGGGGGGGAGATTGTTGGACATTGGTTTCAATGTTCTCTGTGTGTTTCACGACATGGACTAACTGCCTCTTGTGGATCCTAACTTTGGCGATTGTAGCAGAGACTAACACCTTCAGGTTAAGGTATAACAACAATTGTGATTCAAACATGTCCAACGTCAAGAATTTTCACTTTCATGATTTTAGGCACTATTCCACGAATTGCGCACAGAAGAAAGCAAGAAAAAAGGAGCATAGAGTAGCAGCAGTAGGCGAAGCTCTAACTTCACAATTCGAGCTTCATTTTACTCTCAGTGCATGCATGTAAAGAACAATAATGGGAAACATGTGGTATATAAAAAGCAGTGCCTCATTCTATATGACGAGGAATAAATGTCTCTTCATTTACTTGGAGGATAAAAACCTCAAGCAAAACATATATTTTGGAGATGAGAGGAGGTCTAGCGTGATTAACATATTTTTTGCTACTTTTCAAAGGGAGTCTGGATCCCCTCTTAGACTAAAAAATGTGTTATTTATTTCGGGACTAAGGAAGAATCTTGTATATTTCATGGTATTGGAAGACTGTGACTACGATGTGATATTTAGAAAAGGAAAGGTTTTCCTTAGACACATCCCCATAGGAAAGATGAAACATATCATTGCGTGAGTCAAGAACCTGTATGCAGTTGAGGTACCATATGCATGCAAATCCATGAGTAGAAAGGAAAAGGTTATAGACTTGGTGGTTGAGAGGGGGCATGAATTACCACTTAACATGCAACCTCAAAAATTTGTGGAGAAACTAAAATTGGAGAAGCAGAGATGAGATCGAGTGGAGACATCTACTCAAGCAAATAAATCTATTAGGGGATATTTCGAGCCAAGTGGGAGGAGGGATCACATGCGGCCATACCTATAGGTTAGAGGTGGGGAAATGTGAACCAATAATCCCAAGAGTGAAAAATTTTGGCAGGGTCCATTGAGTTATTTTGTCTAATGGAGGATTACCTTAATACAAGGGCCCACAATATATAGTAGCAATATGGATCAGTGGCAATGATGTAGTCATATTCCATAGTGAAAAATGTAGAGACTAGAAGCAGTCAAATACAATGGAGCGTGTAGAAATTTTAATAACTTATATGTTATACACTGAGATTCTCGTAATCACACACTATTTTAACTTCATGCATAATATAGAATCTCTTCTACCATTGATCATTAATTGTGGAAATAAAAAACAATCGCATGCGCACATTAAAACCATAAACAATCACACATATGAACACAGTATTTTCTGGGAAAGAATAAAGCTAAAAACCCCCAACTATATGTATATTATATTTCATAGAGATCATGTAACAATCATTATACAAAGCTCCTCACAAGCTCTGAGTACAATCTCCAATTGTTACACACTAATCAAGCCCGATCTAGCAAATCACATGCTCCAATCTCTGCCACCTGATAGCCTGCTTCTACTACGAAATCAATGTTGAAGAATGGTTCTGAATGAACTCAAATTGGTCCAGCCTTGCTCACGTAATCCTCATTGGCATCTCCAATCACTTTTTTTTGCAAATCATGCAACAGTATAGTCACAACTGATAGTCACAGTGCTCTTTCACCTACCTCTTCACTGGTCTCCACTGAAACTGTCCATGCATATGTAGTTAACTGATGTATTATTTAGTTGATTAATGGGTTAATAATTAGTGAATTAATTAATAATTAATTCACACCACTCTCACTAGTGTATCAATTAGTTAGACTAGATACAACTAGCTCAACTATGTTTAACTCAGTTAAACTGAACACAACTCCATTAACTAGTCAATCAACTCCACCAAACTCTATCACATGAGTTCTAACTAAAGTATCCATGAAATAGCTCCACTTATCCCTCAGGAATAGCATAATTCCTTATGGCAGCTCCTGTGCCACATCTGTGCACTTAACTTAAGTGCTCCAAGAGAATAAGATAATGTTTATAGTCCAAATATTATTAAGAGCTAATAATATTCGACATATCTATTTTTAGACTGGCAATATAAAAATAGATTCTGCCCAATATGTCTAAAAATAGAAGTCCATCTAATTTTCCAACTTGACCAACCATCCACAAAATCCTGCAACTCATAGAATATGATCGACATGTTTAAAAATAGACATAGTCTAAAAATAGACTTGCGCCAAAAATAGCCTGCGGGCCCACTTAGTGAAGGTGACTTCTTTCCACTAAGCTCATCATCTTGTTGCAATCTCAACGCTCCCTCTCAACAAGATAGGGATTATCTGCCACCCCGATCCTGCCCCTGTGGTATTCAAATTTTCTCCTGGTGAGTGCCTTCGTCAAGATATCAGCATCCTGATCCTCCGTGGGAATGTATGAAAGTAACATGATCTTCCGCTGCACACAATCTCTGATATGATGATATAGGATGTCAATGTGTTTAGATCTTTCATGAAATACTAGATTAACTGAGATTTTGATGCAACTCTGATTATCACAATATATCACAATAGGATCCAAGTGTGAACCGAACAACCCGACCAGGATCTTTTTCATCCATATAGCCTCGCATGTAGCCAAACTCGCTGCCATATACTCGGCCTCTGATGAACTGAGTGCCACGGATCTCTGATTCCTGCTGCACCAAGAAAATTCTGTCGACTCGATACTGAAAATCCCTCCAGATGTGCTCTTTCTGTCCGTTGGGCTTCCTACCCAATCTGCATCCGTGAAGCCACACAGCCTCACCTCATGCATTATTATGCTATCCATATCCACAGTCATTACCTCGAGATATCCATAATGCATGCTCTCTGGAAGCTAGCGAAACCTTATAACTGTGAAAGGCAGTTATGACATAGCATAAGTCGGAGTCGTGTATTGACCCGGATACATAAGCGATACAACGGTCGATAAACAGTGGAATCCACTACCTCTGCCGATGTAGCATCCTCTTTCCTCCATCCACCAGGAAGAGGAGTGTCGATAGTCTTGCAGCCATGCATGTTGAACTTCTCCAGTATCTCCCGGGCATATTTTCCTTGAGACAAAAACAGTCCATCACTGCGCTGCCAAATTTCCAATCCCAGGAAATAATGAAGAAGGCCCAAGTCCTTCATCTAAAACTCCTTTGCAAGATCATCCTTGCATGAGTGTATCAACAGTTCATCACCTGTCAAGATAAAATCATCTACATAAACTACAATGATCAACAACTTACCCTCAACCACAATCTGGTATAGGTTCGGATCTGCCTCACTCTTGAAGAATCCAAGTCTGGTGAAATAACTATCTATCCATGTGTACCAAGCACGAGGTGCTTGTTTCAACCCATACAACGCTCTCTTGAGCCTGCACACATGCGGCTCGCTGCTGAAGATCTCGAAACCTTCGAGCTGCTCTATGTACACCTCCTCCTCAATCACCCCATTTAGGAATGATGTCTTCACATCCATCTGATGAATGTGTCACCCCATCTACGCTGAGAGAGAAATAATCGTCCGTATGGAAGAATACCTTGCGACAAGTGCAAAGGTTTCCTCATAATCGATCCCCTCAATCTGTGAGAAGCCTCGAGCAAAAAATCTTGCCTTGTACTTCTCCACACTCCTGTCAGCTGCTTGCTTCACTTTGTAGATCCATGTCGAACCTACCGCTGATTTCCCTTCCGGCCTTGGGACAATCTCCCATGCATTGATTCTGACAATTGAATCATACTCTTCCACCATGGCATCTACCCATGCAGGATCCTCCACGGCTTCCTCGGAAGAGGATGGATCTGTCATGATACACTTGCTCATAAGAGCCATGTATCCAGTATACTGGTCAGGTGACTGTCTCTGTCTGCGCTGTGATGTAGGTGCTCCTACAACCTTCTCTGCATCTTGAGCCAGTCGCTTAGCTTTTGTAGTGCGCTTTCACCCTTTGATGGTTGGTGTTGCATGAGTGGTCTCTTCCACTCCATGAACCTCCTCTTGTGGATGATCCACATCCTAAGGCTCATCCTTAGGAACTAATAGCTCCTCATCTGCATGCAAGTGTGGCTCCCTCTCAAGCGAACACTTCATGGCTTTCTCCTCATGAAATTTGATATCCCGTCGCACAACAGTCTTGCGATTGTCTGGAAAATACACACGATAGTTGTGGGGTGTATCAGTGTACCCCACAAACATCCCCGCCTCTGTGGTCGGCTCCAGCTTCTTCCTAGCATCCTTTGTCACATGAATGTAAACAGGTGAACCAAAAATCCTCAAATGGGAAATATCAAGCTTCTTACCAGAAAACGCCTCCTCGGGTGTACTCATGCCAAGTATCCTGTGAGCACAATGGTTCTGCACATATAATGCAGTATTACATGCCTCAGCCCACAGGTGTATGGGAAGGCCTTGATCATGCAACATCGCCCATGTAGCACCCATGATCATTTTTTTCTTTCGCTCAGCGACCCCATTCTGGTGTGGGTTATGAGGCGCTATGAGCTCTCTCTGAATTCCTTCTGCGCTGCAAAATTCCTTGAATTCGACAGAGATGAATTCACAACCATTGTCACTCCTAAGAGCCTTCACCTGCTTCCCTGATTCTTTCTCAACCAGCGCCTTGAACTCACAGAAATTTGATTATGTCTCGCTCTTCTTCTGCATGAATAAGATCCAACACTTCCGAGAAAAATCATCAACAAATATCACATAGTACCCGTGCTTTGCTATCGAAGCTACTAAGAAAGGTCCACACACGTCTGTTTGAATTCTCTCAAAGATCTTCGTGGCATGACTATCCTTCTCGTGAAAGGTGGCTTTCACAAATTTTCCCAAAGTACATCCCTTGCACTGATCTGATTGCGCAAGTGTACCTTTGGGAAGCTCGGTAGAAATCTGCTGCAAAATTTTCAAAGCTCCATGGTGAAGGTGGCCCAATCTCCTGTGCCACGGCTCGCCATAATCTCGGATCACCACTCCTTCTTCCTTGCCTACCATTGCTGCGCAGCCATCTACCTACAATTGATAAAGGTTCTTAACTCGAACCCCTATCCTCTGGGTTTCACTAGTTTCCTTACTGCACAGGAAATCCTTTCCCTCGCTAAAGAGAACATCATATCCCTTGTCTTCTAACATGGCGACTGAGATCAGATTCTTCTTCAATCCTGGAACATGCATCACTTCCTTCAATACAAAGGGTTTACCAAAATCCCTCTCAAAGGAAATGGTACCGATACTGGTTGCACTATATCTACCATCATCACCCATCTCGATGTGCACTCCAAGATCTTTCTCATCTAGATCAGTAAACAAATATTTGTCTCTGGTCATATGAAAAGAAGCACCACTATCAAGAAACCACACTGAACCCATCACACTTGAGACCAAGCATGCAATCAGCAAAAAATACAGCTCAAACTGTGAGGCTAAGGCCTCTCTAGCTATAGATCCAGCAGCCTGCTTATTTTTCTTCTTCTGTGGACAATTAGTGGTGTAGTTTCCATGTTGGTGACAGTGAAAGCACTTCACCTTGGACATGTCCTGCTTCTTACCTTTCACACCGGATTGAGAAGCATTCTTCTAGCTCTTCCCCTTCCTTGCTTTTGCAACCAAAGCACAATTTTCTTCATCTGAGTTCTTTGATGAAGATTCATCCCTGGTACTTCACCTTATCTCCTCTTGCACAAGATCCAACCAAAGTCACTCCCATCCTGGCAATTTCTGCCGACCATTGACAGAGTCCTGATAGGAATGCCAACTCTTCAGAAGCCCAAGGAGAGCCAAGCTCACCAAGTCCTCGTCATATACATTCACCCCCACACTTCCGAGCTCATCCCTACATTGGATGAACTTTGTGAGGTACTTGGGAATACTGTCACCTTTATCCATTTTTATGTTCCTGAGTTTATCCTTGAGCGCTAACTTCCTCTGGTTGCTCTTACTTTGGAATAAGTCTATCAACACTTTCCACATCAAGAATGGAGAAGCCTTACCATGAAGGCTGGAAACTATGTGATCCTTTACACCTTCCAACAGAAGTCTTCGACACTTTTCTATCTTCTTTTGCCATGTGTCAAGTGCGGTAGCATCGCCAGAAGCAAGTTTTGGAATTTCTACATCTATGAACTCCTTCAACTCATTGTCATCCAACACCACCTCCATCCTGTCCTTCCATGCAATATAATTCTAGCTGACCTCAAGGGCATACTCTAATCACAATCCGTTGAAAGACATCTCAACTTCGACACCAAGAAAATATTGCTGCAAATTTGAATTCCACCAGCACAAAACTCAACTGCTTCAATGTTTTGCAATTGCTCCAATGATCAATATCACTCTGATACCATGTAGAAATTTGAATAAATTATATGTTATACACCAAGATTCTCCTGATCACATAGTATTTTAACTTCATGGACAATACAGAATCTCTTCTACCATTGATCATTAATTGCGGAAATAAAAAACAATCGCATGCGCACATTAAAACCATAAACAATCACACATATGAACACAGTATTTTATGGGAAAGATTAAAGATTAAATCCCCCAACTATCTGTATATTATATGTCATAGAGATCATGTAACAATAATTATACAAAGCTCCTCACAAGCTCTCAGTACAGTCTCCAATTGTTACACACTAATCAAGCCCGATCTAGAAAATCACATGCTCCAATCTCTGCCACCTGATAGCCTGCCTCTACTACATAATCACTACTGAAGAATGGCTCTAAATGAACTCTAATTGGTCCAGAATTTCTCAATAAATCCTCATTGGCATCTCCAATCACTAGTTGTTGCAAATCATGCAACAGTATAGTCACAACTGATAGTCACACCGCTCTTTCACCTACCTCTTCACTGGTCTCAACTGAAACTGTCCATGCATCTATATTTAACTGATGTATTCTTTAGTTGATTAATGAGTTAATAATTAGTGAATTAATTAATAATTAATTCACACCACTCTCACTAGTGTATCAATCAGTTAGACTAGATACAACTAGCTCAATTATGTTGAACTCAGTTAAACTGAACACAACTCCATTAACTAGTCAATCAACTCCACCAAACTCTGTCACATGAGTTATAACTAAATTATCCATGCAATAGCTCTACTTAACCCTTAGGAATAGCGTAATTCCCTCTGTCAGCTCCTGTGCCACATTTATGCACTTAACTGAAGTGCTCCAAGAGAATAAGATAATGTTCATAGTCCAAATATTATTAAGAGCTAATAATATTTGGCATATCTATTTTTAGACTGGAAATCTAAAATATATTCCGCCCAATATGTCTAAAAATAGAAGTCCATCTATTTTTCCAACTTGACCAACCATCCACAAATAGCATCCTGCAACTCATAGAATACGATCGACATGTCTAAAAATAGACATAGTCTAAAAATAGACTTGCGCCAAAAATAGCTTACAGGCCCACTTAGTGAAGTTGACTTCTTTCCACTAAGCTCATCATCTTGTTGCAATCTCAACAAAGCGTAGTGCAGAGTTGGGAGAAATAGAGATGGAATATTTCAGAGTCAACAACAAATCGGATTTTTCAGTAGACAATGCAATAGCTAGTAACAGTTAGAGACTTTGATGAAATATGCATCATACTGGACACATTTTATTCATTTTATTTTTTTTGGATTATTTTCAGTTGTAGATGTTGTATTAGAGAAAAAAAATTAGAGAAGTGTTGGATGCCAAACATTCCAAAGGTACCAGATCGGGATAGAGTTGAATTCCTTTCTTATTAAGAGGGAGTGTTGAAAATGGAAACAAAAAATCTTGAAAGCGGCATTGAGAAACATTTTAATTTAATTTTCCCTTGAATTAAATTAGAATAAAATTGTAATTCCAAATCTCATGACAACTTGTACGAGTTACTAGGTTAAATGGACTTAGTCGGTTCAGTTAATTCGAGCTGAGGGAATAAATAGATTCATGTACAGTGTATCCTACATTATATGAGTTCGAGTTGTAATTAATTAACTTAGTTTATCGATGTTTAATTCATCTAAACTAATTCCAACTCATGGAGGAACTAGTAGGAGGTTAGACAATGGGGTGTTTCTTCATGTCCTCAACTAGTTAACTGATAAATTAGCTATAAATAATTCATGCATGTTGGTTTTGAGAAAGACTTTGTTGGGATTAGAGTTCAAGTGCAATGTACTATCAGTTGTATATGTATCTAAATTATGCTTAAATATTATGTTTAATGATTCATCTTGTAATGACCTAATCACACTTCAAAATGACTCTGTTTTGGAACAAAAGAAGGAGGCGCCTAGGTGGTCTAAGAGGGTCCATGGAAAAAAGTTTCAGAGCTAAAGGTATATTGGTGGCTTGGATGGGCTTAGATGAGGAGGAATAATTATTTTTGGCTGAGGGAGAGGGTGTTTGGCACTGTTAGAGGAAGCTGCTACAGGATTTTCGGTAGTGCTACAGGATATCCTGAAAAGTTACACGAAACATGTCAAGTGGAGTTTGAGGCAACAAATGGTGAGAAATAGGTGTGGAAAGGTGGGGTAGAGGTGGATCTTGGTAGATTAGTAGTATCCAACCCCTTGGTGAATCTCATAACTCTTCATAAATCCTGTATTTAATCCTGAAGGTTTCTCTCGGTGACATGGTGGTGACCTCAAAAATAAGGTTGTAAGTGACTTGGATGGAAGGTGTTTGATGAAGGGGGAAGATAGGAGATGATGGTGTTGAAGGAGTCCTCCTCTGCTGCACTATTTAAATATGTAATCAAGATACTTGTTCATGCATTCATCATTGACAAACTTATCATAAAAATAAAAAAGATGAGTTGAATTTAAATAAACCTATCTATGCATTTGAAACAAAAATCTACCTCTACACCTACAACATGTTCATGATAAGTAAAGTAAAACTATCTAAGTTTTTCCAAGAAATCATAAACTGAAAAGATATTTTCTCTGTGTAGGAAGACCTTCCCCCTCAATATCCAATGGAGGAGGTGAGAGAGGGAGGCTTAGCACACAGTTTTAAGGTTTCATATTCTACCAAACATGAAATTGAATAAATCAACTACTGCAACATAAAAGAAAAAAAAAGTACATAAGAGAGACTGAGGCCAATGTACTGGTCCCTAACCCACAAGCTCAGCTCCATGAAACCAACTCAGTGGAGAAGAACCAAATTCTCATGTTATTTCATAACCAATATTTTACATAAAACATGAAAGTGATAAATTTCTAATACAAAAGCCAATATTTCTCTAGCTACATCCAAAATTGAATCCTAGTGAGCTCTTTCTCTAGCCTATTTATGCTATAGGGTAGCTACCAACAACTCCCTAAAGAGTATGTCTTTGTTCTCTTGGAACTCGAGAGAAGTGTAGCTTGGATCCCTTTGATCATTCACTTGCTTGTCTACCTATGATTTTGAGTTTTTGGAGGAGAATCTTGAGGAGATATTGGTTGCCTTTAGGCATTAAGAAGGTATTCAACCTTCCTACAATCACTCTTTGTTGTCTACTCTGAGCCCTGATTATGAAATATTTCTAAAAAATGGAATTATTACCTTCATTTTTCTACATTTAACACATAATAGGCCTCATATCATGGCAATGATTAATACACCATTCTCACTAAGAAAATATAAAAAATGCAATTAAATGTGAGAGGGAGACAATAATTAAGCTTTAAGTATGACAATTAACCCCTTAGAATGTACCTAATGATGGTACTCATAATCACCACCCTACCAAATTGTTTCTCATCATATAAAAAACTCACTCCTCTTTCTTGAGTTCTTTTAGAACCCTTGTAATATCCCAAAATAGGGAAATTCTACACTATTGGGAATATCTTAAGATATTCCAAATGTGGAGCTACAACAATACATGAAGACAATATTGTAAACACAAAAAATATGATCATGTCATGAGAGATAACAATATTAAGCCATCATTCTATTAATGGATTAGCAACAATGTACAAAATATCATGAGGGACAAGCCACTCAAGCCATAAGAACAAGTCTCCAATGATCAAAGCAATAGATACATGAGATGCTGCAACTATATAGAATGTCGGAGAGCAGTGACTACGCAGTCTATAGTAGTGTAGCTACTGCTGCAGATGTACATACATGAAATATGGCTGAAGGAAACAAAATAAATTCCCAATAACGAAGATATGGGCTCCAATACAAGATTTCTAGCCAACCCGGAGAGGATTGCTAGAAATGCCGGAAAAGATACAATGTGACAAATAACCCTGGGGTTAATGTGCCACTGCAACTATATCTGATATGAAATGAGGCTATGACATATTTAAATACTGATTTCCTCCTCCAATGGTATTTCTAATTAGAAGTTTGATCCCTCTACTCAGAAATAGACCCTCCCGATGAGCTCAACAAACCCTCCCAGCAACTGCCTCTAAAAATAACACAGCTCTGGACTAAGACTATGCTGTGAGGGATGGTAGAAGTTTGGCATGATGCCAAAGATATGAGTCCTTCTTACTAATCCTCTAATGGATAGATAATCTCTCCACTGAAAAACAAGCCTGGAAATGACTCTAAGAGATCCTCCTTTGCTGCACCCTACAACACAACCCAGCTCTAAATAGAAACTGCACTATAGCTGAAGGAGGTAGCTTGGCCAAAATTTGAGAATGAGGAAATTTATCCCAAATAACCTCTCCTTCCCTTAGGATGAGGTAGGGATTCACGACCAGGAACACCCTTGTGCTAAACAGCATTGCAACCCTGCTAAATAGCAAGAGGAAGCAAAGTCTCAACAGACCCAAGAATATAATAATCCAAGCATCAATACAATGGCCATCCTCCTCTCCATATATAGCAAGTGCTCCTCTCCACCATGGGTCCCATCCATATGTGCCACCTAGCCCATTCAAGTTGTCCTCCATTAAGACTGCGAAATCCACCATGGAGATGCAAAATATCTATACAATGTATGTGGACTTGGTCAAATATGACTGAATCAACATGATCCAATCCTATTCACACCTATAGGTGCTCAATACAACTACTTATTATTCCCCTTTTAACATGAGGAATGTTGTTTTTCCTCCTAAAGAGGTTAATGGGCCTCCTTACCCATTTTATTCATCTAATGCTAACTATAATGTTCCTTTTAGCTTGAGGCTAAAATTTGGGAGCATTATAGTCCTCCCCTCCAAAATGTTTCTTGTCCTCAAGAAACTACATAGAGAGAGAAAAATTCCTCCCCTTCTCCTATTGTGGCCTCCTCATAAATAGTCCCACCAATGCTCAGGATAATCTGCAACAAATCTGCCCTCCAATGTCTCCTCCCAAAGATGCATGACCAAATGGCGCACATCATGAAAAGGTGGAAGGTGTAAGTGGAAACCTTATTGCTATCTCATGGCCTCCTCAAGGTATGAGTGATGATACACTTGGGAAATCTCATTCCCAATGAGTCACCCATTCACCCATGCTATCATCCAAATGAAATGAGCCATTCTAGGTAGCTCATCAAAGAAATATGCAACCCCAGTTTTATGCAATGTGTTGGGACTGAATGGAGAGTTTATATTTTCCCATCCAAGTAGTTTCTCTCTCCATGTATGGTAAGTATGGGGGGATTTCTGATATTGCGCTACAATTTCATGGCCTTCAAAAATGGCGCAAGCTACCCCACAAGATAAGTCAACCATGAAGTGCCTCCTCCAAGAACGCAAGTTCTCCCAATGGCTCCTCCTACATGAAGGAAAGAGGTGTGTTGTGGCAATCATGGTGTGCCCATTGTCTCTCTTGAAACATACAACATGTAGAATAGGGAGAATCATACTCCCAATGGGCATCTCCATCTCAAATCCCACTCTCTAAGAAAAGCTTCCCATGAGTATAAGCATATTAGAAATATATGGAAGCAAAATACTATGAAAACAAGTTTCCAAATGACAACCAGAGAGTGAATCATAGTTCCACACAAGGAACTAGCGCAGTCCATTCCATGCCTGCCTCAAAACAAAAAATAACAAATGCTTCACCAACCACTTTTTTTCTGCCACAGTCATCTCATAAGATGGAAACATGAAGATACAATGTGGTGTCAATGGTGCACACCAAGAATCATGTGGCTTCCCCCACAAACCAATAAGGTAGCCAAAATCAATGCTACAAGTAGCTACAAGTACATCATCATACAAGATGTAAGAAGGGATAATTCTTCTTGATACATCATGCTGCTCAAACAAGGAAAAGAAGTACAATATAAAATGTGAAATTATACCTCCTCCATCATGTACTTGAGATCTTGAGCTGAAATTGCTCAACTGGAATCTTTCCCTCCCCTCCAATGATTAGGGAAGTGGTTGTGACCTCCTCTCTATCACCATCCAGGCTATGCATTTCTCCATATGTTGTAATATGTCATGTTGGATTCCCTCCCAAATGAACTCCTCTTCCAAGGAAATATATGCATCAAAATGCATGGAAAATAAGTCCTCATGTGCTGCATGTAGTAGCTTCTCGTTGAGCATAGAAGCTCTAGTCAAGAAGACTTTTCCATAAGAATATATGACCATATCATCCACCATATATCTATCATCTCCATTAGGGTCATCATGAATCATGCAAGCACCAAGATCCTTGTAGTACTCTACCAAGAGTTGAGACCTCCAATATGGATCAATCCTCCCAAGAGACAATGCTAATGATATGGCATGTGAAGCTCTCCTCATGCTATTGCCTGCTACTTTGACATCTCCCATGCCAAATTATTCCTCAAAACTCTTCACCTGTCCAAAATCCAAGAGTGGTGAACCAAAAGACAAGATGTCTCTCATCAACTCTAGATCTAGTGGTATCCCAGGTGGAATGCCTCCATGTAGTGAGACATCAAAATCTGAAGTGGACTGTATATATGAGTGGATTGAGTTGTCCCTCTCTTCACTACACAGTGCAGTCCCATCCTTATGTGCAGAAACCTCCTAAAATAGATAAGGGTGAATGCTCATCATCCCTTGATGCTGATCCTTTTCCTCTTCTCCCATATATGAGAATGCCTCATCCTCAATGAGAGACCCTTGACCTTGGTCATCTCTTGATGGAAGAAACTCCATGTCTTCATAAATAGAAGAGGGCTCTTCAAGAAATGGGGATTTTTCCCTCAAAAAACTATCATACATGTTTTTATCCCCCTTAAAATTATGGAGTGGAGTTGGCTTAATGGGTCTCTCCAACTCATGCAAAGTGTTTGAGTTTTTGTTTTCAACAAATGATGGTTCACAATGTTTTCTATCAAATATTCTCACCAATTCCTTAGTGAATCCAACATAATTTTTTTACATTTGCATGACAAAATGAAGTAGAATAATTAAACCACCAATCATGGGCCATACCTTTTAGGTGCAGCACTGCTACTCTGATGGCCCCCTTCTCTGAAACATGGTGTAGCTTAAAATAGGAATCTAGCTCTTCTACCCAAGCTTTAGCTGTGCACTCTGCTGATCCATCAAAGTGATATAGGAAAATTCTACCTCTCCTGCTTCTTTTGTGGCTTCTAGATCTTTCCTTCTTGAGTTTGAAAAACCCTTAGAATTCCAACTGACCTTTAACTCTCCATGATTGAGATTCATACTCCTGAAGATATTTTCTCAAGGTCTCCTCCCTTGGTGCATCTTCTTCCTCCATCCTTCTTGCAGTAAATGTGGGCAATAGACTATGCTATGGATTTACATGTGTGTCTGAATGCTCACACCCATCATAAGAATAGCTAGGGATTGCTTCAAAACCTCTCATAAATCTTATATACCCTTCCCCTTTCATCTCCTTGAGATCTTCCTTGATGTTCTTCATAGCTTGGAAAAGAAGCAGGGAGACCCTCTCTTCCTTCATTCCTCCAAATAATGGAGTCATGTTTTTGTTTCTTCTACACAACTTCTCTCTTCTTTGAGAAGCTTCTCCTCCTAATGGCATAATGTATTAGATGCACAGGTTGAGCCAATATTATGCTCTAATACCACTATAATATCCCAAAATAGGGAAATTATACACTATTGGGAATATCTTAAGATATTCCCAATGTGGAGCTACAGCAATACATGAACAAAACATTCTAACCATAAAAAATATGATCATGTCATGAGAGAGAAAAATATTCATCCATAATTCTATTAATGGATCAGCAACAATATACAAAATATCATGAGGGACAAGCCACTCAAGCCATAAGAACAAGTCTCCAATGATCAAAGCAATAGATACATGAGATGCTGCAACTATATAGAATGCCAGAGAGCAGTGACTGCACAGTCTATATTAGTGTAGCTACTGCTACAGATGTACATACATGAAATATGGCTGAAGGAAACAAAATAAATGCCCAATAATGAAGATATGGGCTCCAATACAATATTTCTAGCCAACTCAGAGAGGATTGCTAGAAATGTCGAAAAACATACAATGTGACAAATAAACCTGGGGTTAATGTGTCATTGCAAACTAGATCTGATATGAAATGAGGCTATGACAGATCTGAAATACTGATGTCCTCCTCCAATGGCATTTCTAATTAGAAGGCTGATCACTCTACTCAGAAATAGACCCTCCTGATGAGCTCAACGAACCCTCCCAACAACTACCTCTCAAAATAACGCAGATATGGACTGAAACTATGCTATGAGGGATGATAGATGGTTGGCCTAATGCCAAAGATATGAAAATATTCTTGGGAGTCATTCTTACTGATCCTCCAATGGATATACAAGCTCTCCACTGAAAAACAAGCCCGAAAATGACTCTAAGAGATCCTCCTTCGCTGCACCCTACAACACAACTCAGCTCTAAACAAAAACTGCGTTGTAGCTAAAGGAGGTAGCCTAGAAAAAATGCCAGAATGAGGAAATGTAGCCCAAAGAACCTCTCCTTTCTTAAGGATGAGGTAGGGATTCCTGACCGGGAACACCCTTGTGCTAAACAACACTGCAACCCTACTAAACAACAAGACGAAGCAAAGTCTCAATAGACCCAAGCAAATAAGAATCCAAGCATGAATACAATGGTTGTCCTCCTCTCCATGTATAGCAAGTTCTCCTCTCCACTATGGGTACCATCCATATGTGCCACCTAGCCCATGCAAGTTGTCCTCCATTAAGACTACGCAGTTCATGATGGAGATGCAATGTATCTAGACAGTGCATGTGGACTTGGTCAAACATGACTGAATCAACATGATCCAATCCCGTTCACACCTGTAGGTGCTCAATCCAGCTGCTTATTCTTCCCCTTTTCACATGAGGAATTTTATTTTTCCTCCTAATGAGGTTAGTGGGCCTCCCTACCCATTTTATCCATCTAATACTAACTATAATGTTCCTTTTAGCTTGAGGCTAAAATTTGGGAACATTACAACCCTTGTGGCCTCTCTAACATCCCAAGGTATCATGGAAGGAGTCCCCTAAGGTGGGTAAAATCATGAGTTATTTTCTTATTCCTCTCATTCCTTGTCCTCCTTATTTTGATATTCCCCTTCACTCAGTCCCAACAACAAAGGTGGACTGAGTTTTAATCCAAGCAACTTGATCTTCATTGTTTACATGGCCCTTTTATACAAAGGTTCTCTTTCAAGGGTAGCTCTCCATCTGTCTAGAGTATGATTCTCCAGGTTTGTTAGGCTAAGTGGGAGGCCATTTCATGTTCTCTGACATGCCATCACACACTCCTCTCCTAGTAGTCTATATATGTCATCATAATGTGAAATTTCCTATGCTTACTTATTGATATGTATGTCTGCAAGATTGGCATCATCGGCTATCATTTTGTGGTTGTTTATGACCCCTCTAGGGATGATTAGCGATGTGCTGATTTGAAGAGTCTCTGTTCCTTCTCTCTTCATCACCTTTTTGTCCTCCTCTTCCCTATCTTCTTCATTTCTCATCCAAGAGGTGAGGTCCATCAGTGGCATATCCCCCAACATAGAGTTTGGGTCCCAAATGTTTAGATTAGTTAGGACAAGATTATGCATGTAAAACTCTACCAATTTAGCCATATCTTCTATGTTGGACTACCAAAAAAATCAATAAATTTCCTATAATTATGGAAAGGAAATTACCCATGTGATGCTAATTTTTCTATATGGAACTGTAGCCACTGCTATCTTAGTGAAATGAAATAATAATTTGAGGGATGCCTGTGTTTTATTGCCCCCATACACAAGTTTTCCATGAAGTCAATGTGTTTGCATTTTTTCTGTAGTTTGCCATTCAATCTTCAATTATTTGGTTGTGCCTCTTGTAGCTTCTCTTTCAACACTGCACCCCTAAGTGTGACATCATCCAAATGTCTCCCCATATCAGTGAGATTCTCTTCGATGATCCCCTCATCTTCGACATTCCTATTTTTTACTATTTTCATCTAATGGTGGGTGTTCACTCTCTCTTTCTCTAGCTCATATAACATGGGAATGGAGATATTTTAAGAGATCATCCTCCCTCCTTTAATGAATGTGTAATATGAGCTTAAGTTTGGTTGTGAGTTAGGATTTTGAATTTTTTTAAATGTCTTCTGGGACAATTTTTTGAGAGGGTGGTTCTTCCTTTCATTCCTCCTCTTTTGTCTCTTGTTTCTTATCTTTGGCACCCTTCCCACTCAAAATCTTCCTATTCTACATCACCTTTGAAATCATGGCCTTATAATGGTGCCTTGTTTTCTACTTCCTTGACATTTTTCTCTTCGTGTAGCAAATTCTGAGTTTCCTATAGCAGTGTCTGAGTTTCCTATTGCAAACTTTGTGTTTCTTCTAACATACCCTATTTTTCATGTTGCACCTTCTTTTTTTCCTCTTGGAGGTATATGGGTGATTATTCTTGATTGAGGGATGCTAGCCTTCAGGAGTAGCTTCCTGTGTCTTTTTGGTGAAGTTACCTCTTGAATATTTCACTCCTCTAGCCCTATTTCTCCTTTCTTATCGGGTCATTCCTCAATTGTGATGGGGCTCTTGGTTTGAGTTTGAGGCCTCCCTTGTATCACCATAGTGCTCTTCATAGTCTTAAAGTACATGGGTGTTTTCCTCTTCCTTTTTTTATTTCATAGGGGTACTTAGAGTGGCTAAAGTGGAAACCACTTCCTTTTCAGTGGTCCCTACTCAAAGGCTAGTTTTTTGAGGGGAGATATAATTGGTAAGCTTGGGGTCTAGTATCTTCTACTCTTTTATATTTCCTTCTTCCTCTTCCTCCTCTTCACTTTTGTTTTCAGCTCCTACATCTTTTGTTGGTTATGAATCTCTTTCCATTTCCTCTTCTTTGATTCTTCATTTGTCCCTGTAGTCCCTTCTTCTTCTGCTTTAATGTCTCTTTCTCTAAGGTTAGAGGAATGGTTCTCTCTATGAGCGATGTTTTGTATCCCAATGAATGCTTCACTATCCATGCCGATGAATATGGAGGAAGATACAAGGATGTTGAGTATGTTTAGAGAATCTCCCATTATGATTTTAATGAGACCATGATGATCTAGGTGTTGATATTTCCTCTCCCTTACCCTTTGGCTCATATCTATAATTGAATGGAGGAGGAAATATGGGATATTCAGTATTTGATATAAGGGAATATTCCATTTGAACCTAAGTCGATGCAATAATTAAAATGGTATCCATACACCAAACTTATTCTTCTCCCACAGGAGATATACTTGATTATAATGTAAGTAACCACATCCCATTGGTAAGGTAGACTTTCCCTTCTTATCCCATTATTATCTTCAATGTATTATTAATTTGGAAATAAGAAAATATTCTTAGAGGTAGTACTAGAGACTTTTTCCTCTCTATTCCATTTAATTCCAAAATGTAAGGTGGTAATTTTTCTAATGAGCTCAGGGGTTATGGTAATTTCTAGCCCTCTTAGAATTGTGGTGGCCCTATCATATGTTTGAGATTGCAAGGCTACTACAAATTCGCGAGCCATTGCTTCAACATACCCCTTGAGGATCTCAAAGAGCACCAACCATTGGTGATTTCTAAATGTGAGAACCACATGAGGGTGTAGTCTAATTATCTTTATGTCTATGGGTTCCCTTCTATTGAAACCTACCCCCATCTTGTGACTTTGTTAGAGAGTTTGTTTTATGTGGTTTGTTTTTTAAAGAACTATGATATGGGACCCCAAAGGTTTTAAATTTACACAAAATGTGATTTTCTTAACCCCTTTTCCTCTTAAGGTCCCTTTAGTTTACTGAATTATTTCTTTAATGTGTGTAAATTACCATGAAAATTTCTTGCAACTTGATGGGGTGATGGCCACTTAGCTCTAAAAATTTGATGTCTCTAATTAGAAGGATGGTGTTTGGGTGTCAATATACTTTGATGGTGGCTTTCATGCCACTTTCTAAAACTCTCCGGCCTCTCTCTAAAATTCCTCTAGCATTAGAAAAGTTTTATGTAGCACAGTCTGCATGCAAAGCCTAACCATGGATCAAAGCTCCACAATGTCTCCTGCCTTTGTATTGCTCTAATTGATCTTTAAATGCATAATAGAATGAGGGTAAATGGGTGAAAGCACACTTTTTATTTTGTATAGAGTGGACTTGGATAATATTGCTGATGTGGATTTGGAATGAGGTTTCCATATTTGGACCGTTGGTCCCACTTGAGACTATCATTCCATTTTTCCTCATAATTAGATCCCACTTATTGTTATCCTTCCCCTAACTGGCATGAAAATATCATTTTGCATGTAAAATTCACCAACTTTTCACTTTAACTATTTGAGGGTGGCCAAGTTAACTGACCACCTTCTTTACTATTAAATTCTGTTTTCTTGAAATTTACTCATTTAGTCAAATGATGCATAGTGAGAGGGTGAGGGAGACATACCTAAGGCTACCTAATTACTGATGAGTGGAAATAATGTTTGATGTAGGGAGTTGGAGCATTGTGATGACCACAATTGATTTTTTTATTTGTTGCTTGTATTTTTTATTTTCTGAGTGAGGAGCTTATTTTCTGAATGAGGTACTTATTTCCTTTGGGTGTTGATTCTTCTACAGGTACCTCATGGAGACCTTAATATGCTTCTACTGGTGTAGCTTCCCTTCTGTATTCCTCTATTTAGCTTCATGATCGATATTCATCACTCATCTCATGCTTTTTTGATGTGATAGACGCATGCACAAATGTGTTATAGGAAGTGATCACCTTCCTGTAGAAGTTTTCTTGTTATATTTTTTGAGCTCAACTATCCTAAGGAAGGAATAAAAATGGTGTAGCGATAATAGATGTTGTGTTAAGAAGCAGGTAGAGTGTTATAGAATCATTTTTCACCTTCATATGATTCATGATTGCTTTTATGGCTTTGGGCACCCATTCCTACAGACTTGAACAAACTTCACTAAAAAACAGTGTTAAAATCCCCATACGCGGATATGCCCAGACTTTTCCGCATGTATACGCGAGTCCACATGTAATTTTCCGCGTATGCCATTAAAATAATTAAAAAATATATAAAAAATCCCTATTTTTGGGCTGGGTTGATGGTTACTCTGGCAGTTCAACAACCCCAACACGTGGCCAACTGTTTCCAACTGATTGAAACTACTTTTAGGGAGTATAAAAGCCCCTCATGTGCATGGCCTAAGGGAGAGAGAAATTTTATAGACATTATACTCCGTTGGAATCCCTGTTCAAGTCTGATTCCCCGTGCCTCCTGCACTTTCCCAGATTTATATCAGGAAACCCTTGTTTCCTGGAGATGTTCATTCATTTATATGCCATCTCGAGTGCACAAGTCTTGGAAGAATCTTAGCGAGGCAAGGGCAGGACGAATCCGGATGACGGTCTGCTCGAAGATCATGGAAGGATTCAGGTGATCTTTCCACTCTTACTACTGTACATGCTGTTCGTGATAATGAAGAACCATCTTGTTCCTGAACTCGTGTGTTAATGTTTATCTATACGTGTTAAAAGATTATCATTTAAGCGTTTATTATGGTTTATATAATGTTTCACATGGATTGCACTAACGTTTAGGAGAAGTATATGTTGTACAACTAGGTTTCCGTGCACGTTCTTTCTTGTTTTCCAGGTTGAAGGAGGAAGGAGAGTTGCTGGGGGTTTGGTCCCCGCGGGATCTACATCGAACGTAGGACTTCGGGTGAGTTCTGCTATCGTTGTTAACTAGTTTTTTTATTCAAGTATGGTTGTGTGTGAGTCCTTCTGAATAGCATGCCCTGCTCTGTGGAAGTTTAGACCCAACAAACCTCTAGGGTGATTTTCCCCAAAACAGAACTGGTGACTCCACTGGGGACCACATTCTTGTGATTCCCTTGTTGGGTGGTTTCATCTATTTGATAGGTTTCCAACAGTTTTAACTTTTATTTCCAGTCCAGTTAACTCTTTCTCAGTCAGACTGAAGTCCTGGTTTCTTATCCAAGCTTGATCTTTTTTAATTTTCATCATTTACCTTTATATACGTGGGTTAGTCTGTACAAAAATGTGTATACACGCATTTTTTGTTAAAGGGAGTCGCGTATACGCGGGTTTCATTTAGCATAGTCGTGTATGCATGCTTGTTACTAAACTGTCAAGTTGCGTATACCTAGGTCAATTTTGAAATTTTAGGGTTTTTTGGCTTTTTGGCCTTGTTTGCCTGTGGAGGCCTATTCCTACAGTGTCTTTGTATCTTCTGGATTGTGTAGAAAGTGGTCTTTGGTCTTTTCTCTCTCTGGTTTGGTTGAAAACTAGCTTTTTTGACAAAAGTTTGTTTCTTGTGCTTGCATTTCTGGGTCGAGTACCGAGGTCTCTTTCTGGGGATTCTTGGTTGTTCTGCTTCATCAGAACAGAGAGCTTCTGCTCATTTACTCTTTCCTATCTTTGTGTCTTGCTTTGCACTTCGATTTTTTCCCAGTTCTTGGTTGGTTTTCTTGAGTTCAGTTGCTAGCTCTTGTTGCAATTTTTGAAGAGTCTTTATAGGTTCTTTGAAGTTTTTGTTTGCTACAAGGTTGTACTATTCTTCTAGGCTGAGTGTTTGAGTTTCTTGTCTTCTTTTTCTCATATAAATCTTGCTACTAGCTAGCCCTATAAGATTTGGAGCACTTTTGAAGTTTTTTGCTTGAAATTCAGAGTTGTTTGGCTTGGAATTTGATAGTTTTTCTGGGTCTTTTCGAGCTCTTCCTTTTTATAAAACTCAAAAGCTCAAAAAACATTTTGTTTTGTCATTTGATTTTGTTTTTCGTTTTTGTTTTTGTCTTGTTATATCTGTTGAAACTTTGTTGAGGTTTCTTGTCTTTGGTTTTTGACTTGATTTTGGAAAGGAATTGTCATTGGTTTCTTCCTCTTGTTTCAAGCGTTTTCGGTGTCTTTATATTAAGAGTTTCTGATTTTTGGGAACTAGCTTTCTGGACAACCAAAAAGAGATAAAACTGAAGGATCTTTGGGAAATTTCTCTCTACTTTAGTAGATTTTGCATGTTAGAATTTGCATGCTCTTAGTGATTTGCATCAGGTGCACTTAAGCATTTAGTCATTTTCATAGTTTTTGTGAGTGTGGAGTTCGTTATTTGAAAAGAAAAATAATTTTTTTTTTAGAACCTGTATAGAAGTTGCTTTTCATCGAAAGACAAGAACTGCATTTGCATGTAGTTTGGTTTTTATTAATTTCTTTTCTGCGTCAAAACACCACAAGTTTCATTTCCGTATCCCTTTGACTTAACATAACGGCCAATTAAAATAAGCGATATAATTTAAAAGCAACTAGCAAGTTTTTTAAGTGTCATACACCAACTAGCTAGGTTGTAGGGCCTTTGATTAGGTGAGTGGAGAGTTAACTCTCCAAGGCCACTCAAACAAAACATAGAAGTTGATTAATTGAGTGAAATCCAACTCCATTAGGTGGACCGGGAAAGCTCTCCTCCAGAGAGTCAAGCGCGAGGGGAAGTGAAGGCTGAGAAGAGAGATACCCCCTCTCTGATTTGTTGAATCTGACCTCAAGAACGTTCCACCCGGCTTCGGACACGGATTGGTGCCCATAGTTGCCACTCCTAGGTTCCACATAGGTGACTACGAGGGGGAATACCCATGGTACTTGAGGCAGACGTCGTATCACTTTCAGCAGTACTTCTGGGGGGTGCCCTTGCGAAGCTTGGGTACTTGTGCCGGCAAAGGTTGTCGTTAGGAGGTCAGCGTAACTGTTTTTGATACCTTTGCTAGTAGGCATGGGCCGTAATTATCCCAGACTACTTTCGGGAGGTCCTATATTTCGCTTTCTTGTATTTTGGTGTTCGGTCCTAATCACCCAGAGCGGAAATACCTGAAGGCTGTGTGCTTGATTCTATCTTAGGGATTTCTTTTTATAGTGAGTGCTCTTTGCTCCTAGCTTGCTTAGCTTTATATTTTTTGAGTCTAATTAAAATTTGTTAAAGTGGCTGATCAAGCGCCTCGTCGATCGAGGAGAATCTGGGGGTTATCTCCTGAGAGTTCAGAGCCTTCTTCAAGAAGGCGTAGGAGTGATTTAGCAGGTGGGTACCACCCTGTGACGTCTGACACAGTGGAGAGAGATTCTCCAAAAGGGTCTGAAGCTTTCGTAGCTGATTCCGGTGTTGGTTCCAAGAGGAGTGTTCCGCTCACCTCACGATTTTTATTTCCGCAAGAAGAAGAAGTTCAAATAGAGGAAGTACCTGAACCATCCGTGTCACTTCCATCTCCTCTTCCTCCTGATTATCCGTTCATTGTTGAATACATCAGACCTGAGTCATAGAGACTAGAAGATCCTCCGTATTATACATACCTTTCGATGGCCACGACTGGGAACGCGGCTTCTGCTGTGAGTGTTGCAGGCATTCAGACCCCTGCTTCTGTTGAAGGAGGGGGCACTATTGCTATATCTTCGATTGCTTCTAGTGCTGCTGTGTTTGGCTCCGGTTTCACCCAAGCACATGCTTCTCAATCTGGTGCCTTCAGTTTTGGAATGCTCACTAGTGGGATTCCTTCTTTTTCCTTTTCCGCTGCTGTAGCTAGATCTACACCCATGTCTTCCATGGCTAGTGGATCAGCTTCTTTTTAGGGGTTCCCCTTTGGAACTGGGCACATTCCTAGTTCCAATCCTTCTTTAGGGTCCTTTCCATTTACTTCACAGACCCAAAGTTTCAACCCTTGGTCTGGAGGTCAGAATTCAACCACTTTTACAGGTTGGAACCCTGTATTCACTACAACGGGGGCAGGGAATCAGTTCTACGCTGGTCACCAAGGGAATACTTCTTTCCCTTTGTCGAGTGCTTATCAAACTTTTTCTCCTCTTTCTAATGCTTAGAACCCCTATCAGGGGATTTCCTCTTCATTTCATACTTCAGTGGGGGGAATTGGTCTGGGCTTTGGTAACTCTGTGTTGGGAGGAGGTTCTTCTCATTTTTCTATGAGTTCTTTCTGGCAACCTGGTGCCTCATCAAACCTAGGGTATTATTTTCAGAATGTTGGGAATTCATCCTATCAAGGATGGAATCCTCAGGCTCCACCTCGTTTACCTTTTCTGGCAACGTTAAACTTGCCAGATCCGTCGAAATTGACTAATGATCCGATCCGTTATAGTCCAGGGTGGCCTCCGGTTCCCACCAAACTTCCTTCAGACATTCCAAAGTTTGAAGGAAAGAATGACGAGGATCCAGCTGATCACATCACCACCTTCCATTTATGGTGTTCTTCGAACTCCCTGATCGATGATTCGATTAGGTTGATATTTTTTCAACGCACCCTAACTGGAAACGCTGCCAAATGGTATATTGAGCTAACTAGTGGTATTTTTTCCACATTTGGAGAATTGGCTATTACATTTCTAAACCATTTCTAGTTTCCAGTCCGTTATGATGTTGGGACTGAACTCCTAGCTAATTTTAAACAGGATGACGCAACCCACATTTCTGATCATATTCAGGAATGGCGGAGAAGGAAGAGGCTTATTAAAGATCATATTCTGGGTGAATTCCTTTTGGAATGGTTTCTGAAATCTCTACAGTCAAATATTTTGAAGGATGTATCCCTCTCAGGGGTATTTTCCGAGGAGCAGGCCATTTTTAGGGCCCATCAATTGGAACTGATATATTCTCAGTATGGGGTCCTTCATAAGTATTTTCCCAATGCTCCTCACTCCAAATTAGATTTATCCAAAACTAAGCCTGGTCCTCATGGTGACAGACTGATTGGATCAATCAATAGTGGTGCAGCCAGCCTGCTTACTCAATTACATCAGTTGTCTTTGCAATCTGCTCCTTCTAGTCAGGCTGTGCCTGCTGAGTCATCACCTTCCCAATCTTTGTCCATAAATGTTGTCCAAGCTTCTGATCCCAAAGGAAATCAACAATCCGAAGGGAAGAAGAAGGGACGAAATAATAAGAAAAAGGGCAAGAATCAGAAGGGTAATGCAAATAAAACCAACGAGCATGTTGGTGAGGGTCCAAAGGAGAAAAAGAAAGTGAAGTTTCCATGCAAGCTATGTGCTGAAGACCATCTTACACACCTTTTCCCTAAAATTCAGGATGTGCAGCGCTTGTTAGCTCAGTAGGGTTCTTCTAGTTCCCAGGCTGTGTTAACAAACCCTTTTCCCCAAGGGCAACAACTAGTTGTAGGCGCGAATCAAAATCCTGGGGCTTCCTCTGGGGGCACCCAGGAAGGGGAAATTCCATCGAACATATTCATGATGAGTGCTCACGTGGATGTCGCTATGAGATCCCATGATTATGATGGAGAGGATTATTCGAAAGCTAAGGATGCTCCTGATGCTACTGAGCTGCTTCACATTTCAAGGCCTACTGTTGAGCCTATACCTCGGATGCCCAAAGCATCTACCAAGCAGTCGACAATTAATCCAAATGCCAGGGCTGCCCAAAACTACTCTATTGTGAAAGATCTGGCACAGAGTCCTTGTGCTATTTCGACTTTAGAGGTGCTCCAGTCTTGTCTGGCTCAGCGTAGTGCTTTTCTCACTACCATTGGGGTTATTGATCCGAAAAATTCTCTTCTGATTACATTTGATATGACTAATTTTAAGAAGAGACTCCCCCATCATATGACTTTTCATATTAAATCATCGTACCGGAAGTGTAATATCTTTCGAATGATTGTTGATGAGGGTGCTTCCACGTGCGTGATGTCTCTCACATGTTGGAAGACGATTGGATCTCCCAAAGCTGTTTCATCTACCACTCTTCTGACTACGTTTGATGGTCATTCTCACAGACCGCATGGTATTGTCCCAGCTTTGCCTATCTGTGTTGGGGGAAAAACTATGAATATAGAGGTTGAGGTAGCGGATGCAAGCTTGGACTACAACCTTCTGTTGGGGAGAAACTAGATTTATGAGATGGATTCCATTGCATCCTCATTATTTCGCATTATTTTTTTCCCTCGCGAAGGGAGGATTGTTACAGTGGATCAACTGGACTGTCCTCCTGTAGACCTGAATGCGTCCACTGACTCATCTATTCCCAAGTTGGATAATACTAAGGCGCCTGTTGAGAATTTAGGAGTTGGAATGTATTCTTCCTTGATGGGTACTTTTGATATTCCTCCTCCTATGGTTCATATTAATGCAATTTCATCCTCCAAGGCTCCTCTTCGAAGAGAGTTCTTCAGAACTCATTATTTTTCAGATCCTTGGACCTTACCTTCCCCTACTACCACATTAGCAGAAGGTCAAGTGGGTGGAATGGCATTTCCAATGTCTGCAGCTGAGATTTCTTATCAGTCTATTGTTGACTCTGCAGAATCCATCCCAGCTCCTCTCTCGTCGGAAGAGTTGGATGGAGATGTGGCTCCGGCTTGGGCACTTAGTTCTTCTTCTGCCCAGGATTGCCTTGATACCACTCTTCCATCTGAAGAGGCCATCCTGGAAGCTATGACTGGTATAGATAGACCGTGGGATGATTTGCATCATCGATTTGAGCGAAGTTGAAATGAGTTTTCCAAGTCCTCCGTCTCCTGGTACTGTTCGCCCAGTATTGAACCCTTTAGCACCAACACAGGTTTATGCTGAAGGGAACATGGCTGTGATTTCTCCTACTATCCCGGTGAACATTTCCAGGGATCCCAATATCATTGAGAATGTCTTCATCAGAGCTGAATGTTCCCGTGAAGAGATTTAGATTTACACCGAGCTTTTTAAAGAGTATAGGGATGTATTCGCTTGGTCTTATGAGGAAATGTCTGGTATAGATCCATCTGTTGTCCAGCATGAGATCAAGACTTACGAAAACGCTAAGCCTGTAAGGCAAAAACTTCGTCCGGTCAATCCTAGGAAGGCAGTAGCTATCAAAGCTGAGGTTGAGAAGCTGCTTAAGGCGGGATTCATTTTCCCTGCTCCTTTGACTGAATGGGTTTCAAACCCTGTTCCGGTAGATAAAAAACAAGGAACGATTCGAGTTTGCATCGATTTCAGAGACCTAAATAAAGCATGTCCTAAAGATAATTACCCCACACCATTTATTGATCAGATCATTGACGAGTGTGTCGATAATGAGATTTTCTCCTTCATGGATGGTTTCTCTGGATATAATCAGATTACTATCCATCCTGAAGATCAGCATAAGACTGCCTTTATTTTTCCCTGGGGTACTTTTGCATACAAGAAGATGCCTTTAGGTCTTAAAAATGCTGGGGCTACCTTTCAGCGGGCCATGTCATATGCCTTCCACGACATCAAAAAGATTATCGAGGCGTATTTGGATGCTTTAGCTGCTCATTCTCGAAAGAGGATGGATCGTCCTGCTCACCTCCGTCAAATATTTGAACGGTGTCGTTTCTATAAGATTAGGTTGAATCTGAACAAGTGCGTTTTCGCAGTTACATCCGGTCGGTTATTGGGATTCATTGTGTCTAGAGAAGGGATTAGGATAGATCCCTTCAAGGTTGAGGCAATACTTCGGTTGCCTCCCCCATCGTCTATTCGTCAACTTCAAAGTCTACAACGAAAAGCTAATTTTCTTCGGAGATTTATCGTAAATTATGTTGAAGTTACCAAAGGATTTATGAGATTGTTGAAGAAGGGAGTTCCATTCTTTTGGGATGAATTCGCTCAGCGCTCATTCGATGATTTGAAAAAAGCATTGACCTCTACTCCTATATTGAGTCCACCTAATTATAGCAGGGATTTCCTTTTGTATATTCTTGCAGCAACAGAATCTACCATTGGTATGGTTCTAGTTTAGGAGGACAATGCTCTGGTAGAGCATGTTATATACTATCTTAGTCGAGGCTTGGTAGGACCTGAACTCCGGTATACTCCGATAGAGAAGCTAGCTTTAGCAGCTGTTCATGTTGTACAACGACTCAGACATTATATTATTCTACGAAAAACTTATGTTTTGGTAGCAGCCAATCCATTTCAGTTTGTTCTCAGTAGGCAAGTGATTGGGGGAAAATACAATAGATGGATTGTGATTTTGCAGGAATTTGATCTTGAATTTATGTCTGCCAAGTCCAAGAAATCTTTAGTTTTCGCGGAATTAATCTCTGAGTTGCCCTGTGGAGAAGAGATAGTCTATGATGAATCCTTCCTGGATCAACATTTGTTTCTCATCTCTCCACAGGATCCTTGGTATGGAGATATCATTGTGTATCTTCAGACTGCGAAGTTTCCCTCTACTTTTTCGAAAGATGAGCGTCGTAAATTGCGTCACTTGGCTAAAAATTACTTGATTATTGGTCATGCTTTATACCGTCGAGGGGTTGATTCAATCCTGAGACATTGCTTAACTCTCGAAGAAGCTGAGGCTGTACTGAATGATTGCCACAGTGGAGCTTGTGGTGGTCATTTATCTGGGCTTGCTACAAAAATATCTTGTCTTGGTACTTTTGACGCCATTTCAAGGATTGTATGGAGTCGGTCAAAAAGTGTCATCCGTGTCAAGTTTATACTCGAAAAATGCGCGCTCATCCAGCTCCGCTTTTTCCAGTCATTACTATTGGTCCCTTTACAAAGTGGGGTATTGATTATACTACTTGTAACCCGCCTTCGATTAAAGGTCACAAGTACATTATCGTAGCAGTAGACTACTTTACGAAGTGGGTCGAGGCTATGCCTACTTTTGGGAATGATGGTGAGACTGCAGCTCTTTTTCTTTTTAACCAGGTTATTGCTCGTTTTGGTATTCCTAGAGAGATTGTCACTGATCATGGCAGTCATTTTCAGAATAGCATGATGGTTGAGTTGGCTCTAAAATTAGGTTTCCGGCAGGAGCATTCATCTCCGTATTATCCTCAAGCCAATGGGAAAGTGGAAGCCGTGAATAAATCCTTGAAGACAATTCTTCAAAGGACAATTGATAAAGCTAGATCCAACTGGCATATTATGCTATATCCTACACTTTGGGCATACAGGACGTTAGTGAAAACTGCAACTGGCTTCAGTCCGTTTCAGCTAGTGCACGGGTTGGAATCCGTATTTCCCATTGAATGTGAGATTCCTTCTCTTAAATTAGCTGTTGAAATTCTTCCTGACACTTATAGTCTTGAAGAACGGCTCCTTCATCTGGAACATCTCAACGAGCAGCGTCGGGATGCCGCCACGATGAATGAAGCACATAAAAACCGAGTTAAAGTTCAGTACGATAAGGTGGTCAAGCCTAGGGTTTTTTCGGAAGGTGACCTTGTTTTGGTCTATGCCGAAGAAAAAGATGCCCTGGGGGCAGGAAAATTTAAATCTATGTGGTATGGCCCCTTTATAGTTAAAAAATTCCTTAAAAAAGGAGCATATACCTTGGTTTATTTTGAAGGGAACGAGTTGCCGGAGCCCAGAAATGGGCTCTATTTGAAGAAGTATTATGCCTAGGCTTCGGCCTGGCATGTTGCTTTTGTATATAGTAGTTTTGCATTGTACATATCTGTTTGTTTTCGATTTTTGATGGGATGGTGATGTTTTTGATCTGCTTTCGCAGGTTGTGTCGGATGTCATGAGTAATTTTGGTTTCGCCGATGGTGCTAGTAGACACACCCGGAACTTAGCTTCCACGGCTTGGGTGCTTCATTATCCATCCGGTCAGCTGTTAGTATCAAGAGGGGTCTGCATTGGTCCTGCTTCCAATAATATAGCAGAATACACTGCAGTTGTTTATCTACTCTCAGAGGCAATATCTTTGGGTGTTGATTTGTTGGTAGTTTTCTTGGACTCTCAGCTGGTGGTGTCGTAGTTGAACAATACTTATCGGATTCGAGATCCATTTTTACTCTAGTTGTTCTTGAGGGTACGTTTGTTACAAAGATCATTTCAATTTTAACTTTCATTCATATTCCTCGAGCTGACAATTGGTTGGCAGACTCATTAGCTAATCAAGCAATTGATTGGCATATTAATCATTCCATACAATAAATTTAATCATCAAAAACATCATACATTTTGATACATTTGTCACATCACATCAAATATCGTTGTATATATATCATCAGAGTGTTCAAAACTATACAAAAATTTGGATCCATAGGTCATAAAAAAACTTGGGCTTATGCCTGATCATGTTCAGTCTCAAAAAATATACAGTCATTTGATACATCATATCTATCTACTACTGAGGTCCCTGCCCAGAAGTGGTGTTCTTATAGAACACAATCGCGGTGGCAACTCGGCGGAATAACCGTACCCAGTCGCGGGGTACTCCTACCACCTGCCTCTGGATGGCTTCAGGCAGATCTTCCACTGCAGCCATAGGTACTTGGCGGGTTAATCCCTCCAAGTTCCTCTGTACAGCCTGGAGGGTCCTGTCTGAATCCACTGTATCCGCTTCGCCTCGGCGATGCTTGTGTCGTGGGAAACCCTTAGGTCAAACTGGTCCAATATCTGTATCATGATCATTTTTAAAGTCATTATGAATCCAAACAAAAACATGTTTTTTTTCACATTTTTTCATACATATTGAAAAAATTCAAAAAAAATTATATGAGTCAAAATTGTGAACTTACCGACTGTACCCCATGCTGTGCTTGGTGGAAGGACAAGATCTGGATCACCACGAAAGTCCATCCCGGCATAGGGATAGTCGTCCACCGTGATGATTTGTTCTCTCCACCATTGGAAGAACTCATCATCCCAAGTGGTCCGGGGAACTTCACTTCCCCCCAATCTCCTCATCATGTCTGCCCAGCGGGCAATTCTTGGGTCTCTCGGGCTGCTGATGGTAGAGATCACTCTGGGTCTTAGTGCTGGAATCTTCTCAAAGAAGAATGTCATCAAAATTGTACCGTATCCAAAGTGTTTTGTCTTTGTTTGGCGGATAGAGGTCAATTGTTGCTTCATGTTCATCAATAGGGCTATGCACCAATCATATACATGAGTTAAGCATTCTACTACTATGCTCATTTGCGTCCTGGACACCTGGTGTAGGGAGGCAGATCCTGCCACTCTGCCAATGGTGAAAAGGAGGATTTTCATGTGAAAATCCCTTAAATCTTTGATTGCAATTTGAGTTCCAACTTTCTTGGAACCCTGTGCACAGTACACGTGGACGTAATCTTCCACGGTGAGCCCTCCCAAAGGCTTACCATGCAAGTCTACTGGCTCCCCCCTCCGGGAGAGTCCAGTGATAAAATATATGTCTTCCACTTCAATGCGTATAGGCATCTGATCTATCATAAAGCAGTCCTCTTCCGGTTCCCAATAGTTTAAAAGTATTTCGAGCAACTGGACATTGCTCTTCATATTTGGCATTTTAAAAAACTTGAGCAATCCGCAATTCCGAAGAATATTCAGTTATGCTTGGTCCTGCATGACTTCTTGATCAATTGCACTGTGTTCGCGCTCTCTCCATGAGATGGTCATCCTGTAAAATTTCAAAAATCCATTCATTAGCTATGCATTCTTGATTTTTGGGTTGTGCATACACGACTTCATTTGTGCACAGTCGCGCGTATACGCGACTTGGTCATTACAAACCCGTGTATGCGCAAACCCACATTTTTAGCAAGAGATTCTATGGTGAAAAATTCCTAAATTTTAATTTATGAACGGACAAAATGAATAGAAGGATGAATTAAGAGCTCACCTGAGAAATTCAATGGAATTTGACGGTCGGTTGCTCCTGTTTTGACGAAAGAATTTTTTGCTCCATAGCACTTTCTTCCAAATCAGCAATGTAATAATGAACCAAATATGAGGTAATTTGTCTATTTATGCCCAAAAAGTTGAAAATTTTCGCAAAAATTTGTTATGCTTATTTTTTCAATCTATCTTAAGCTGCATAACCCGGATGCTTGGAAGTGCCCAGTTCGGTATGTTTTCAAGTCCATTTTGACATTTTTGAGATTTTTTCCATATTTTGATCCATGACTACTGACCTATCATGGTAGGTATATGATCTTCACTGGCATATAGGTTAGGGAATTCACTTTCCATTGCATTGCATACTAGCCTCCATTCTGATCACTTGCCATAGGGTCGATCCCATCAGGTCATGAGTATTACACCCATTTCACTCGCTGATTTTTTTTAATCATGACTTGGTGGTAGAGCCTTCCTTTACATGGGCTTCCTAGTTAGTTCCTCGCTATCACTTGTTGCCCATGCTGCGTTTTATGTAGGCTCGGGAGTCCTCTTTAGTTCCGCCATGACTTATGTGTTGAAGCTTCATTCTTCTTCTTCCTCACTATCATTTTTCTGGCTATTACCCTAGAGGCTCCCTGGTGTTGTTGAGTTGTATTACTGCATTGCATATTGGCTACTTGTTTATCCTGGCCTTTAGCCGGCTTCATTTGGACTCAATGTTTAAGCCAAATTTTGACCTTGTCTATCTCTGTACAAGTTAACCATTGCATGCACTTAGCTATCGCGACTTGACACCCTTATACCCATGGATGGAACATTCCTCTGAGTATCTCTTACCAGTTTTCACCACCTTGCATTGAGCATAGGATCGTTCCAATCCCAGGAACTAGTGCATCTGTTTCTTGATACTCATTCTATCCATTGTACCATAGCATTCTTTTATTCTTTTTCAGGCTTATTATATGAAAAAGACAAAAAAATAAAATATAACAAAAAGAGCGGGAACGGGATATAACTTCGTAATTTGATGGCACTACAGAGTCAGTTTGTCGCCCTTGAACAAAGCACATATACTTATATATATTTCCTAAATTTGGGATGGTTTTAGTTTTGACCTAGGTTCAGCCTTTACCTTGTTTCACTTGTCAGTCCTCCCCCAGTTGGTTATCTCTTCCAATCATATGGAGATTTTGTTCTGCCTCCTGCATAACAGACTTATACAGTGTCACTTTTTACTGCCATGGTCATCACAGAGTCGTGCTTTTGTTCAAGGGAAGTCTAACCAGAGTCGGCCATTCTGCGGTGTCTCTTGACTCATTATTCAGTCGGCCTACCCGGTCTTGTCAGTATCATGTTCTATCACATCAGATGTTTTGGTCCTTTGCTCGTGTTGGTTTGAGAAGGTCCCCATTGACTTCTTGCCGACGGGTTTGTCTCTTATCGACTACGACACATTGCTCTGAGAGAAAACCTAGAGCCGCACCCTGGCCCTATTTCCATCATTGATAGGTGACCTTGTGCTCAGCATTTGATCATCATCATGGGTCTTTGAATGAGTGGTTTCCCCTGTGTTCGACGTCAGCACACATTATCACACTTGGGATTCGTGCAGTACCTGGATTTCCATTTGACCCTATCGGTGGATTTCTCGCCTCTGTGTCAGCTTTCATTATTGTTTGGTTCAGAGGGTTTCTTCCGTGCGCTAGCTTCATCTTGTGCACGTCGGAAACGTACTTCGGTTTTGGTTCCATCACTCTCCTTCGTCCGATTCCTTCCAAATCTTGGCCTGCGGGTTACACTCGCGCTGGACTGATGTGGGATGCCTTAATGCCTTCCTTCCGGCAGATCTTTTCCCATCGACTCCGACTCATTGCTCTGGGAATAAGGTCTAGAGTCTTTTTGTCAGTACCTTAGGGTTTGCAGTCATCAGTGGCAGACTCTTCGCTATCGACAGTGGGGATTCATCATTGCCTCCTGATTGGTAGATTCTTTCAAGTGTTCAACTTCAACTCATTCATTCGCACTTCTTAGATTGTATTGGGGCACCTTGACACTCATTTTCCTTATTGGTGGGTTGTCTCACGTTGGTTAACGGTATTCATCATTGACCGGTAATCCAACGATTTCTCACATGGTCGACTTCAGCTCATTTATTCCCATTGTGTAGAATTGTTCCATAGTGATCGGTGAAGACCTCGGGTTGCATCAGCATTTTTCGGTTCACTTTTGACAGTCCATTCAGTTTCTGCCAGTGATGCCATCCACCCTTATATGTTGCAGTTCAGTACAACAGCATCCTATATGTTGGCTCCCGAGTTGCATGATTGTACCGGTTGTTCCACCACTTATGATTCGGTACTTGGAGATTCAGTTACTTATATGATCAGACATCCAGTTGCACCATTCTTGATCAGCTTCCTATATGTGATACTTGGACATTGATTCATACTTGTATTTCCGGGCCATGCTCAGATGATTCATTGTGTACTTTCAGTTCAGCTATACTTGTATACATATTGGATCTATTCAGTACTTTATATATGACGTATTTTTGACTGAGCATGGGTATGCCTGCCTCAGCATGGGTTGACTCTTTGTTTTCTTTCATTGGTTTTTGGCAGGCTGAAATCTGGTGAAGTCCTCTCTTGTCCTTGCGAAGTTCTTTCTATGTGCATAATACATTTCGGCCATCATGTACCCCTTATGACCTCATATATTAGGGGGCATCTGTTATAGCATCAATTTTCACCTTCATATGATTCATGATTGCTTTTATGGCTTTGGGCACCCATTCCTATAGACTTGAACAAAATTCACTAAAAAACAGTGTTAAAATCCCCATACACGGATATGCCCAGACTTTTCCGCGTGTATACGCGAGTCCACATGTACTTTTCCATGTATGCCATTAAAATAATTAAAAATATATAAAAAATCCCTATTTTCGGGCTGGGTTGATGGTTACTCTGGTAGTTCAACCACCCCAGCACGTGGCCAACTATTTCCAACTGATTGAAACTACTTTGAGGGAGTATAAAAGCCCCTCATGTGCATGGCCTAAGGGAGAGAGAAATTTTATAGACATTATACTATGTTGGAATCCCAATTCAAGTCTGAATTCCCGTGCCTCCTGCACTTTCCCAGATTTATACAGGAAACCCTTGTTTCCTGGAGATGTTCATCCATTTATATGCCATCTCGAGTGCACAAGTCTTGAAATTTTCTTAGCGAGGCAAGGGCGGGACGAATCCGGACGACGGTCTACTCGAAGATCATGGAAGGATTCAGGTGATCTCTCCACTCTTGCTCATTGCACGATGTGTGATAATGAAAATAATGAAGAACCATCTGTTCCTGACCATTAATACTGAGTGCGCTAATGTGTGGAAAACAATATACAATTAAGCATTTATTATAGGTTTGGGTTATGTAATGAAACTGCATGGATAGTGGATTACTAACGTTTAGAAGAATATATGTTGTATTCAGTTACATGCACATTCTTTTTGTTTTCAGGTTGAAGGCGGGAATCTGTCTTGGGGTTTTGACTTCGAGTGAGTTCTGCTATCATTGTTAACTAGTTTTTTGCATTCAAGTATGGTTGTGTGTGAGTCCTTCTGAATAGCATACCTTGCTCTGTGGAGGTTTAGACCCAACAAACCTCTAGGGTGATTTTCCCCGAAACATAGAGTGGTGCAGTGGAGGAGAATATGACAGAAAATGCCATGTGTGTGGATTTAACCAAATTTGCTCATAGTGGAAAAATAGAGGGTTTGATGAGTGAGTCTTCATGCATGGAATGGAGTGATTCTTAGAGATGGTATTCATAGGTGGGAAAAAAAAATAATATATTTTTTAGTGTTATGGAGCCTTAGGTGATTATATTCAGCCTCGGGTAACTTTCCTATAGCAGCGTAGGACATCTTGTAGCACTGTATAGAATAGATGAAAATTGGATTTTTTTCTCACCTAGTGGTGGAAATGGATGAAGAAATGCATGTTGGGGTTGGAAATGGAATGGATAGATAAAGGAGAGACAGAGAGATATCACAAGAATTTTTCTCCCTTTGTCCAAATTTTCCTTGATCAACAACCTGTAAAATAGAGGCAACTTGGTGCATAGGTGTTGTGTTATTCTTTTTTGATTTTTCCTTTTTTTTTTATTTTTTTTGAAGACAGGTGGGGTTCCTCAGTAGATTTTTTCACCCTATAATCCTACCTCAGGCACCTCAAAGAGGTTCTAACCCAAGGATATTTTATTTCTATTCTTTTTCTTTTTCCTTTTTTGTTTTTCTCAAGAATTGCCTCGTAGAGGTTTTCAACCGAGGATTTGGCCTTCATTTTCTCTGAAAGGTTTTCACCCATGCCTCTTTATTTTTATTTTTATATTTTTTTTCTAGGAAGGTGAGGGGCTAGAAACTATGCAGCTTCTAATTAAATTCACCTTGCTGTTTATTTCATTTATAAATTCATCCTTAGAGAGGGGCTTCTTGTACATCTTTAGCCTGTAACCATTGACAAGCAGAGGGATCCCTTCCTCATCTATGGTTTTGATCTAAAAAACCCCATTTTCATGTAATTTATCCACTTGATAAGGTTTTAGACATCTATTCATTAACATTCCCTTGAATTCCTTGAATCTTGTGTCTTAGAGAAAAGCCCAATATCATTCCTAAAATGCCTTCGCTTTTATGTGTTTGTCATTCCAAATTTGCTTTGCAGCTAGATTACTTTTGTGTGAAGGAGAGCCTTCATTATAAATTCATCCAAACCATTCAGCTGAATCCATATTTTTTGTTGTGCCTTTGTGATGTCAAAGTCCAACTAAGTTTCCATTCTAAGTGTGTTATATTCAAACTCAATGGAAAGCAAAGATTTCTTCCCATAAAATAGATCATATGGAGTAAACTCTGTAGTTGTATTGTAAGCCCAAGTGGCCTCCACCAATCTGTATGGCCAATATTGCCTACTACTGCTCACAAATTTGGTGAGGATGTTATCCAAGGATCTATTTTTCACTTCCACCTATCCATTTTCTTGAAGATGATAGGTATTGGAAGTGTTGTGCTTTATTTTGTGCTACCTCGTGAGGTTCTCAATGAGAAGAGATGTCAATTAAGCCCCATGATCAGTGACACCCTCTCTGAGGTATCCAAAATTTTAGAAAAGATTATCTCTCCAAAAATCATCCACCTTCTCTTATGTTTCTGCCTTTACAACCCTTGTTTCATCCCACTTGATCAAGTAATCAGTTCAGAATATGAAATATATCTTCTGCCTGGATGGTGGATCAATGGGTCCGATGAATTCCATGCCCCACTTGTCAAATGGCTTTAAATCCACCCGAGTTTGTAAAGGAAACTCATCCCTTGGTGTATGCTTCCGCATCCTCTGACACTCATCACATATACTAGTGTGTCTCTTGGCATCCTGGTGGAGGGTAGGCCAATAATATGTAGCTTGCAAGGCTTTTAAGGTTATCCTCTTAGTAGCAAAATGACCCCCATAGGGACCATTAGGACATGATGAGAGGACTTCAACTACCTCCTATTCCCTCACACATATTTTGGGAGTTTGATTGAGATGCAATTTGAAGAGATTACCACCAATCCAAGTGAAAGGGGCACTTTTTCTTATAATTTTTCTCTTTTATTTTGATGAAAGGTTTGGAGGAAACCTCTCAACAACGAGTTATTTAGCTATGTCATAAAACCAAGGAGAGAGTGTTTAGATAGAAAATATATATTCATCTAGAATCTAATCAGCGACCATTCCTTCCTCATCTGCAAAAAAATTTAGTCTAGATAAGAAATCTGCAACAACATTTTCATTTCCTAGTTTATCAACAATTGTCAAATCAATTTTTTGCAACAACAACAACCATCTAATGATTCTATCATTGACATTAGGTTTATTCATTATTTAATTTATTATTTCATGGTAAATGTGTACACAAGACTGATAACTAGTAATATAGTACCTAAACTTAATTAGAGAATGGAAATAGCTAAGATCTCCCTTTCAGTGAAAATATAGTTAAATTCAAATTTGGAAATATTCTTGCCAATGAAATAAATGGAATAGGGTAATTTATCTTTCAAATACCCCAAGGATTCCCCTAGAACTTTATCTCATTCATTTGTATGAATTTGGAAGGGTAGAGCCCAATTCGGACCTCGCAGAATAGGGGCAGTGGTTAGCATTTCCTTGATAAGATCAAAAGCCTCCTATCAAACAATAGACCAGAAAAAATAAGAATCCTGGACCAACAATCCAAATAATCGTGAAGACACATTGCTGAAGTCCTTAATGAACATTCAATAGTAACCAGCCAAACCTATGAAAATTCTAACATCTCTTTGCTTTTGAGGAATACACACCCTTTTTATGATGGTGATTTTTTTCGGGTCTAACTGTATTCATGCTTGGGATATAGATTGGCCAAGGACCATCCTCGCCCTCTTCAAAAATTCACACTTTTCTGGACTCAAGGAGAGATGCATTTCAATAAACTTCCTCAACACTTTTCCTATATTGGATATAGCCTCCTAAAAATCATACCCATAAGATGTGAAATCTTCCATGTAGATCTTTACAAAATCATGGAATAGTTCATAAAAAATTCTCAGGGATGATCTCTAGAAAGTAGAAAGGGAATTGCATAGGCCAAAGGGAAGGAATTTGTAAGCAAATTTTCCCGAGGGACATGTGAATGCAGTGGTCTTGTCCAGGTCCTCATGGCTGATTTGAATATGGTTATATCCACAAAATCCATCTAGAAAAATTAAAAAATTATCTCCTGCAAGACCATCGAGGACTTGATCAATGAAGGGAAAAGGGAAATGGTACTTCTTAGTGGCTTTGTTTAGTTCTTGGTAGTCAACACATATTCACCACTTCCAATTTTTCTTGGGACTAAGACATGAGGAGACACCCACTCATTATATGATATGTGGTATATGAATCCTGTATCTAGGAACTTCTGTAGTTCATTCTTCACTATGTCTTTTAAGGTTGCATTCATCCTTCTTTGGGGCTGGTGCACAGGCTTGCATCCCTTTTTAATATAAATATGATGTCTGCACAATAAGGGATGCACCCCTTTCATGTCCTTCTAGCCCAAAGAAAAATCATCAAAGTTTTCCTTCAGGAGCTGGTACATTTTCTCTTCTTCTTTGGTAGAGAGGGATGAGTTAATATTCCAGGATTTAGATGGGCTAAATTCCACAATCTTGTTGTCTTTAGAGCTTGATTCAACTGACTGCAGCTGAATCCAAGGGTGCCTTTCTGATTCTCTAACTAGGTCATCGAGTGGAATGTCAGCCGGGGGTCGGATTTTCATGATGTGGTCAGTGAGATCATCCTCATTAGGTTTCTCCCCTATAAGAACAATATTTATGGTAAAAATAGGGTAGGATGTTGTACTGTACACTTCATATTATTCTTCTTCATCCTTCAACAATAACGGTAAGTCATGGTCAATGGAAGCCTAGGAAGGAGGGTATAATACCAAGTGTTTGGACAAGGGCCCATTCTTGATAGTCATGTTTTTGAACCTACAATTGATATAAGCATCGGTAGTGGTGGATCAAGGTCTTCCTAAAATTAGAGGATATCCATTACACTTGGTTTTTGACTCAAGGACCAGGAAATTAGTGGGGTACTCCTAAGAGTCAATCAAGACCATAACATCATCAACAATTCCTTCCAGAGCTACTGTGGATATGTCTGCAATTTTCAGAATGGTGGTGGTTTTTCTCAAGGATCCATGGAGGTTGAGTTAAATAATGGTTTCCCCAGTGATCCAATTGATGTCCACCCCAAGATAAATCACAGTGTGGAGATCTATGGAACCATCGATGTGTACATCTACTACTGGACTTCCACAGTCCAGGTACTTCAGAAATATCACCCTTCCCAACTTTAAGTCAGACAGTTGTCCTATAACATTGATGGTGGGGGTGTCTCTCTTCTTTCTTCCAAGATTTTAAAGAATTTTTATTTGATGAGCCTATTGTAAATAGGGACATCCTTAATGAACTATAGAAGGGGTATCTTCACACAGATTTTTCCATTCTCTAAGAAGTTTAATATCTTCTAGGGTGTGCTGACTAGGATGTATTAGGCGCCCATGAAAAGGAGGTTGATTGTTCTGAGGGTTGCTCTCTTACTTTTCCTCCTCAGCCTCTACAGGTGGAGATGGAGGATGATTGCCTTGGAGAACTCTTCGAGACCTGAGTTAATTTCAAGTATCTACACATCATAAATTGGATAGGATGTTTCCCCACTGTAAACCTGTTGTGCTTGAATGTTTTTTGGTTTATGATTGGGTTGGGCAAGCATCTTAGGCAAATAAGGTGGAGAAAAATGGGTGAGCTGAGGTTGAGGTTGGGGTTGAGGAACTAAATTAGGTGGTTTTTTGTGTTGGGACCTCCACCCTTGTGATGGGTTGCTCCAGTGAGGTGGTTGAGGAACATACTCTTGGAAAGGTTGGTTTACAAGCTAAGGGTGATATGGAGGAGTATATGTCCAATTAGGAGGTGTACATCATGATGGAGGAGTGGATGTGTAATAAGACTCCATAGTTTCATTCTTCTTTGCATGGTAGTAGGAGTAAGATGCACCTTGCATGCCCTTCTAATATGACTGAGGCCCTTGAGGCCTCCTCTGATATATGTAACACAGTTTCTCTGGTCTTCCTTCCTCACCTTGATATACAAATTTGAGACCAAGTAAGGTGGGACACTTATCTATGGCATGATTCTCTTCAGAGACTAGGAAAACCTCTCTCACATTTAGGGTACATTCATTTTGAGGGTATTTTCTGGTACATATAGGAAAAAATATAGCTAAGGCCCTCTTTCCTTCCTGTTTTTTTCTCTTGATCTGCATTGTGTCCATTTGAAAATAAAAGGTGCACAACATCTCACTTTTGAAGTCCTCTAACATATTTACAATATCATGGTTGATGGAGGTGGAAGAGGAAGGGGTTTTGGTCATGATTTGGCTAGCTCTACCTTTGTTCCTAGCCACCCTAGAGTGGTTTCTAAATATATTTTTATGTCCTCATAAGGTAGTTGGTAGATATATCCTCTAGAAAACATATTAAGGGTTCTTATCACTGTGTAATATTCCCAAATGGGAAGAGCAACAATATAGCACATAAACATGGAAAATAGCAGTGAATAAATCAATACACCATTACATGAGACAAATGTACAACCATATTATTAATCATATTAGAAAATAATAGGCACAAGATCTTAAGGATAAAGTCACTCAAGCAATACAAAACAAGCCTCTATTAATAAAATATGTCAAAACATGAAAAATAGTTACTATACAAATGCCATGAGCCAAGACAACGCATTTTTAGGGCATAAAATGCTATAGGAATGATATAATAATATGGATCTACTATTATATAGCTCAAATGGTTCTAGGGATAGAGATCTATGCTCCCAAGAACTTTTCCAAGACAACACAGAAACGGTTTTCGAAAATACCCAAAAATGAAAAATGTTGGAATGCAGCCCTAAGGATGAATTGTAGTTGCAGCTGACTAACTGGATGGAGGTGGTTGAAACTGATGTATAAATGTATATATCACCTCCAATAGATACTTCAAGTGAAAGGCTGATCCTAACACTAAAGATCTAACCCTCCAACTGAAGCACTAAAACCTCCCCTACAGATGCTCAATGAAATAACGCAGTTTGATGATAGAACTGTGATGTAGGAGGTGGAAATAGATTGGCATAGTGAAAAAATATGAAATGAAGCTCCAGGGTCTTCTTTTCTAGCCTCCCAATGGAAAGGATGCCCCTCCATTGAAAATAAAACACTGAAAGTGATCCTCTCAATCCTCCACTGCAACACCCTACAACCAAACACAACTATGAACAAAAAATGCATTGCAGCTGGAGACTGAAGCTTGTCCTGATGCCCAGATGTCGACTACACAACTCAATAATCTCTCCTGATTTGGCACTCGAAGATTCCCAAGGATGATTGTGGGATTCTCACTCGGGAATACCCTTTTACTAAACAGTACAACAATTTACCCTACTAAACAACAAAAGCATGCATTGAAATGTCACCTGACAAATCCATATCTAAAAAGATCAAAATCAATAATCATATAACATGCCTTCTATGGCTTCCTTGCCCTTCATTATATGATTTTTAAGCCTTCTCACCTTGGGTCCCACTTATTAAAGACACTACTCACATGGAGACTATCTCCCATTAACACTGCATTGTCTCCCATTAATGATCCACTCTCTCCATACTAGCGTTGTTGATTTGGTCAACAGTGACCATGTCCACATGATTCTTCCCCTCTTAACACATGGAGGTGCTTTATCCAGTTATCAAGATGATCCATTTTCACATATAGAGGTATTTTATTCCTACTAAAGATATTTATGGGTCTCCCTACCCAGTTATCCATCTATCTAAAAGACAAAAGCAAAAATGAATATTCCAATTAGCTGCATGCTAATTTATGAATATTACAATCCTCCCCTCCAAAATGTTGCTTGTCCTCAAACAAATGCAATGATAGAAATGAAGAGCCTCCTCTCCTCCTGTAGCATCCACATGTGATAAGCTTCTCCAAATAAAAAGATGCTTATTCATCAATATGTCTCCAAGTTTCTCCTCCTAAATGTATGAGCTAGCCTTTGGTGACAAATCCAAATGCATTTCATCATGACGTAGTGGAATATCAATGGAGGCCACTATATGCTGTCTAGAGGCCTTCTTGATTCATGAAATCTGAAATATATTGGAAACTATCATTCCCATCTGAAGTTCCCATCCCCAAGCTATCATCCACACAAAATGAGTCACCCTCCAAAGTGATAACTCATAGAAAAAATCCTCCACCTTAGGCTCCTACAATCTAGGTGGGCCGCATAGCTTAACTTGATAGACCAAATTTTCTATCGCCCACTATATCTCTCTCCACTTATGATAAGTGTAGAGTGGCTAATGATTTTTGGCTGCAATAATGTTTCCTTCAAGAGGCAAGAACAAAATTGGATCCTCAAAGATCCTCTCTCTATTGTCATGAATAATGTGTGCCCAAACCATACCATATATGATGAATAGGACATCATCAAAATATGGCATCCAAATGAGAAAGATACTGAAGGTTTCATGTAGTGTTGGAAGGTACCAACAGTTTCCCAAGTGGCTACAACATAGTTTTACTAACTATTGTTTTAGAACATAATATGGCAAGTTATCTCCCAACCATTTTGTAGTTGTGCATGTCATCTCATATACTAGAAAATAGTAAATGGCATTGTGTATCAACTGAGCATAAAAGGAATAACACAACACTTTCCCAAATCCATACAATAAATGGCTATTTCCATCACCAATGTTGGTCTTAAAAAGACCATGAAGCCCAAATAGAAACTTTCCGTCTTGTGGAGCAATGGACTACATATAAATGGAAAGAGAATGAAAATATTGTGTTAGATGATTAATAAGTGAAAAAACACAATTCTTACCATGTAATGAGAATAGGCTGATAATAAGATCCATGGATGATCTCTCCATAGTGATCTGATATGTCTCCATGAGACACTTGTGAATGGAAAGGAATGAACCATGTGCTGCATGCAAGGCCTCCTTCTTATGCTTGGAGATCCAAGTCAAGAAGATCATATCATGGTAATAGATGTCTCCATCCACTACTCCATCACTCTCATCTCTTACCTGTCCATAAAATGCATCATATGTGAAGTGATCTTGGGAAAAATCCATCAACAAACCCAAGCTCCCAAGTGACAACACTGTTGGCCTTTGTAATAAGGCTCCTGTCATCTCATAGCTCCATTCATTGACATGCCAAATGCCAAAGTCATCTACTATAATGTTGATATATATGTGAGATTCCTTCCAAAGTGGAATTACCTCCTGATCCTCCTAAGCTAAGGATTATCACCTTTTCCCCATGATTGTGTCGTCATATACTCCTTCAACATCATGAAAACTATGGGAGAAAATCAACCCATACTCTCCCAAGAGTATCCAAAGCAACAAAAATTCTTTTCCCCTCCTCATATCACCATCATATAAGTCATGGAGTAACATCACAATGATTGAATTTTAGAATTACCCATACAACCACATATTATGTTTCCATATCATAGGGGTGCCATGCAATTCCTAAAACCATAACATACCCTTTGAAATAGGATATGTCACATGATGGTGAAACTCTTTCAAGGGTAGCTGGCACAACCATGCCTCCTGCAGCCTTGTGTCATAGATTTGCAAGTGGTTCACCAACCTCTTGCTCACCATCCTCACCCATCCATCCAAATATGGGTGTCTCCTTCCATGCTCAAAATTGGTATCCCTCCAATGGAGAATACCATCCTCCCAAGCCAAATCACTATCTCTACATTTCATGGGATGTTGAAGTGCAGCCTCCTAGAGATATCCATATGAAGACCACTAATCAATGACCATGTTGATCCCATGAGAATCCAAATATACTGAAGGAACAATATTCTCATTGGCTGGTGAAGTGCTCATCAAGAAATATCCATCATAATAATGGGAGATATCATGTCTCTCATCAACCATATTCCTATCCCCTACTACAAATGTAGAAAGGTCATTGGAATGATCCAATAATTGTTGGGCCCCCAACTCATCACTATTGCTCAATGACAGCGTTGTTGATCTCCATAATGGTGCATTTGTCATCTCATGAACATGCTCAATGTTGAACATATAATTCTACATTGGATTGTTTAGGAAAATACTTGGGTCCTCTACGAAGTGATAGTCTACTGCTCCAATTCAGCATTGTAACTTGACCCTAGGTCGTGCAATGGCATGTCCCCATGACCTTCCATAAGATGTGATGAAATAATAGAAAGTGGAAAAATTTGCATACCTTGGTTTTTCTTGGCAAAATCTTGTACTTCTACAAGGGTTCCTCCCACTGGTGTGATGACTTACCCAACTAATGATGATGACAACTGCTCCTCTATGGCTGAATCAACACTGGTATAAATCTCCTCCTCATCATGCATGGGACTCTAAATGTCAAGATATCAAGATCACTTTGCAAAGGTGCAAGAGTTACTTCTCCTAATGAAAGTACTCTTGCAACAAGTGGTGGTGAAGGTTTATTCTCCTCTGATTTCTTCTTGTCAAACCTCTTGATCAACTTTTGATTAAAATCTACATATGCAGCCACTCTTACATGACTGAAATGGTTGAACCACCAAATTTTTTCTTCACCCTCAAGGTGCAATGCTGCAATATCAAAAACTTCTCTCTCTACTACTTTATGTAGCAGGGAGAATGTATCCAACTCCATTCCCCAATCCCTTGTGGTGCATGTGGATAACCCATCAAATGTAGACAATAGAAATCTATTGTGCTTTCTCCTTCCATAGTTTCAAGGAATCATCTCTTCTTTGAGCTGAATGAACTGTGGGAGAGTTAGATTCTCCCTAAAATCCCTTGATTAAGACTTTTAATTTGCAAGATAATCACTTAGAATCTCGTGATCTAAGTTTCCTCCATCCCCATGCCTCTAATCTCTTTCTTCAAAAGAAAAGGGCATAGCGTATCCTTTGGAGCTCTATGCAATACCCGTTCTTTCTTCTTTTGATAGGAAGTGCATGGACCTCCCTCATCCTGAAATCCTCTAGATCTCTCATTACATCTCTCCTCTCTCATCTTCTTTACTTCCTTGGAGAGGTTCTTCATAGATCTAAAAATATATGAGGCAAATATCATTCCTTCTGTCATTTTAGATCTCTTCTTCTTCTCTTCTTATAGCATATTGGCTACAACTCACAGGTTGAGCCAAGATTATGCTCTGATACCACTGTATAAACATGGAAAATAGAAATGAATACATCAATAAACCATTACATGAGACAAAGGTACAATAATATTATTAATCATATTATAAAATAATAGGCAGATCTTGAGGATCAAAGCAATACAAAACAAGCCTCTACTAAGAAAATATGTCAATACATGAGAAATAACTGATATACAAATGCAATGAGCCAAGACAATGTAGTTTTAGGGAATAAATTGCTACAGGAATGATATAACAATATGGATCTGTTTTTATATAGCTCAAATGGTTCTAGGGATAGATATTTATGCTCCCAAGCACTTTTCTAAGACAACCTAGAAATGGTTTCCAGAAATAACCAAAAATGAAAAATGTCATAATGTAGCCCTAGGTTGAATTGCTGCTACAACTGAATAATTGTATGTAGGTGGCTGAAACTGATGTATAAATGTATAGATCACCTCTAATAGATCATTCAAGTGAAAGGCCGATCCTAACACTGAAGATCTAACCCTCCAACTGAAGCACTAAAACCTCCCCTCCAGATGCTCAATGAAATAATGGAGTTTGATGATGTCACTGCACTGTAGGAGGTGGAAATAGATTGGCCTGGTGCCAAAATATAAAATGAAGCTCTAGGGTCTTCCTTGCTGCCCTCCCAATGGAAATGATCCCCTCCACTGAAAATACAACACTGAAAGTGATCCTCTAAATCCTCCAAGACAAAACCCTGCAACACAACACAAATCTAAATAGAAATTGCATTGTAGATGGAGAATGAAGCTTGGCATGATGCCTAGTTGTGAACTATATAGCTCAATAATCCCTCTTGAGTAGGAATTTGAAGTCCCCCTGTTAGGTTCACATGATTTGGCAGATTGGAAAAACCAAATTAATAGGATAACATCAAACTAGTCTTTGGATTCCTAGGACCTAGCCTTCTTGGACTCAGAGAGGGCTCTCTCTATTTTGTGCAAAGGATGTGTACTTGTTTTCTTTTGGGGTTTGATTTTAGGCTATTTGTTAAGTTTTGGGTTTGTTTATTTGTTTTGGTTGGGTAGATGATCAAGTAGAATACATGGAGTGTGGAAATATTCAAGTCATTGGGCTATGGAGTCAATAAAAGTCATGGAAAGTTCAATAATGAATCAAGGTTCATAACGGGGAAAATATAGCATGGTTAAATGGATTTTCAAGGTTTCTGTGAGATGAAACGAACATTAAGTTTGTGAACAAAGTAGGGCAAAGGGAACTTAAGAATCCTTTGTCAAATACTTTAACAAGAAGGGACTTCAACACTATTTAGCATAAAGAAGTAATCAATAGACAGGGCACACCAATAACTCTTTGATTCAACTCAAGCAAATAAGCATTTAAGACAAACAACCCAATGAAATATAGAAGGAGAGAAACTCATTTAACTTCTAGTGATTTCACCTTCAAGGTTAGAAAACATTTAAGATAAACATATAGCTTTAATAAAAGAAGAGGGAACTCCTAAACATCATTGATCATAGCCATAAATATCTCCAAAACAATTATTCAAGCATGGGCAAAAGGTATGATAGTAGCATAGGCTCTTTGGAAAAACCTAATTAGTGGTACTTCAAACAAATATCTCAAGAATAATGCTTTAGTGACATAAAACAAGTAGGGCTAACCATAAAAAATCTTTGATACCTACTATATTGAACCATTCATGAGATAAACAAGCTTGGGTGGGTCTAGAGAGATATTAAGAATTCTCTAAACTGACCTAGCAGAGGAAAACATAGAGGCAGTGAAGAACAAACAGAGCTAAGGTGCCTTTGAAAAACATTTCTTAGTCTAAAACCTTTGTCCTATTGCATTATAGAAGGATGAAACAAAATGATACATAAGAAAACATGAACTGAACAGAAGCACATCACCATCAACCAAGCTCAAGGATCTTGCAAGAAAGCCTTCTCCATCATCAATCAAACAAGCCATTCACAAACTCCACAACACCAATTTATTCTTCAATCTCCAAAAAAACATATATTGCTCTCAAGAGTCATCAAGTGCCAACCTTTTACAATGAGGCCCTCATGTTCTATTTATCTAGAAAAGGAGGGTAAAAGCCCTATTTAGGGTTTGAAAATGTCAACAAAAACCATAAATGTCATTTATGTCTAAGAGACCATGCAAGGCCCAAGGCACAAAATATCTCATGAAAAAAATGCAAAAATAACTCTTAGCATCTAATTTTGGAGTGATTTTCCCTAAAAAAGACTAAAATATCATTTTTCCATAAATGAGTGTGTTTTGTTGACTTTTTGGACAAAATCACAGCACAGAGGTTTGAACGCGCAGCGCCTGCATGGAAAACTTAGGTCCACTTTCAGCCAAGTTTTTATGACCTTCTCGATGTCAGGATTGGCTCTGTGATGGACCTTTGGAAAGCCTATTGAATCTACTTTCCAAAAAAACCCTTATTTTTCTGATTGGGCTCCGTTCACCTATCCAAAAATGAGATCTCCCAAAACTGCTCTAGGCACAGCGCCAGGCCTGAAAATGAGGCAGAAAGGTGAAAAATAGGGTGTTTTTTAGCCTTTTGAGGGACCAAAAATGCTCCAAATGCTCTAAAATTTGGTGAGCATGTTGTAATTGAGGTGAGGATTCTAAAAATGCAAATTTTTCCTCCTGAGGATGCCTGAGGTGAAGGCGTAGCACCAAGGGTGTTGTGCAGAGAGGCCTCAAAATTTGCAAAACCAAAATTTGTCAAAAATTTCTCGAAATTGGTGGATGTCTTCCTTATGGGGTTTGAGAGGCCTGTAGAGAAGCTATATTCCAAGGTTTTCTTGGCCTTTTTCCTCTTTGAATGCTTGTATTTTGGCATGGGAATTTTTTACCTTAGCCCTTATAATTTGATTTTGCAATGTATAGTGCTTGGTCATCATCATTTGGAGGTCAAGATCTCTATTTTCCTTTGTCAAGCTTCTTAGCTAAGGTGGATGGCATGGTCCCTTGCCTTTTAGAGGCAAAAACACAAGAGTTTTTCCTCTTTGATATGTCAATGGAAGAGGTTTCATTGTGATTACTTTGGTGTCTTGATCATGGCTGCCATCATTTGTTTCCATGTCTTCCTCTTCATTTCCTTGACTAGTGCTTGCCTCATTGCCTTCAACATTAGCCTCACTGTTGGCCTCTTCACTGATTTCTACACTATCATTTGTATTGCCTTCATCTTGTTCATCATTTTTTTCAGGAGTCTCATGGCTGTGATCTTTACTGCCACCATCAAACTCTTCATTTTCATCACTATTACCATCAGCTTCACTGATAGTCTGTTCCTTGGTGTCATTGTTGTCATTTTCATCATTATTTTCATCAGTCACCATGTTCTCTATTTCATCACTGTCCTCTTTGTTTCCGACATCATTACTTCTCCTATTACCACTAGCAACCTCACTATTTTTACTGTCATTGCGGCTCTAAGTTTTTTTGTTGTCCCTAGTGTCATCATTATCACTATGGGGCCCACTATTTTCAGGACTGTCATGATTGTTGTCATGACTATATTCTTCTTCATTAATGCTTGCTTCATTATTCCCAATATCAATTTCACTGCACTTGGGTTCAATGGCTTCCTCTTTATCAACATTTTCTACCTCATCTCCATTTTGGTTTGATTCATTTTCACCCTCATCTCCATGGTCACTTCGTTGTTCACTGCAACTTCCTTATTGATCAAATTTTAATGCCCTTGAAAGTCCTTTGATAGCAGCTTGAGGGAGTTCTTTTTTTGTTTTTTGGAATTTGCAGGTGTAGGAGAGCTTCAGGTGAAAATGAAGCACCTACCGGAGCTATCGAGTCGACTTGCATGTGGAGTCAGGCGAGTTAGAGCGAAGGCATAATGCCTGCCTGGTGATTCAGGGTGTCAGGTGTCGGGTTAACTTCCATGTTGGGTGTGCAGCGCGTGCAAGATGTGTCAGTCGGGCAAGGCTGCACATGGAGTTTGGTGTTGAACGCGCAACGCCATACAGGGCTGAATGCCCAGTCGCGTGCCAAAACACAGCGTTGGAAACATTTTCTTGGTCTTTCGGGCTCCCTCAGTGAACGTGTAGTGCCTCCACGAACTCGCAGCGAGTGTCCCTAAACACGCAGCACAGTGCAATTTTGCACTGAAAAAACTTCTGAACATGCAGCACCAGGCACTGAATGCGTAGCGCCTGCCTGAACACACAACGTTGAGTAGACTTGCGCAATTTCACTCAAAAACTTGAAATTCCTTCCCTCGAGATTTTTAACTTTTTGCAAGGCATCAATAACCCTTTTGAAGTGTTGAATGGGAGTTCATGGAGATAGGGGTTTTATTTAAACTTTTAAAAATCCCCCCTCCCTAATGTTTAAGCGTTTTCATCATTTTCACTGATATTTCTTCATACCTTTTCTTGTAGGTTATCTGGAATTATGAATTTTTCTTCTCTTATGATCATGGAGACTTGACACCTTTATTTTTCATAACAAAAAACTTGAAATAATCTTTAGCTTCAACCTTGGAGCTCAATCATCTTGATTTTCATCTTATTGGCCACTGCCACTTTTTATATGACTGAAATGATAACTTTGACCTTCTCGTTGCTCCTTGAAACATGACCTTTCACAATCATAGGGAGCTCTGCACAGAGTAGGATTTTGAAAAATATTCCTTTACCTTTTACCTACTGTGGTCACTTACGATTTTTTAGGTGCCATAAATGATAATTTAAACCTTTCTCACTGATACTCTTTACCTTCTCTAGGTTTTCTTCATGCTTTTCTTTGTATGCCATCTTCAGGTTTTTCTACTGCATTTGATCACTGCTAGGCACACTGTTGGACTTCCAAGTGTAAAACCCTAGTTCCTCTTAGAGCCAAGCGCTTCCTCTCTTCTTTGCTGCAAGATGTTCTTCATTAGGGACAAACAACTTACTTCATCAATTTTAAAATATATTTGGAGGACCCTCAACAAGAGTTTGGAAGCTTTTGAGGTGATTTGAGTAGTTAGAGGGCTTAGAAGCTTTTCCTATCCAAAGGCGCAGTGCCAGTTTTTGAAGGCGTAGCGCATTTTTGCAGTGGTAATTTTTAGGCCTTATCGGTGTCAAAGTTGGGCCCATGATATCTCGTTGGAAATATTATCCTGTCTACTTTCCAAATATACCTTTTTTTCTCTAATTGGAGTTGATTTGACCTGTCAAAAGTTAATTCTCCCAAGACTAGTCAGAAAGTGCTGAATGATGGTGTACAAATGTAGAGTGTTGGTGCAGATAAATTTTGGATGCCTTCCTTAACTCAAAATTGAGCTCATGATAGCTCATTTGAAAAATTATCCTATATAATTTCAAAATATACATTTTTTTCTCTGATTTGAGTTAATTTTACTTGTCAAAAATAGATTCTCCAAAGATTGGTCAAAAAGTGTTGAATGATGGTGAAAAAATGCAGAGTGTTGGTGCAGACAACATTTGGATTCCTTCCTCAAATCCAATGATATCTCATTCAAAATAGCTTCCAGTATAGTTTTCCTTTGACCCATCAATCAAGTCATTTGGACACTCCAGCTATGAGAAAACCTTATTTTCCTAAGGTCACTCTAGAAGTGTAGCAATTCTCCTATGACACCTGTATTTTCGACATTTCTCCCAAACCATGACACATGTATAAAAATGGAAGGATTTGTTTATTCTTTGATGTATGATGGAAAAAAAACCTCTCTAACGTTTTTCAAATTCATCTCTGTTTGGTCAGAAACATAGTTTGAAGAAAAACTGGCCCTAGGTGTGGCAAATGATTTGTCCTTTGGAATGAATTCTTGGAAAATGATGGAGGCACGATGTTTATGAGTTGGTATGTATTTATTATTGCTGATATGACCTATAATATGGATCCTTTTCTCCTATTCCTCTTTTCCATAGCAAACCCTAGCTTAGTTGAAAGGGGAAATTAGGGTTTGGGGTAGGCATAAAAAGGGATTTAGGACTGCCTTGTAGAGGGAGGGGAATGAACAGGTTAAGGTTTTTCTAAATTCTTAGGGAAATTTTGGGGGATAGGGATAGATGTTAGAGAGTAGGGGAATGTGGAATTCGAAGGATTGAGTGAGGGGAAGGGGTCCAAAAGGGAAAAACACAGACCTAGTCTCGAAAAAGTGTCAAATCGTAGCAATAGGCTAGTTTTTGTAGAAAAATGATGATTTTGAGGGATAGGAGTGATGGGAAGTGTTTATGAAGGTATATTAAGCATAAGAGGAGGTGTAAGATAATCAAGATACAAGCCTTGTTTATGATTTAAACATGGAAGTCATGAAACCAAGAAAAATGCCCTCAAAAACCCTAGTTACCTATAAGACCAAGAATTTATTCTCTCCATTGCTGCAAGATGTCTTCTTTCAGGAGAAGTACTCCTACCTTACCAAATTTCTACTAATAGACCTTTTAACACTTCTACAAAAGTGTCAAGATTTTCCATTACCTCATATGCAGACTCTGCAGCTGAATGATAGTATTCTTTGGAAATGATGACCTTGGAACACATGAGACCCTAATTGACCTAGTGGGGGGTTATTTGACCTTTATTTGACTGAAAATTAGCTTGGAATATTTAAGTGAAAAATAGAGTATTGACCAAGTGGTGTAAATGAATATCCAATTTCCAATGTACTTGATTTATCTAAAGAGCCTACAGACATATTTTTGAGACCATCAATGCTTGAGGAATTTTGGGGAATCATGGGAATGAGTTAGGCTTATAATAAAACCCTAGATGGACAACGTATTCATAATGATTTAGGCTTATAAGAAAACCCTAGAAGGAAAATGGAGTCATAGGCAAGGGACAATCATAGAAATGAGCTTATGGGTAGGAAGAAGGATGGAAATGAGAGGCACAAGCCATTTGGAGTCTATAGGAGTTACAAGGTGATCATGAAATGGAAAAATGGTAGGATAGTGAAATATTTTTCTCTAAGGATAATGAATGCAGTGAGATTTATAAAACTCACAATGTTCATGGAATTTTGTTTTTATAAATCTAGAACCAATATTTAGTCATCTACAGATAATGAAAATTACTGATGACTAACACCCCCAAGGATGAGTGTGGGATTCTCGCTTAGGAACACCCTTGTACTAAATAGTACAGTAGACCCTGCTAAATAGCAAAAGCATGCATAGAAATGTCACCTGATAAATCTAGATCTAAAAAGATCAAAATCAATAATCATCTAACATGCCTTCTATGGCTACCTTTCCCTTCCTTATATGCTTTGTGAGCCTTCACACCTTGGCTCCCACTCATTAAAGATACTAATCACATGGATACTATCTCCCATTAACATTGTGTTGTATCCCATTAATGATCCACTCTCTCTATACCATCATTTTTTATTTGGTCAACATTGACCCTGTCCACATGCTTTTGCCACTATTCACACACGGAGGTGCTTTATCTAGCTATCAATATGATTCCTTTTCACTTTAAGAGGGATTTTATTCCAACTAAAGAGATTTATGGGTCTCCCTACCCACTTGTTCATCTATCTAAAAGACAAAAGAAAAAATGAATATTCCAATTAGCTGCATGCAAATTTATGAATATTACACACTGTTGGGCCTTAAGATGAATATTTGAAAGTAAATCTTAAACCTATCTCATCTATTTGATCAACCTAGGATTCGTCTATTATATCTAGGTTATCAACAAAGTATATGCAATCATAAAGACTTAGACTATGATAAAGCATGTAAGATCTTCTATTTAAATAAGTACTGTCACAAAAAGGATAACAAAAGACAACAACTCCTATAATTACAATTCTGATAAAAGAACTATTCTGGCTCACAATATATTTCAATCTAATCCTTAGTAAATCCAATGTATGAGGGAAAAACCCATGAATCACATAAATTGTAGCAATCGATTAATTCATAAGTAACTTGAAAATTCATACATTCACACCTACATATAAGTAATATCATTTAATCAACAACCTTCAGAAAACACTCAATAACATTTAAGATACATAATTCAATTGATTACTCACGACCAATGAAAAATTAAATAAAAGATAACACAACTAATGAAAATTACATAAAGGTAATTTAACTATCCATCATGCGTAATAGACAACAAAACCTATCGTGACTAGGCCCACGGTCCCAAAAAGTACTAACTAAACAAGCTCAATACGAAAGACTAAGATGAAATATCATTCAACTTCATTACTCAAAATGTTTTACAACATAGCCTGAAAAGGTTTAACTCGGATTGTGATCTGTGAAATAAAGTAAAATGATAAATTGGAACATTAAAAATAATCGAACCTCCTCTCTTTCTTATTTTACTATCTTATATATTACATCTTGAAAACGAATGTAGAGCTATCTTGAGAATCAAAATATTCTCAGTATTTCTCATTCAATCATAAAATATCCATATAGTATCATTCGGTTTCCTATTTCCTTCGCTTTCCAACTGCCTCTTGGACATCAAGTTGTAGCTTTTATTAATACATCGTTCGCTTAATCGACATCCTCTCAAATATATTAAGGAACAACAATCATTCCTTTACATCGATATACATAATGGTTTACCCGAATTACAACCTTTTTGATATCAGAAAAACTTATATTAAATATATCATTCTCATCTTGATTTTATCACTCTTTTCTCTCGAAATATTACAAATTAAGGATAATCTTGGCTAAAAATATAATAATTAACAAATAAATAACAACGCAAATTATACCTTTTTCGTGACCAAAAGTTACCTGAGAGCTTACCTATTCGCATTTCCTCATTCAAAAAGATTATTCTCATGTAACAAAGTCAAAGAGTAGGTTGGGTAAGACTGTTCACCATAAATTCAGAATCCATTTTTACTTCTTAGAACCTATTGAAGCCCCTAAAATCCTAGCTTCAACATTGGGGAAAACCACCTGGTCCGAACCTTAGTACAACTCCTTTTCCGTTTGGGATGGTGGCTCCGACTGGATAACATGGGACCAGTTTCCCTATGATATATGGGTTGATGATTGGTTGTTTGTATAATGGGTAATGGAAATGATAATTAATCTAATCTATAACTTAATAAATACAAATAGCTCTACTTAACCCGGGTATCCTATGATAAATGTGATTTTGGATTTGTTCCAATTAGATGAATAATCATATAGATGGCTTATTCGTCCAAAATAAAGATGGATTCACATATAATAATTAATTTTTTTAAGAAATTAAACAAAGTAATGATGATAAAATATCGCATTCATATGTAAACAATAGAAATTTTCAGAGAGAATGTTTCATTGCATAAAAAAAATTAAACAACATGATAATGATAGAAATATTAGATACATTTGTAACCTTCTGATGCAAATAACACTTCGATCCCACTTTCTTAATTAGAACAACTTCCAGGAAAAACAAAAGTGCAAATTCTTGAAAATAATTTCCTCATAAAATTGCAGAATCTTGATCCACCATTAATAAAAATAATATATTAAGAAGTACAGAAGTGTAACTTCCCAAGTCAAAAATTAATACAAATGGAGGAACCATTTCTAAATACATGAAAGGGGTTTAAATAATAATAAAACTAAAACAAACTATCTAAAACATGGCTTGAATTCTATTGGAACTTCCAAAACATGAAAATCGGAGATCTGATTTCATGAAAATAGAATTTTGATCTCCACTAGAATAGGTTCATTGCATCTCTTTCATATCTGGTACGTGCAACTGGAAAATAGATAGAATTTCTTCCACTTTGGGAGTATGACTCAATCGGGAATATAGTTGGCTAGTATATGTGGCATCCGAAAGCTCTGGAATCATATAAATGATGACATGGGAGAGGAATTTTGTAGTCATATGCTAGCTGTGTGGTTTAACAAAATAGAACCAGAATGCATCCCATGTGATTCCTTGCATTGTGCCGATCTGTTGGTCCTTGCTGGCTAAATCCTGCTTCCATTGTTTCTCTAATTCTTTGACTTTCGGGAGTTTCCCTGGGATGCAATCGGAAATCAAGTTGGCTATATACAATTTTTCATTGATTAATTCCACTAAACTATTCATTATGGCTCTTGCCCTGGAGGTAGCTTGTTCTACCTTAATTAACTATGTTTCTCATTCTGCAGAAAAAAATTCCTTATGTGATTCTTGGATCTTGGGAAGAATGGTAGCTATAACTTGGTTTGTCTCTTGTCATGTGAGGAACCCTGAAATTTTCTCATCAGCATCTTCAAATTCGAGCCTTGTTTTTACTGCCTTTCTATGAGTGAGGTAGATATTACACATAGAGGGTCGGCCATAGATATTACGACATAAAATATCAAGCTGTTGTGACAATGCTTTATTTGATTCGAGAGCCTCCATTTTGAACAGATCGATCTCAGGATAATCTTTAAATTTTTGTATCTATGCTTGTAACACGGTAGTCTGTTCTTCTTTGGCCATCTTCTCTTGTTGAAGAATTACCTGCAATTTGTTCAACTCTTGAGACAGCTGCTATTGCTTGTGTTATTTTTTTATGATCCAATGTTTCCTTTTCTTCCAACAACGCTATTTTTTGATATTTTTATTTTATTAATTGTCTGACTTAGGACACTTTGTCCATTGTCGTTGTTGTATAAGCCCCTGCATATTGAGACAATTTAGTTAACTCATCTGAAGGATTAAATTCAGAGTCTTTCCAGACAACATTCATTAATTTGACTTGAGGAGATGAAAATAAACCCTGATCAATTTTCCTTCTCTTCCTTTGTTTTCTAACTACAACCCTATGCTTTAGACTGTAGAAGACATCCAAGGGCGGTATATCTTCAATTTTCAATACAATTTCCTTAGAAGGATTTTCTGGGATGATCTCAATATCTTGGGTATTAGCATTTCCGACTACTCCTTCAAATGTAACATTGGTTACCATGGGTTGTTGTGTCGTGGGCGATTGCATTGTAGCCACATTCTGAGAGTCATTCTGGCCCTTGATTTTATGATCAAACTGCTCCCACTCTTTCAATAGATTTGAATTAATATTCATATCAGTGTTAGAGAAATTGCCAGCCTTTTTACTTGTCTTTTCCTGTTCTGGTTGAGTATCAGCCTTTTTACCTGTCTCCTCCTTATCGGTTTGAGAGTTGGCCTTATTTCTTGTATTCTTCTTGTCCTGCTCTTTTTCGGTGTTCTTTTCTTCAATGTGTTCTTCCTGTTGCAGTAGGGGAGTAGTTCTCAACTGATCAAGAGGTATTATTAGTAGTCTCTTGGTCTTGAACTGCAGGAACTTTTCCATGTCATTTGCTTCAAATTTTAAATTTTCCAGATGTTTAACCTGTGAAAATACCTCGGCTAAGGCGAATAGATTTTCAAAATCAGCATATTCATGTTTGAATTTAGCGACCTATACCATAGATGTAAAGTTATAGGAAATTTTCTTTAGATAATACTGTCTTTTAGGGATGGATGCTAATCTGAGCTCTTTTATTTTTTTGGCTTCTTTCTCTTCATGTTTAAAATCATGTAGAGAAAAAGATCCACATCGGAAGGGAAATTTAGGCCACATCTTCTTCTTTGAATTCTTCAGGTTTCTAGACATCCCTTTCTCTGTTATTTGATAGGCTATTTCTTGGGGTAAAAATTTATTTGGAATGTAAAAGGGTAGAACATGGGGATCAGTGATGCTTCCGAATAGCCGGATATAGGTGAATTTTTCTTCTCCAAACCATCTTCCGATTGAGGTTAGGTCAATGCTGGCCTCATCGGATACCCTTAGAGCAGGTTTGTTGAATATAGCTCGGTGAACTGGTAAGATAAACCCATGAAAAATTCTATGGTCTTTGTAATAGGCCTTCCATAGATATTTGTGGTAAATGTGGATAGGAGTCGGTTTTTGAGGAGTCCACTTCCAGCCTAAAATAGTGAATTCAGAGTTGAAGCCTATGGTGTCAATAATATAAGCACTCATGTAAAATGGGGGTATTAACCAGGTAGACACATATCTGTTTCTCCTATAATCGAGTATTTTTTTTTCCATTTTATCAGATAAAATGGTTGGCCAATCCATGATGTAGGAGTTAACAACGACTTCAATTAAAGGTATCATATCAATAGAAAATTTAGCTGAAATGATGGTTCCAAACAATCTACACATCATAGCTGCAGCATAGCAATAAGGAGATGCCAAGGATTCTATGGAGTACATACCAAAGATTCGTGCATGTAATTTTTTGGAAAATTCCTCCATTCTTTGATAGGATCTGACTCCACTTCATTTTCTTTGGTGAAGTATTCCAAAAATGCTTTATTATAGATTTTCTAGGGGTCTGGTAGGTGATACATCTTCTTGATGTCTTTTTATTTTAAAGACTCAAACATCCTTCCATCTGATGTGAAGAAATCCCTGTTTGTTATATTTATACTTTCTATCACCCATATCACCAAGTCATTATATGGGAACACATTCGTGCGAGCTGCTATTTTGTGAAGATAAGTGCTCGCCAATTCCTTCAGAGAAATTTCTAATTTTTTATTTGAATCTGTTGTTTCTCTTCCTTCTTGAATAACAGTTGGACCTTCTGCCTCTAGTAGATTGTAAACTCATTCCCATGAAGTTTTGCTGAGACCCAGACAAGTAGTATCGGTTACTAATACCAATTAGCCGGTTTCTCTTTTGGAACGATGGGGACCTTCACTTTCCTGGATTTCTTAGAAATTTTCTTGACTGGTAGTTGTTTCTCAAGTCTACACAATGAAACAAATGAGAAGAATGATGGAAAAATTATTTTAAGAATGAATACAAGGCGGAGAAGAGCAATGGAATTTAATAAAGATGACAGATTAAAGAAATATTATACCATCCTAGATGAAATCCGCGAAGGATTTCAACCATGGCTATCTTTTAATGATTTCCTCATAATCCATAATGTGAGACTTTAATTCCATTATTGGATTTCTCATTGCACATTCATAACGGTCCTTTTTAGAGTTAATACCATAACTTTTCAGAGCTCTGATCAACGATGATCGCATATCGGAGATCGGAAGTCTCAAAGTTTAGGCTTAAGTATTTCCATTTCATATCTATGATTGCCATTATTGTTGAGCTAGCATGGAAGGTGCGGTGCTTTTAAATCATATCAAATCATTGAGATTTCCTTTATAAATGATCTATTTGATTAAATGTGTGTATGTTTAATACTTCATGTTTTTATTTACGAGAAGCGCGCTTTTGTAATAATGATATTGCATCGCAAGGTTTTAGAGGAGCGTCTTTGGATATGAGTCATATGTTTTAGTGATGAGCGATCGCGTTTTGACTTATCACATCGAGGAACTTTAAAAAGGGTGCATAAGGATTTAGTATGATTTCACCAATTTGCGATTGCGATCGGGTTTATCGCGTCGGAGTTTTCAAAATGGAAAGGTTTTGGACTTTTTCTCATGTGATATGTGCTTTTGCGATTGCTTTATCACATCAGGGTTGAATGATAACACATTTGAGTTTTTTCTTTTATACCTTTGAATATGCGAAATGCGATAAAGGCCTTTATGTCTTTCATTTTTTGTTAATAAATTCTTTTTTCGTTGGGGTTCAATTCTCTTTTTTGATGGATCGGATTTCCTTAAAACATTTTCATGAGTGCAAAGGATTTCTTGATCTGTGATAAGTGATGCTAAGGAAATTTTTATATATCCTTTTATAAAAATTTCTTTTTTCAAAACATTTTATTTATTCTATAACTATTCAAAGAAAAGGGGACCGATTTCTTATTAAAAAATTAATACAAAAATTTAAAATGGGGAGGGTTGTTTGTACAGCACAACAATTGGTGATTCACTAAGAGAAATAGTTATCTCTGAAAAAATAAAGCGCTAACTAAATATTTTGTAAGTAGAAAGATTTGAGGACAAACAAAACTATCCCAGAATAATTAGATAAAATCTAAATCTGAATAAAATAAGAATTACTTGCAATTTCTTTTTAATCCCTTTAAAAATAAAAACATTTTTGGTTTCATCAAGATTTTATTGGTTGATAAAGATAAAGTAGGGGGCTTCTCCAACTTAGCTTTGAAATTTACTCTTTTTTCACAAGTAGTGGCTCTGCTACCTGCAAACGTCTATAGTCTCGACAGGGTTACCTTTTAACCATTAATCATCCATTATCCCATCCATCTAAGAGTATAACTTTTAAAAGATATATATCTTTTATTTTTATTATTTTAACCTTTTAAGATAAAAGCCATTGTCTTAGTTTGGGAGCCAACATATAACAATGTCATTCACCGGTTGTAATTAAACTGAACAAGTTGGCTCGTGATGAAACCCCTTGTCTTATGGTTATAAGCCATTACCTTGTTTTTATATGCAGTATTGATAATGTCAATTTAGTTACTTCCCTATGATTATGGTAAGCAGGCTCGTGATGAGACCTCTTTTCTTTTATATCAGACATATTTTAGAATTACACTTTGAAAAATCATAAAATTAGTGGCTAGGGTGAATGATTCTCTCCTCAAGAGTTAATGGATGACCTTTTAGAGTTTTAGATGCCAAGTTTCGAAAAAAGTCTTTACTCTTTATAGATAACCTCTCTCTACTTTATAAACTTAGAATAATTTACAATATTTTCAAGATTTTGGAAGATTTTACAAACTTTAAATAAGTTCTCAGAGTTTCATATTTTATTTAACTTTCCAAAACTGTAATCACTTCCTTAAAAATTTCTATCTACATAAGCAAGTATTCACAATATTTTCTCAAAGATATTTTCAATAGTAAAAGGCGAATGGAGGACTATTTACAACATTATTTCTAAGGCAAAAAAACTTGCATAATGAATATATACAAATAAGAAGGGGTTACCTTCGTAGGAAAATAATTTTTTCAAAATAAGCTCGTTCACAGGAAGAGACTCTCTCTTTCCTGTTAGATCTTGCAATATGAATGTTGATGAGCCTACCTTTTCAATGACTTTAAATGGTCCAAGCCACATCTTTTCAAATTTGGTATGTTTACCTTTGTCTTCATGTGCTTTGTCCCATTTCAAAACAAGATAACCAATTTGTATTGTTTTAGATCTAGTAGAACTTGCATCAAAAGAATATTTTATAAGTTGTTGATGTTTAGCATGAGCGATTTTGGCTTTCTCCTTTTATTCATCTAATTTGAGGATTTGATCAAATCTTAATTGGATAGAGGATGAAGGATTTTCTTCAATAAATTGTACTAGGGCTAGAGATGGGAGTGCTAGGTTTGAAGGTATTACAGCTTCTTTCCCATATACTATATTAAAAGTTGAACTACCTATTGAGGATTTCTGAGTTATACGATTTGCCCATAATGCAAAGATCAAAGACTTATGCCAATTCTTTTGATTTTGATCAATAGTTCTTTTAATGATTTTAATGAGATTCTTATTAGTTGATTCAGCCAAACCATTACCTTGCAGATAATAATTTGCAGAATATTTTAATTTAAAACCTCTTTTGAGAGCAAATTCCATTATACTACTTCCATAAAAATAAGATGCATTATAAAAAACAAGGGCATTAGGTACACAAAACCTAGTAATGATGAATTGATCAATGAATTCAATGATTGCATCAGAATTGGCTACCTTTGAAGGAATTGCTTCTACCCACTTTGTGCAGTAATTTGTGGCTGTAAGGATGTATCTGTGTTTCCTGGAAGAATGTGGAACAATTTCTCCTATAATATCAAGTCCCCATTGTTCAAATGGTTTCTCAATGTTTACTGGTTGTAAAGGAAAAGCTGGTTTCCATTGTCTTCCACTGGCAGTCTAGCAAGTCTTACATTTCCTTACATAGTCATGGGCATCTTTAAACAAAGTAAACCAATAATATCCAGCATGAATTATCTTGTGAGCTGTAGTGTCTCCTCCAAAATGTCCACCTACTGGTCCATCATGTAATTCTTGCAAAACCTTGTGTGCTTCAGTTTTTTCAAGACATCTTAGTAAAATGGAATCATAATTTCTTCTGAATAACACATCATCAATGATCTCAAAGTGTTTAGATTTTAATCTCAAAGCACGCTTTATTTTATAACTGAGATTAGTAGGAGAATATCCAATTTTTAAGTAAAATATCATATCATCATTTTGAGATTCAAAATTTATGATACTTATCTCATTCACTTGAAAAGTATTATTTTGATCTTGATGTTCTGGAATATTGGAAGCTCTTGCTAATAACCTGCAAAAACCTTGTCCTCTAACAATTTTAGCTGGTTTAATATTGATATCATATTCTTGTAAGGCTATTACCCAATTGGCTCTTTTTTCTCCTACTTCCCTTTGTACTAGCAATTGTCTTACTGCAGAAAACGGGACAATGATTTTTGTATGTGTTTTTAGGAGAAATGGCCTAAAGTGTTTGATAGATTCAAACACAACAAAAGCTTGTTTTTCTACTTCTGAATAGTTAATTTCAGCACCCTGCAGATTTGAACTAAAGAAGGATATCGGTGCTTCAATCTGCTGATCATTGAGTTGTGTCAAAACATCAGCATAAGATGTTTCAGTGGCTAGATTGTACAAAATAAAATAATTAGAAAAATTAGTAGTATTCAATGTTGGAGCATTAATAATTTCCTATTTGATTGAATCAAAGGCTTCCTTTTCTTTATGTCCCCATTCGAAAACTGAATTTTTCTTAATCATAATTTGTAAAGGTAAGACTATATGAGAAAAATTAGGAACAACTCTTTTTAAAAAATTTATCTGTCCTAAAAATGATTGCGTGGATTTCTTATTATGTGGAAAGGGATATCAGAAATATATTTTATTCTGTTGAGGTCAATATATATGCCATCTTTAGACACAAAAAATCCTAAGAGTTTCCCTTCATTAAGAGCAAAGAATGATTTCTTTGTATTTAAAGAAATGCCATACCTTCTACATCGTTCAAAGATCTATTTTAAATCATGTAGATGGTTGGATATTTTCTTTGAAAACAAAGTTATGTCATCTAGATAGACAACAAATGATCTATTAATCAAACCTTTGAAATCTATATCCATGGCTCTTTGGAAATTAGCTCCGGCATTTATCAAACTAAAAGGCATTTTTTGGTACGCATATGTTCCCCATTTGGTTATGAATGTAGTTTTTAGTCTATCATCTGGATGCACCAGTATTTGATTATATCCTAAAAAACCATCAAGAAAATACATTAATTCAGAACTAGCTACTACTTGAAGTATCTGTTCCATTGTTGGTAGTGGGAAATTATCTTTTTGACATGCCTTGTTGAGATTTCTAAAATCTATACAAATCCTAATGTCTCCATTCTTTTTCCTAACAGGTACCAGATTTGAAACCCAATTCGAATGTCTAACAGGGAAAATAATTTTAGCTTTCAAGAGTTTATTCAACTCTATTTTAATTTGACTTTCCAAGTTGGGATGAATTTTACTTAACTTTTGTTGCACCGATTTCTCATCGGATATCATCGAAATAGTACGCTGAATGATAGAAGTATCATAAGTTCTTAAATCTTCGTAATTCCAACCAAAAACATTTTTGTATTTGTTTAGAATTTTGATGAAAGAAAACCTTTCTTCTGGTGTTAGCTCGAGTCCTAGATTGACATTTTGTGGTTTAGATTCAGTTCCAAGGTTTACTAATTCAAACTTTAAAGTAGAACTTTGAATTTTGGCATTAGTGACCTTTTTGAATCTATCTTTGATATCATAGAGATATTCAAGCTTAACCACAGATTTTGGGATGGAATTTTCACTGTTTTTTTATTTTTTTTGGAGATCATGATCACTTTCATCAACTATTTGGTCATCATAAGATTTCTCTGAAGTTAAGAAGTTTAGGATGTCTTCATCATGATTAAATAGTCGCCAATTGGTGACATTGTTAGGGACGGATGGTCAAAAAATCAGTTCAACTGAAAACCTATCTTGACTATAATCCTCTGCTAGAAGGAGTTTAGAAGCAAAATTAGCTAATAAATCAGCTGCTACATTCTGAGATCTAGGAATAGGGGAAATACTGAATGCTAGAAAGTGAGTTGTAAGATTTTGAACAAGGGCATGGTGATGTTTAAGATGACTTGAAAGACAATGAATAGTATTCCTAACTTGCCTAATGAAAATTTTAGAATCACCATATACCCTCAGATATTGGACATTCAAGCCTATTTCTTTGTAAATTCCTTGAATCAAAGCTTCATATTTTGCAGTGTTATTTCTACACTCAAATTCTAGTCTGTAGGACAACATAGTTTTTTCCCCTTCCGGACTAACCAAAATACATCCTGCTCCTGCACCATCATTGGACTTTGATCCATCAAAGTATAAAGACCAAAATAAAGATTTATCTACAGATTTATTTACAAATTGATCGGCAATATTAACACATCTTGAAGTATCAATATGTGAGAAGTTTGTGAAGTGAAGCTATTTACAGGGAAAGTGATTGTTGGGAGTTAAAATTTCCAAAGAATGATTCGGCTGAGTAATTTCAAAAAACATTATTATTGAAAGCTACAGGTTGGTTTTCTTGTTCAAAATCTGTTACTGTATGGGTCATGTGTTTCTCCCGATAAATTTTAATTTGATTTGGCTTCCCTTTATAGGGAAGCCACATGTGAGACCAATCGGTAGAAATGTAACCATGGAGTTTTTTATACCAATCCCTACTTAAAATTAAACCATAAAACTTAGGGATGTCAGCAATCAATATATCAATTCTCTAAATTGCCCTAGGATCAGTTGATAGCCTAATAGTGACTGAATTAATCTCTCCTAAAACTTGCACTTTAGTCCGATCTAATTGGAAAATATGAACTGTAGATTTCTGGGGTTCAATGTTTAATTTAGAGCACGCTGAGGCTGGCATTAGGTTTGATGATGCCCCTGAATCTGTCAAGAAGTTATGTAAATTCCTATTATAGATCTCGTAAGTTAAGAGAAAAGGAGGCAGATGTGAATTAGATGTATCTCCAATCAAAACAACATCGGTAGTATCTACTTTCTCGGATGGTGGCTTACCTGATCCTTTGGCTTCCTTGGATAATACACTATTTGGAAGAGGAGAAGCAGGCACTACATTCAATTCCTTTAACAACATCTTTTGTTGATGCTTGAGCTTGTTAATTTCATGTAAAGAAATCTTTTCTTTGGTCTTCTTCATGTCTTCTATAATGTTATAATCCATAGAATCAGACACTACTAGTGTTTTAGATGTTGATGGAGGATTAGAAGATGATCATTGATTTTGGGTAGGAAAAGGAGAAGTTTTCTTTATGGGAGCTTTATATTTGGTAGTAGGAGTTGAATTTTTCTTCTTGGGGGATGTTTGAATAGGTTCTGCTACATTCTTACTTCTTGTTTTCAATGGGAGAGCTTCATGTTCATTTTCATTATCTAAGTTAGACAAAATAAAATCCCACATCCCATGGCATTCAACTAATTCTTCTTCTTCGTTTTCTTCTAATGATAGAAGTGTATCTTCCTCTTGATCTTCCTCTAAATCTGACTCTGGATTAGATATTGCATTAGGTGTTTTAGGTTCAGTTTGCTGATTTATTTTGAAGTTCCTAAACAGCCTTTTAGTGGAAGTTTCAGCTACCTGTTTTTTAATTTCTACCATTTCATTGGACATAGTTTTCAGGACTTTTTGTAATCCTTCTATATCATATGGATCTTTAGGTTCTTTCTTCTTTGAAACATCCTTGAAACTAACCTTTTTATATTTTCTCTCTTCACTAGCATTCTTTTTGTCTAAGGCAATGATACATTTTTCTACAGCGATTGCTTCCTTCATGTTTTTGACTAGTGTAGGTTTAGTAGCTCTATCTACAAAGATAGCTATATTTGAAGGCAAAGAGGATATATATCATTCACTTCGGACTTCTTCATTAGGTTTTGATGTTGCAGGAATTTTATTCAATAACTTGTTAAATCGGGAGTTGAAGTCTTTGATGGGTTCCTTAGATTCTGATTTCAAATTAGAGAGATCATTAATCAAAGTTTCTATTGATCTATCATCTCCGAACTTGGTTAGGAATTGTTCCTGAAAAACATCTCAGCTATCAATAGATCCTGGTGGTAATGAAAAATACCAAGATCCTGCTGCTCCTTGTAAAGTATATGGAAATAGTCTGACCACAACATCTTCTTGTGTTACTCCATTTAATTTTATGGACAACATGAAGTTGCTAACGTGTTCTTCAGCTAATACGCCAATATCAGGACTAAAATTTGGTAATGATTTCTCAGGATGAGCTGGTAATTAACTCAAAGATGCAGGCATTGCAACAGCTCCTGGATTCGTTCATGGTCTTGTTTGAGGCTATGCCATCGTTGTACTAACAGTAGAGGAAGGTGAAGGGACAATTGGAACCGATTGAGTGATGTTGTTGAAACAACTATACCCTTCTGGATTGTGACTTGAAGTTGGGAAACAGATGACGGAGTTTGCAATAGTGTGAAAGATGTGGATGATGATGATGAAAGAGTTTCACTGTCTGACTTTAAAGGTGTTTTTCTAGCTCTTTTTCGACTTGGTAGAGGAATTTCAGTTAGTAAAATACCAAGCTTTTCACTCTGCAGTGTAGTAAGAGGTTGGGAAGGAATGTATTGTGAAGTCACACTACCTTGGGATAGATTAGAATCTTCTTGCGATAATGAAAACCCCTGGAGGTTATGAATTAGAGATTGTACCTCAAAAGATTCAAAATATGAATCATCTCATATGTCTAAGGTTTTGGTAGTGGGTGTAGTAATTTTCTTTTCAACTTCTTCCCTAGAAATTTGAGATGAAGGAGAAGTTGAAGGAGATGATGAGGGTAAATTGCTCTTGGAATGGCCTGTGGATTTGGATTTACTTTCCATTCACAACATATGCCATCCTTATAGCACAAAAAATGTTGGAGCCCCTAAAATCCTAGCTTCAACATTGGGGAAAACCACCCGGTCCGAACCTTAGTATGGATTCTTTTCTGTTTGGGATGGTGGCTGCGACTGGATAATATGGGACCAATTTCCCAATGATATATGGGTTGAAGATTGGTTGTTTGTATAGCGGGTAATGGAAATGATGATTAATCTAATCTATAACTTAATAAATACAAATAATTGTGCTTAACCAGGGTATCCTATGATAAATGCGATTTTAGATTTGTTCCAATTAGATAAATAATCATATAGATGGCTTATTCATCCAAAAGAAAGATGCATTCACATATAATAATTAATTTTTTAAAGAAATTAGACAAAGTAATGATGATAACATATCTTATTCATATATATATATATATATATATATATATATATATATATATATATATATATATATATCTATCTATATATATATATATATATATATATATCACTCACATATATTTTTAAAGATAAAAATTCTAAGTTTTCAGAAATGATATAACAAAGGATTGTTTCATAGGCATACATATGTAAACAAAAGAAATTTTCAAAGAGAATGTTTTATTGCATAAGAAAAATTAAACAACATGATAATGATAGAAATACCAGATACATTTGTAACGTTCTGATGCAAATAACACTCTGATCCCTCTTTCTTACTTAGAACAACTTCCAGGAAAAAAAAAAGTGCAAATTCTTGAAAATAATTTCCTCATAAAATTGCAAAATATTGATCCATCATTAATAAAAATAATATATTCGGAAGTACAGAAGTGTAACTTCCCAGGTTAAAAATTAATACAAATGGAGGACCCCTTTCTAAATACATGAAACGGGTTTAAATAATAATAAAACTAAAACAAACTATATAAAACATTGCTTGAATTCTGTTGGAACTGCCAAAACATGAAAATCAAAGATTCGATTTCATGAAAATAGAATTGTGATCTCCACTAGAATAGGTTCATTTTATATCTTTCATATTTGGTATTCACAGCTGGAAAATTGATAACACTTATTTCACTTCGAGAGGATGACACAATTGGGAATGTAGCTAGCTTGTATATGTGGCATCCAAAAGCTCTGGAATCATATAACTGATGGCATGGGAGAGGAATTTTGTAGTCATCTATTGGCTGTGTGGTTTAACCACATAGAACCAGAATGTGTCAGATGTGATTCCTTGCATTGCGCCGATCTATTGGTCCTTGCTGGCTAAATCCTACTTCCACTGTTTCTATAGTTATTTAACTTTTGGGAGTTTCCCTGGGATGCAATCAGAAATCAAGTTGGCTGTATACAAATTGTCGTTTATTAATTCCACTAAACTATTCATTACATCTCTTTCCCTAGAGGTAGCCCGTTCTACCTTCATTAACTGTGTTTCCCATTCTACAAACAAAATTTCCTTATGTGATTCTTGGATCTTGTAAAGATTGGCAGCTATACCTTGGTCTGTGTCTTGCCATGTGAGGAACCCTGAAATTTTCTCATCGGCATCTTCGAATTTGAGCCTTGTGTTTACTGCCTTTTCTATGAGCGATGTAGCTATTACACATAGAGGGTCGGCCATTGATATTTTATGACATAAAATATCAAGTTGTCATGACAATTCTTTACTTGATTCGAAAGCCTCCATTTTCAACTGATCAATCTCAGGATACTCTTTAAATTTTTGTATCTGTGCTTGTAACATGACACTCTATTCTTATTTGGCCATATTCTCTTGTTGGAGCATTACTTGCAATTTGTTTAGCTCTTGAGACAGCTGCTGTTGCTTGTGTTATTTTTTTATGATCCACTGTTGCCTTTTCTTCGAGCAACGTTATTTTTTGATCTTTTTATTTTATAATTGGCTGACTTTAGATGCTTTGTCCATTGTCATTATTGTATAAGCCCTTGCATATTGATAAATTTGGTTAAAACCTCTGAAGGATTAACTTCAGAGTCTTTCCAAACAACATTCATTAATTCGACTTGAGGAGATGAAAATAAACCTTGATCGATTTTCCTTTTCTTCCTTTGTTTTCTAACTACATCCCTATTCTTTGGACTGTAGAAGACATCCAAGGACGGTATATCTTCAACCTTCAACACAATTTCCTCAGAAGGATTTTCTGAGATGATCTCAATATCTTAGGTATTAGCATTTCCGACTGCCCCTTCAACTGTAACATTGGTTACCATGGGCTGTTGTGTCGCGGGTGATTGCATTGTAGCCACATTCTGGAAATCGTTATGGCCATTGATTTTCTGATCAAACTGCTCCCACTCCTTCAATAGATTTGAATTAATATGCATATCGGTGTCGGAGGAATCGCCAGCCTTTTTACCTATCTTTTCCTGTTCTGTTTGAGTATCGGCCTTTTTACCTGTCTCCTCCTTATCAGTTTGAGAGTCGGCCTCATTTCCTGTATTCTTCTTGTCCTCCACTTTTTCGGTGTTATTTTCTTCACTGTGTTCTTCCTATTGCAGTAGGGGAGTAGTTCTCAACTAATCAAGAGGTATTGTTAGTAGTCTCTTGGTCCTGAACTGCACGAACTTTTCCATGTCATTTTCTTCAAATTTTAAATTTTCTAGATGTTTAAGCAATGAAAATACCTCAGCCGAGGCAAATAGATCGTCGAAATCAAAATCTTCATGTTCAAATTTAGCAACCTGTACCATAGATGTAAAGTTATAGGAAATTTTCTATGGATCATACTGTCTTTTGGGGATGGATGCTAATCTGAGCTCTTTTATTTTTTTTGCTTCTTTCTCTTCATGTTTAAAATCATGTAGAGAAAAGGATCCACATCGGAGGAGAAATTTAGGCCACATCTGCTTCCTTGAATTCTTCAAGTTTCTAGACATCCCTTTCTCTGTTATTTGATAGGCTATTTCTTGGGCTAATAATTTATCGAGAATGTACAAGGGTAGAACATGGGGATCAGTGATGCTTCTGAATAGCTGGATATAGGTGAAATTTTTCTTCTCCAAACCAGCTTCCGATTGAGTTTAGGTCAATGCTGGCCTCCTTAGATAACCATGGAGCGGGTTTGTTGAATATAGCTCGATGAACTGGTAAGATAAACCAATGAAAAATTCTGTATATATGATCTTTGTAATAGGCCTTCCGTAGATATTTGTGGTAAATGTGGATAGGTGTCAGGTTTTGAGGAGTCCACTTCCAGCCTAAAATATGGAATTCAGTGTTGAAGCATATGGTGTCAATAATATAAGGACTCATGTAAAATGGGGGTATTACCTGGGTAGACACATATCTGTTTCTCTTATAATCGATGATTTTGTTTGCCATTTTATTATATAAAATGGTTGGCCAATCCATGATGTAGGAGTTAACAACAGCTTCAATTAAAGGTACCATCTCAATAGAAAATTTAGCTGAATTGACGGTTCCAAACAATCTATACATCATTGCTGCAGCATAGTAATAAGGAGGCACGAAGGATTCTATGGAGTACATACCCGAAGATTAGTGCTTGTGATTTTCTGGAAAATGCATCCATTCTTTGATAGGATCCTACTCCACTTCATTTTCTTTGGCGAAGTCTTCCAAAAATGTTTTATTATAGATTTTCTGGGGGTCTGGTAGGTGATACATCTTCTTGATGTATTCTGCTTTGAAAGACCTAAACATCCTTCCATATAACGTGAAGAACGCCCTGTCTGTTATATTTATACTTTCTATCACCCATCTCACCAAATCATTATGTGGGAACACATTCACGCGAGTTGCTATTTTGTGAAGATAAGAGCTCGCCAATTCCTTTAGAGTACTTTCTGATTTTTTATTTGAATCTGTTGTTGCTCTTCCTTATTGAATTACAGTTGGACCTTCTGCCTCTAGTAGATTTTAAAATCCTTCCCATGAAGTTTTGCTGAGACCCAGACAAGTAGTATCGGTTACTAATACCAATTTAGCTGGTTGGTTTTTTGGAACGACGGGGACCTTCGCTTTCCTGGATTTCTTAGACATTTTCCTGACTGGTAGTTTTTTCTCAGGTCTGCACAATGAAACAAATGAGAAGAATGATGGAAAATTTCTTTTAAGAATGAATACAAGGCAGAGAGGAGCAATGGCATTTAATAAAAATGACATATTAAAGAAATATTATACCATCCTAGATGAAATCCGCGAAGGATTTCAACCATGAATATATTTTAATGGTTTCCTCGTAATCCATACCGTGAGACCTTAATGCCATTATGGGATATCTCGCCGCACATTCATAACGGTCCTTTTGAGATTTAATACGATAAATTTTCAGATCTCCAATCAACGATGATCACATATCAGAGATCGGAAGTCTCAAAGTTTAGGCTTAAGTATTTCCATTTCATATATGCAATTGCGATTATTGGTGAGATGGCTTGGAGGGTGCCGTGCTTTTAAATCACATCAAATCATTGATATTTCCTTTATAAATGATCTATTTGATTAAACATGTGTATGTTTAGTACTTCATGTTTTTATTTATGGGAAGCGCACTTTTGTAATAATGATATCGCATCGCAAGGTTTTAGAGGAGCGTCTTTGGATATGAGTCATGTTTTTTAGCGATGAGCGATCACGTTTTGACTTATCACATCGGGGAACTTTAAAAAGGGTGCATAAGGATGTAGTATGATTTCACCAATTTGTGATTGCAATCGAGTTTATCACGTCAGAGTTTTCAAAATGGAAAGGTTTTGGACTTTTGCTCATGTGATATGCGCTTTTGTGATTGCTTTATCACATCGGGGTTGAATGATAACACATTTGAGTTTTTTCTTTTATACCTTTCAATATGTGAAATGAGATAAATGCCTTTATGTTTTTTATTTTTCATTAAGAAATCCTTTTTCGTTGGGGTTAGATTCTATTTTATGATGGATCGGATCTCCTTAAAACATTTTCATGAGTGCAAATGATTTATTGATCTGCAATAAGTGATGCTAAGGAAATTTTTATATATCCTTTTATAAAAATTTCTTTTTTCAAAACATTTTATTTATTCTATAACTATTCAAAGAAAAGAGGACCCATTTCTTATTTAAAAATTAATACAAAATTTTGAAATGGGGAGGGTTGTTTGTACAGCACAATAGAACCATGAAATCCTCACTCTCTACACCTTATGGGAGGTCATACGAAATATGATATCCATCCAATGGATACTAGATGACAGTGCATCGATATCGACATCCAATCCATGTAGGTCCTTCGAACAAGACCAACTAATTATAAAGTTTTATCTAGTTGGCTTCTGCTCGGAAATTCATGTACCCAAAAGGTTCTTGGTTCTTAAACTACTTAGAAGATATCGACCATCACTTATTTTATTCATATATGGCTTATTCCTTGATGTGTTCAAAATATCCAAGTCCGGAAATAAGAACATATTTATGTGTTAGTGCCAATGCTGCAACAACTCCAGCTCACTGCATGAACCTTTTATGCTTTATGAAAGTATGCAAAGGGCTATTAAGTTCTCCTCTGACCCAGAGGTCTAACCCATTTTCTCTCCTTTGAAATATGTCATAGGCTCTATGCAACATAATTTGATTCCTTGTAAAATATATGAAGGATTGGAATTGTATATTGCTAATGAAAGGACTGGGGTTTCCATCCCTTTTCTCTTCCAAGAAAAAGTTGTGCATATAGAGTTCACATAAAAGATATCTAACATTTTCCTCTTATTCTTGAAAACATTTGATAAAATCAAAGACAGAACTGAACTCAACAGGTTGGTCAACCCGTATGGCTTTTACCTTTAGTAGAAGGTATCGTTCAAGAAAAAATAAGCCATAATTTTTGGTTGGTGACCTGCAAGAAAATATACAGAGAATATTTGTTTGATATGTTCTACCGCTTTATGAAGTTGTGCCTACTGTTTCTCTTCTTTATTCCTCTCCTTCCTAAACTTGGCATGAGTCTTGTCCTCAGTGATGGTCAAAGATTTAAATTTCTGCAATAATTCCCGATGTTTTTTTCAGCATATTATAAGCTTTTGGTGCCTTTCTAGCTCTTGTTTTAGCATTTTAATAGTGGCCTCCTTGATCATATGGCAGTAAGGATGTACCACCTCATTTTGTGTGGTATGGTTAGCGATCTTTGGTAGATTTTTTTGACTCATTTCCTCAGTTCTAATCACAGAGAGATTTATATGTGTCTAGGTTTCCATAGATCTAGTGGGAATATCCTCAACTTGGTTCTCTACTGGTGTGAGGGGAATTTATTAAGTCTAGAATTCTTTATGAGAAATACAGGTTTCCTCAGTCTGAACTCTTGCATGAGTTCTAGAAACTTCCTCAGTCTGGAATTTTGCATGAGTAAAGAAATTCTCACTAGTTTTCTTGGTTTTTATTTTGTTTTGACAGTAATTTCTAAGTTATATCCTGATTTGTTCCATATTCTTCCGTAAATTCAGGTTTTCTTGCTTTAATATCTTAATTATCCTTTTATATTTCTCAATTAACCCTTTAGTGGGTTCCATAATTTGTAATGGGAGTGAGGATGGTAAAATAACATCTGTAGGGGTTCTAATTTCTTCCTCAATCAAGACAGTAGTGGTGTAATTTCCTTTACAATTATGGTCATCAGGTATGGTCCCTTCTTTGGAAAAGTTTGGTTCATCTACCATTTCGGCCGATTCTTCCACATGGTCTTGATCATGCATGTTGGGTGACGATGGCAGGATCTTCGTATTATGAGAATTGGGGGTAGAGGCTAAAAGATTAATAGCTGGTTCAACAACATTTTCACAATGACTTTCATTTTCCTCGTAAGAAAAGAAGGTCTCGATGTTTTCCAAAACTTGGGCTATCTCTTCTTTTCTAATTCATGGTGAGTCATGTTGTTGTTTCTTTGAAGGTTCATTTTCTGGTGCATACTCTTTAGATTCTATCAATTATTTTTCCCCAATTATCCCTTCAGAACTCCTACACTTAGCTAGCCATGAAACAAGAATAGAGGCTGACCTCTTTTCAGCTCTAGAAAAAATTTGCGAAGCTAGGATTTTATTAGAATTTCTTCCCTTAACTGGCTGTTTCTTGTGTCGGGTTAGTTGTTTTCGTCTTCAGGTCTTCCTTGTACATATTGTCGATTATTTTGTCCCAAAAAGTTGTCCCAAATTCTGTGTGATAATTCTAGTTCCCTACTAACTATTATTTTAATTAAACAATGGTGGCTAATTACAACAGTTGGATCCCTAGATTTATTTACTCTACTAACAACCTCATGTAGAAGAAAATTTAAAAATAACAACATATTCGACACTATCTTTTGTCTTAAAGGTGCTATTAGCTTGAGAAGTCATGGTCTTACCGCATCACAGCAGTTGTCACATGTTATGTATCGCTGGCTTACGTCTGCAAGCTCTTTCCATGGTTCTCTGAATGAAGCATGGTAGAAGCCTTTCCCTTTGCAGACCAATTCATCTCCAGGGTTAACGAATAAATCCAATGCACTCTAGACTCCATCATTCTTGTCCATCGATTTTTCCCCTTCTGAGGAGAGACCTGTGACCTCCGCCAAGACTGTTTCATTCACTGGTATCTGCTTTCCTTTGATAATTGTCATTTCGTATCTTAAATTTTGTATAAATTCCAGCGTCACAGCATTATCAAGTCCTTTCAGCTGGGTGAAATATCCAAGCCATCCAACCCTTTCCAGGATTTTTCGAGCTTGTTCAGTTACTCGTAGTGTAGCAACCTCATTACATATGGATTTACCTCTATTTATATTGGTTTTTTAAGAGAATTGTTGCAAAAATATATACACAACGCTAGTTTTGAAAGGATTTGCTGCAATCCCTAACACAAATTTGTTTCAAAATAGAATAAGCGCTAAAGAAAAATAACATTGTTTAATATCATTTCATGCGATGGAAATTTCTATTTTCGTTAATTGTGCTTAGCCCAATCATTCACATTTTTTGCCTTACCTCCTCCAATAAAAAGGGTCGACCATGACCAGTAACATGATGGGAATTAAATGATTACATGGAAGTAGTCAGAAATGTGCAAGGAAGTAGTCAAATCAAGTGTAGCCAAAAAAAGGGATAATTAATTGGGACACAGACATGGATTCCTGACGTATCATAATAATAATGATAAATCATGTGTGAAAAATATATTTCCTTTTTAAGATAAATAACCATTGAGGAACATAAAAGAGATATTCATCCATATTCCTTTTATAGATAATCTGCATATTTCAGAGGTCCAAAAGTTTAAGGATGTGATCTTGTTATTGTATGTATGCCACCTCTAGCATTTTTTGTTTTGAAAGTGTAGATGTTTAGGATTGGTGATTTCTTTATAAAATAAAGAGATATAGAAACATAATTGTGATAAGGAAATTCAATATTTTATCCCAATACCATAGACATAGCCACTACTACCAGCATGTGTCCTTATCATCAATAGGGTTGTCTTTTAAGCTTGTGTATGAGCCAATATCCTATAGATGATATATGGATTTTATTATTTTAAACTGATTTTCTCAAAAGGTCATTTTTCTGGCATGGTGTGTAATATTCCTTTTTCTGAAATATCACAATCTAATCCAGAGATTGACTTCAGGGGCATTTACTGGATATGTCACCTTTGAAAAAAAGATGAGATCCAGAGGCTACCTGGCCAGTTGCAGTGGATGAGGTTGCGTTGTAACCCTATGAGACATTGGCTGTACCTTGCTTCACATGGTATAACCTACATCAAACATGTCATTAGGGAATTCTATGATGATCATGTCCTACTCATCATGGATAAAATGTCTTGGGCCAGCCAGATTCTTATTGATGGAGGAGAAATCCTTGGAGGATTACACTTCATTTTGCCACTTGAGGGAAATACTTTTGTAGCCCATGATCAGAAAACACTCTAAAATTATCATAAGTGGAGAGAAGGAAAACATGGGGCAAGCTATGAGGCTTTCCATATTCATATCTGTAGCCCACCTTCATTTCCGGAGCTCAAGGTTGAGGGAGATTTCTGTGAATTTCCATGTTGGGAGGCAACTTATGTTGTATGGATGATTTCTTGAGGATGGGAGATTCATATAGGGATTATGAGTCCCATTATATATCAGATCTCATGCCTCGAGGAGGCCCTTAGACAACCCTTTGTTTCCTTCATGGATATCTGTTTCTACATGACCTCTATTTGGGAATGCTCACCAAAAGCTGGATTGCATATGATGGAGGGACAACTTGGACACTTGATTGATGATATGGCATCCTTTTTCAGAGGATTTAATCATGCATGGATGCTACAGAGAGAGAGTAAGGGAAAATTTATTAGTATTTCCTTGCACTTGCTTGAGGACAAGCAATCTTTGAGAGGGGAGGACTGTAATGTTTCCAATTTTTATGGAACATTAATTTTTTCCATTTTCACATAGGAGATAAATAAAATGTGTAGGAGACCCATTAATTTCATGAATAGGTAATAAGAATCCTCTTGGTATGAAGGAGTATCACTATAGATCTGAATTTCAAACCTCCATGTGTGAAAGGGGGCTTTTGCAAGAAGGCTAGGTCAAGTTTGACCAAGTCAAACTGCGCAGTAGCAAGAGCTGGAGAGAAAATTGTGGGCTAGCATAGTGGGATAAGGAGGGAAGCTTCTAGAGGAAGGAAACCCTAATGAGTGGGGTCAATTGAGAGGTATTTCACATTGTTTAAAAGGAGGGCAAGGTATCCATTGCAAAACATCTTCAGTATTATTCATCTTTGGTCCGGTGGACTTGCTGCAACTTCTCGCTGGTTAGCAAGAATTGTCGGGAAATTCTTGTTTAGGATTTCCACTCCTTCTTGAGTAGCTCTTGGAGTATTTCACTCCATTCCCCATATTTATACATTGAGGTCAAGCATCATCTTTCTTCATCAGCGCAGTTTCAGCTGGAGATTGTGCATTAAAAAAAATTGCTGGGTGTTGCTGGGGAGGTTTTCCACAACACCATTCTTGGCTAGTTTTTAAGAGGAGGGAGCTTCCATCCCTTTGGGAGATCAGAAAAGGAGGTTTATGATATTATTCCACCATATTTGGCACTAGAAAAACTACTTTCCATCATATGCAACGAAATCCCTTTCTCAGCAGCGTTATTTTTGGAGAGCATTTGATGTGAGGGTTTAGCAGACATTTGGAGGGTGAGATCTTAGGTGAAAGGATCGAACCTTCACTTCATATTTCTATTGGATGAGGCCATTTCATATTTTAGATCATATTCATCCATCTCCTCCTATTTTTTTTATGAATTGATGCCTCCCAGCAACTTCGGCATTACTGTATTTTTATATTTTGTACATCTATTGTATCCAATCCTCCTAAGGATTGTTGTATGAGTGTTTTCAGGGTTTGAGAGCTTTCTCCCCCTCATTTCTTGAGTTATTAGTGTCATATAATTATTTTTCCATTTTATATGATACAGTCTCCCCATATGACTGCGCAGTTTTAGCCATGGCTCTCTTTATGTAGTAGTGTGCTTTCATTTTCATGTACAAGACTCATTGAGGATTTCATTTCCTAACTTAAGGGATTGAATCCTCAAGAATTTTACTCTTTTCTGCTGCAATACACATTTATTGGCTATTTGTATCTTCATATATGCAAGCTCATAATGCAGCGAATCCATTATATGTTCACAAATTGTTGCAGCCCCATTCCTTGGGAAATCCATGAAGGAGAAATATTTCAAGCTCTATAGACAGAGTCTTTAGCTATCCAGGTAGCCTCCGGATCTCATCTTTTTTTCAAAGATGACATATCCATTAAATTCCCCTACAGTCAATCTTTGGAATATATTTTGATATTTCAGAAAAAGGAATATTACAGTGGTATCAGAGCACCTTTTTTGGCTTAGCCTGTGGCCTTCAAGCCCAAGAAAGAAGAAGAAGAATATGTTGTAGAAGATGAGCTTGATCTCATGTCTAAATATTGGGAATGGAGTGAAATCCTCAAAGAGCTACTCAAGAAGGAGTGGAAATCCTAAACAGGAATTTCCCGACAATTCTTGCTAACCAGCAAGAAGCTACAGCAAGTCCACTAGACCAAAGATGAATAATACTCAAGATGTTTTGCAATGGCTACCTTGCCCTCCTTTTAAAAAATGTGAGCTCCCTCTCAATCGATCCCACTCATTAGGGTTTCCTTCCTCTAGAAGCTTCCCTCCTTATCTCGTTGTGTTGGCCCACAAAGTGCTCTCCACCTCATGCTACTACACAATTTGACTTGGTCAAACTTGACTTAGCCTTCTTGCAAAAGCCCCCTTTCACACATGGAGGTGTGAAATTTAGCTCTATAGTGATCCTCCATACCAAGAGGATTATTATTACCTATTCATGAAATGAATGGGTCTCCTACCCATTTTATTTATCTCCTATGTGAAAATGGAAAAAATTAATGTTCCATAAAAATTGGGAACATTACATGGTGACCTGATAGCAACAAGGCTACTCACTGGATTATAATAAAGTGAAAAAGCTGACTCGTGATGAAACCTCTTGTCCATGATAATAGTATTATCGAAAAGGCCATAAATCTGATTTGGTAGCCATGATGGGAATGCTACTTATGTTATTATCTTATTTTCATAGTATTCTGTCTCATGATGAGATCCCCTATCCTTATGAAGAAATATAGTTTTGAGTGTCATCATCTTTTGAAAGATTAATTGTTTTTATTCCTCAAGGGTAGCTCATAAAATCCTTAATAGTTTAAGGACTACGTCAGGAAAGAAAAGGATGCCAAGTAAAAGTTTTTTCTAACACTTTGTTATTCTTAAAAGAAAATCACCATTTAAAGATGCACACAAGAGATAAAATTTTCTATGGTGGTGATAGATCATGAATAATTCAAAATTATTTCAAAAAGATCTGAATGTAAGAAAATGTTTGAATTAGGATGTGACAAAGGATAGAATAATGTTCCTCATCAAGTCATAGATAATTCATAATTTAAATATCATGATAAAATAAATATGAATACTTTTTAAGTTTCTTTTTAAAAATAATTGGCATTAATTTCATGAAAATTTCCTTAGCGTAAAGGAATCATGAATTGTGCCCAAGGGAACAAAAATTGTGCTGAATGGAACAACAATTTTATTGAAGGGAACAACAATCATGCTGAAGGGAACAATGCTCATGAAAGAGAAACGGAACATGTAATATCCAAAAATGGGGAAGCAACAATATATGAACACAAAACTGGAGATAGCAGTGTAAATCAACTCATTAACATTGGGGACCAATATGGACACATATCATCATGTATTATATCAGAAAATAAATACATAATACTGAGGCATGAATCATATACAATGGGGAAACATGACTCCCATAAGAAATCACTCCTGAATATGAACTTCTGCTACAATACAAAATGTTGGAAGACTGCTACAATGCAGTTATAAACACACTGCTACAGAAAAATAATATACAAAATATGTAGGCCTGTTATATGCCTCAAAATATATTACAAATACATATCTAGGCTTTATACAAACTCCTACAAAGAACCCTGAAAATGTTTTCATAAATACACCCTACAAGATGGGATCTAAAGCCCTATGGATGAAGATTAACTGCCAACTAAAGCAAATGAGTGTAGAAGGCTGAAATAATGCAGATCTGATGTAGATCCCTTCAAATTCCTCCTCCAATGAAAGGTTGAACCCTTCAATCACATGAAAACACATAAAAGAATCCACAAGATCCCTCACTAAAGCTTCCCTCCAAAATAAAACAATTCCCAGCTGGAACAACACTGTAAATGATCAGAAATAGTTGTTCTGGTGCCAAAGATCTGAAATATGTCCAAGAGCGCTCCGAACAGATCTTCTAAGAGAAGGAATTCCTCCTCCTATGAGATACTAGCTCAAAAAGTGGGTTTCTCAACCCTCCACTGCAACACAGCACAATATCCTGCAAAAACTGCGCTGATGAAGAAATTTGTAGCTTGACCTAAAATCTTGAATTTGAAAATGAATGCAATGCTCTTCCAAGAGGCCTCTCAAGGAAAGAGGTGGGATTCCCACTTGGGAACACCTGGTGCTAAACAACACAACAATATCAACTAGACAGCTGAAGAATGCAAGTAGTCTAAACAGACCATATACAAAAATAATAATAAAAAAATAATCCCATATGGCTTCCATCCTCTTCCTTATATATATTATGAGCTTCCTAGCCCTTGGTCCCACTCAATTAGATCATTTCCTTCATGAAATCAATCTCCCTCCAAAACTGCGTTATTCCTCATTTAATCTCCTCTCCTCCATAACATCATTGTTGACTTGCTCAAATTTGATTGAATCAACATGATTCAACCCTTGTTCACACTTTGAGGTGCTTTATTTAGCTTCTTAAAAGGTCTCCTTTCACATTTGAAGCGTTTTTACTGCTACTAAGGAGATTTATGGGTCTCCCCACCCACTTATTCACCTACCTAGTGATAAAACAAACTATAATATTCCATTTAGCTGAAGGCTAAATTTTTGGAATATTACAGTCCTCCCCTCCAAAATGTTGCTTTTCCTCAAGAAATTGTGAAGGTGGAGCAAAATTCTCCTCTCCTCCCCTTGTATCCTCCTCATCAAATAGTCTCCACCACTGCTCAAAATAATCTGCAATAAATCTCCCCCAAATGGTTCCTCCCAAGTATGCAAAACCAAATGGCTCACATCATGAGAAAGTGGAAGGTGTAAGTGGAAAATTTCTTGCTGTCCAATGGCCTCCAAAAGGTCGGAGTGATGAAAAATATAGGGGATCTCATTCCCAATGAGAGTCTCCTATACCCATGCTATCACCCAAATTAAATGAGCCATCCTAGGTAGCTCATCAAAGGAATCCTCAATCCCCAATTCATGTAATGTATTGGGGATGCATGGAGAGATTAAATTCTTCCACCCACGTTGTTTCTCTCTCCATTTATGGTATGTATGGGGCTTCTACTGACCTTGGGCTGAAATGTTATGGCCTCCAAGAATGGCCCAAGTTACCCCATCCAAAAAAACATCCATGAAGTGCCTCTCCCAAGAACTCGAGTTCTCCAAATGGCTGCTCCCATATGAAGAAAAGAGATTTAGTGTGGAAATCATGGTTTTCCAATTGTTTATCCTGAAACATGCAACATATAAGATGGGGATAATCATACTCCAAATGGGCATCTCCAAATTTTGTGCCATCCTCCCAACCAAGCTTCCCATAAACATAAGAACATCATCCATACATGGAAGCAAAAAAATTAGAAGCAAGTTGCCATATGACAACCAGGAGGTGGATCATAGTTCCACAAGTGGAACCAGTGCAGTGCATTTCTTGACTGCATCAAAACAAAGTATAACAAGTGTCCTTTCAGCCACTTTTTTGCTGCCACAGTCATCCTACAAGATAGGTTCATAAAAGTAAAATGTGGTGCCAATGGTGCACACCAAGAATCATGTGGCATCTCCCACAACCCACCAATAGAATGGCCAATATCAATGTTGCAAATGGTCTCAAGTACATCATAATATAGTATACAAGAAGGAAATATCCTCCTTGGTACACTATTATCCTCACAAAAAGTAAAGGAATACAAATCATAATGCATAAGTGTACATCCTCTACTATGTACCTTGGTCATTGAGCTGAAATGGCTCAAATGAAAGTTCTCCCTCACTCTCAATGAGTAGGGAAGTGGTTGTGACAACCTCTCCATCATCATCTGGGCTATGCATCTCTCCCTATGATGATATACATCTTTCTGGATGCCCTACCAAGTGAACTCCTCCATCAAAGAATGAAATTCATCAAAATGCCTGGAAAGGAACTCCACATGTGATGCATGTAACAGCTTCTCCTTGAGCTCAAAATCTCTAGTCAAGAAGACTCTACCATAATAAAATATGACCTCATCATCCACCATGTATATATCATCTCCCTCCGAGTCATCAAGAATCATGCAAGCACCAAGATCCTTGGAGTACTCTACCAAAAGTTGAGACCTCCAATATAGATCAACCCGCCTAAGAGACAATGCTGAAGATCTGAAATGTGAAGCTCCCCACATACTGTTGTCTTCTCCTTCGACATCTCCCATGAAAAATTCATCCTCCAAAGTGATTCCATACCCATCATGCAGCTTCTCATGCTCAAATAGAAGTGGTGGCCTTTGGAATTTGGCCTCCCATGAGACGCTACCATCCAAAAAGAACCTCTTGATCCTGGCCAATGTAAGCATGAGTGGCGTCCATCTACTCCAATATGTGGAACATTCCTTCCTCAAGGAAAGTACCCTCCATTCCTCCAAATCCATGGAGTATTCTTCTTGCATCATGGTAGTGCCATCCTCCATCATTGCAGCAACTTCTGTCAGCGCAGAATATTTAGTGAGAGTGGGTATTGCTTAAAATGGGGGAATGTCTCCCTCCTCCTTGAGTCTACCCCAGACTCTCTGCATTGTATCAAGTCCTCCTAAGGTCCTTAAACCTCTGGATCCAATGAGTTGTGCAACCCAATGTGAAGCATATCTCATCATCTCCTAATCTTCTGGTCTCCCTGGTGGAATGTGTCCATGCAGTGAGACATCAATGTAAAGAGTAGATTGCACATATGGATGGACAACCTTGTCCCTACCCTCACTGCGCAAATCATTCTACCTCTTATATCCATCAACCTTTTGAAACAAATAAGGGTGTGTGCTCCTGATCATCTGATGTTGGTCATCCTCCCTACCTTCTCCTTTCATCTGAAAGGTTTCACAATCATGTTGTTCATTGATTGTGCTTTGACCTCCACATATGAGATCCTTTGGAACTTCTTGCAATGATACAAGAATTACTCTTGTTGGAGAAATTTCTCCATATTCCTCCACATGAGGTGCTAGATATTCTCTAGATATGACAACGTTGTTGCCCCCAGCCTTCTCTTCCTCTTCAATATGAATGGGAGTCACCTTCTCAATAAGAAGATCCTCTTTTGAAAAAGGGATCTTCATGCCCTCTTTTCTAGGAGTATAAAATAAATATCTTGCCTCTAGCAAGGTATTATTCAAGATGTTAGCCTCTTCAACAGTTTTCTAAAGTGGAGTTGAGTTTATAGGTCCTTTCAACCCTTGAAAAAGTTAGGTTTGTTTTGGTTCGTTGAGCTCCAACAAATATGTTTCAGAATGTTTTCCATCAAACCTTTCCACTAGCCTCCTAATGATCTTTGCTTAAGTATAAGTATGTGCATTTTTTAAAGAAAAGGACTCAAATATCCACCAAACATACGCTTTACCTCCAAAATACAGCGCTACAACTTTGATGGCTTCATTCTATAAAACTTGGTGTTGTTGCAAATAGGTGTCTAGCTCCTCCACCCAAGCCCTAGCTGAACATTTAGGCGAACCATAAAAAGTAGATAGAAAGAATATACCCACATCATGTTGTTAGCTCCTTTCCTCCTTGATCTTGCAAAAATCTTATAAGGTGTTGTGATCTTTGAACCTCTTAGTTTGAGATTCATATTCTTGAAAATAATCAATAAGGGTCTCCATCCTAGGAATTTCTTCTTCTTCCATCTCCCTCATAGTAGATTTGGGCATATGTCTGCACTGTGAATCATAGTGTGTGGCTACATTCTCACACCAAACATGTGAAAATATAGAGTTTTCTTTGGATCCAAACTCCTTTGGAGATTCTCCACAAATCTCCCTTCTCATCTTCTTGATATCTCCCTTAATGCTCTCCATAGTTTGAAAAAGAATCTTTGAGAGCCCCTCTTCCTCTCTTCCTCCAAATAATGGAGTCTTCTTTTTTTTTTTTCTATACATCTCCCCTTCTTGTGAAAATATTCTCCTTATGGTGACATATTGGCTGAATGCACAGGCTAAGCCAAGATTATGCTCTGATACCACTGTAATATCCCAAAATGGGGAAGCAACAATATATGAACACAAAACTGAAAATAGAAGTGTAAATCAACTCATTAAAATTAGAGACCAATATGGAAACATATCACCATGTATTATATCAGAAAATCGATACATAATAGTGAGGCATGAATCATATACAATGGGGAAGCAAGCCTCCCATAAGCAATCACTCTTGAATGTGAACAACTGCTACAATACAAAATGCCGAAAGACTGCTATAGCACAGTTATAAACATGCTGCTACAGAAAAAGAAAGTACAAAAGATGTAGGGCTGTTATATGCCTCAAAATATATTACAAATATAGATCTAGGCTTTATAAAAACTCCTACAAAGAACTCAGAAAGGGTTTTAATAAATACACCCTATACAAGATGGGATATAAAGCCCTGGGGCTGAAGATTCACTGCCAACTAAAGCACATGAGTGTAGAAGGCTGAAATAATGTAGATCTGGTGTAGATACCTTCAAATTCCTCCTACAATGAAAGGTTTAACCCTTCAATCACAAGAAAACACACCAAAGGAGCCACAATATCCCTCACTGAAGCTGCCCTCAAAAATAACGCAATTCCCAGCTGGATTAGCGTTGTACATGATGGGAAATAGTTGGATTGGTGCCAAAGATTTGAAATATGTCCAAGGTCCCTCCAAATTGATCTCCCAAGAGAAGGAATCCTTCCTCCTATGAGAAACTAGCTCAGAAAGTGGGTTTCTCAAACCTCCACTACAACACCCTGCAACACAGCACAATATCCTATAGAAACTGTACTGATGAAGAAAGTTGTAGCTTGGCTTGAAAACATGAATGTGGAAATGAATGCAATGCTATTCCAAGAGGCCTCTCAAGGAAAGAGGTGGGATTCCCACTCGGGAACACCCGTTGGTAAACATCACATCAATCTCAACTAAACAACTGAAGAATGCAAGTAGCCTAAATAGACCATATACAGAAATAATCCAAAAAACATAATCCCATATGGCTACCATCCTCTTCCTTATATATATTATGAGCTTCCTTGCCCTTGGCCCCACTCAATTAGGTCATTTCCTTCATGAAATCAATCTCCTTCCAAAATTTCGTTATTCCTCATTTAATCTCCTCTCCTCCATAACAGTGTTGTTGACTTGGTCAAAGTTGACTGAATCAACATGATTCAACCCTTGTTCACACTTGGAGGTTATTTATTTAGCTTCTTAAAATGTCTCCTTTCACACTTGAAGTGTTTTTTTTTCTTCTAAGGAAATTTATGGGTCTCCCCACCCACTTATTCACCTACCTAGTGATATAGCAAACTATAATATTCCATTTGGATGAAGGCTAAATTTTTGGAATATTACATAACAAAAATCATTCCCAAGGGAAAAAAATTATGCCGAAGGGGAAAAAAATCATGCCCAAGGGAACAAAAATCATGAGAGAGAAAGGGAACAACAATAATGCTGAAGGGAACCGAAATTGGGCCAAAGGGAACAATAATTGAGTCGAAGGGAACAACAATCGTGCCCATGGCTTATCTCCCCCTTCCTTTTATTGTCAAAAGAAAAGAAAGAAAAAACAAAATAGGAAGAGAGAGGGGGAAAGAAAAGAAAATCAAGAAATTTAAATAAATATTTTAAAGGAAACATATGTATATTATATACATATTTTGATAAGAAGATTTTTGGTTGCTACCCTAGTCAGCTAAGATCTGAAAAAATGATCATTTCTTACCTCGTGATAAAAATACTCCTTTGTGAGCGGTTGGTGGTAAAGGCTTAACGAATGTCTATTTACCAGAAAATTGGTACTTGATCTGTTGATGGAGTTCAAGTTTACAGTACCATTCCTTTGGACTTATTTGATTTCCTACGGCCTGGGCCACCATGCCTATAATTTCCCTGGGAAATCATGGAACCTAGAATCATATAGCATCACCCAATCACCAATTTGAACTGATTTATTTTTAATCAATCGATCGTTCCATTTAGATATTTGCTTATTGTATAATAGTAGTGTGTTCCACAGCAGATATATGTTCTTCATCCAACTCATTATGTTGTTGCAGTCACTGTCTTTGGGCTTCTGTAACATCTACTCTGAGTTCCCTTATAGTCTTGAGAGTCTCTATTTCAAACTCTATTGGAAAAATGGGTTCTTTTCCAAAGACTAAAGGATATGGGAAGTGACCAATAGTATTCTGACATGTTGTCTAATAAGCCTAAAGTGCTTTAGGGAGTTTGGTTTCCAAATTCTGACGATTTACAGATACGATCTTAGTTAGAATTTCTTCCAGGAACTCATTAGTTCTTTCCACTTATCCGTTTGTCTAAGGGTGATATGGTGAAGTAATTTTATGTTTGATATGATAATTCTGCAGGGTGGATGAAATATTATGGCGTGTAAACTACAACCCTCCATATGTTATTATCTCTCGGTAATCCATATCGTACAAAAATTTTGAACAGGAAATTAATTATTTCCTCCTTCGTAGCTCTTGGAAAGTCTACCACTTCGAAAAAGTCCAATGCCCATATTTTGAATGGTTCAACCACTACTTGTGTTTGTATGGTAATTTTGTCAGCCTGGCCAGGACGACCCATTTGTTGACAACTATCACAAGCCTGAAAATATTTTTTCGCATCTTTAAATATCATGGGCCAATAGAAGACCATTTGAAGAACTTTATTTCGAGTTCGGAGATATCCAAAGTGTCCTCTGTAGGGTCCATTATGGCATGCCCTCGAAATGTCAAAAAATTCGGATTCTATGACACACCTTCGAATTTGAAAGTAGGAACCAATATGCAAAAGGTAACCACTGATGCAAGAAAAGTGTTTGATGCTTTGTATAATCAAATTCATTTCTCATGGTGATAAATGCATTGGTAGCTTTCCTACGACCAAGTATTTTGCCACATCAGCATATCGGGGTGTTTTTATTGTTACTGCAAACATATACTCATATGGAAATTAGTTATCTGCCTTTGATGGTCATCTATTTCAGGTACTCAAGCTAGGAAATCTTCCACGAAGTTTTCTATCTCTAGTCGATCCTTGATAGTAATATCAAATTACTGTAATAGAAATAACCATAGAGTCACTCAACCATAAGTAATAGGTTTATTAATTAAGTACCTAATGGTAGAGTGGTTAGTATACAGAGAAACTAGATAGCCTATTATATAATGTCAAAATTTATTAAGAACATGGATAGTAGCTAAAAATTATTTTTCTGTTACTGTATAATTTAACTCAACAAGAGTGAGGCTTTTGTTGATATATTAAATAGCATAAAGTTTCTTATCCTCTTATTTCCCCACAACTATGCCTATCGGTGTGTCTGATGCATTCGAGAAGATATGAAAGCATAGTTCCTAGTTTGGTCCTCTTAAAACTGACATTATCGATAGTAGCTCTTTGAGGCCTGCAAACGCAACATTACAATTATCAAACCATTCAAATTCAATATTTCCTGTTAAAGTAGATAAGGGTTCAACTATTTTTGAAAAACTTTCTATTAACCTTGTTACACTAAAATTTGTCACCATGACATTTTAGTACTCCCTTATAAGTCTACAACATCAAAGTTCCTAAAGTCAAGCCTTGAAATTAAGAGAAAAGCTCATAAAAGTCTTAAAAACACTTGTACCACACTTTCTCTTAACATTTCTTGCAGTGCCACACTTTCTTGCTCTAAATTATGTGGATATAAATGCACTTTTTATTTATTAAAGGTGCGGACCCCTGTAAAAGATAAAAAAAAGGCAGAAAGTAATATTTAGAAGCCCAGCAGTCAAATATGGAAGCTTCTAGAAGCAGTTATCTGGTCAAAGGTTCGCTCTATCATGTATGTTCATGCCTCTATTATGGGAGCCTACCCCTTGATTTATGGAGCCCAATCCCTTCAAAAGAGCATTCTATCCCTTCTTAATGGGAACCATAACCTCTTCTCTTTTCCTATAAATTGAAGCCATAGTGCAGCTTCAAGGGTTACAATTGATGAGTTAGACTTGGATAATTTTTGAGGAGAAATGTTGTAGAAAATCATACTCTCATAGCCATCATTATATGGGAATGATTACACACCCATGTGCTTTTAGCTAAGAGAGTGCAAGGCTTGTTAGAGTAAAGGAAATGCCTGTTCTGGACCCCACAAAGGCCTGTATGACATCAAGGCAGAAACGATTGTAAGGCTCTTCTTTATTTAAATTAATACGAATGAATATTGTTTTCTCAATGGGTTATTTAATCAATTATCTCATTTCTTGAATTCCTTGATAATCTTGATAGATGTTTGATTTATGAATTGATTTATTATACATGTGCTATTGATCTTTTCTTGTGTTTTTTATTGCAGATCCTTGACCAAAACTTTCTTCAAGCCACTGGAAAGAAGATCAGCGCTGGACTAAAAGTAGGTTTCTAAAACCCTATTATAATTAATTCCATGTCAAACAATATCTAGAGAAAATGGTTTCTATTTGTCTGTTTGTTGCTAGCTATCTGTAGGACACTTGGGAGGTCTGCCTTGTTCACAAGAATGACTTATCCGTCGAACAAAATGGCGACTCCGCTAAGGAATGGATTTTTAACTTTGATTTCTTTTATTTTTGACTTGTGAATTTGTTTTTTTTTCTGATTTTGATTGATTTATACTGGCTTGGGTAGTTTATCCCTGTAGAATCCCTGAGAAATGATTTAGAGTTTTTTATTTTTTCTTTCGTTTTCTTTTGTCTGCTCTTTTCTTTTATAGATAATGCAGGCAGATCTGCACTTTTCTTGTACCCATAGTGCGGGACCGCACTGGTTTGCACTGAATCCTATGGACCTTCTGAAAATTTTTGGAAAATCTTAAAATTCTCTTTTCTGGATTAGTTTGTTAGATTCTCAATGAATACCTAGATTTGTATCTTTTGTCAGGAAGCTTTGGTTAAGAGTTTATTTCAACATTTTTAGTTCTGAATGATTTTCTAAAAGATCTGCATGTTATAATGATTTTTTCTTTGCCTTTATCCTGCTCAAAGATTAGAAACCTTGGTATACCTTTAGATCACTAGTATTTCCTTGTTTTCTTACTGAGTCTGACATCATAGCATAAATTGTTTTATGAGATTTAGATCCCATTTTTCTCATTTGCAAATCTTTAAAAAAAAAAAAATTCTTGATAACTTTGGAATTTCACTTAAAAAACCAAAATTGGATGTTTTTTGAGTTCTTGCTGATCCAAGAAAAGAATCTCTTAGTTAGATTACAAGCTAAGCAAGACATCATCAAAATATTTGAAGTTTTAATTCAGATTTAGTCTTTATAATTTTTAGATCTCAAATTAGTGTTTTTTAGCTTTGCGTGTTATTTCTAGAAATGGTATTGTTCTTTTGAAGAAAAACTTGGTTTGTAGTTTCAATCTTGAATAAAAGGGATTTCTTATTGTGCAATAGATCATTTTGAGTTCTCATTGAAATTAGATTTCTTTTCATTTATTCTTATTTGAAGGAAAGAGTTGTTTTTAAAAGATTTCATTTCTCAACTCTTCCTTTAGATAGAATTCATTGAAAGAATAAGACTTGTTTCTCATAATAGATGCATTGTTAGTATGTTTTGAGTCAGGTCACTACATATCATTAGTTTCACTTTCACACCTATTGTCCTAAGAAACAACCTCTTAACAGCAATGCTTAAATTAAAATCGATCTAGTAATTTTTATATTTCTAGGGCTCTTTTAACCAATATAGCTAAGGCTAGTGTCTTGGAGTAGGGAGTAATTAACTCTCCAAGACAATTAAAACAAAAAAGTAGTTGATCTTGCGGTAGGAAAAAATCCAATAGTCGCTTGTATGCTCTAGGAAGCTCCTCTTAAAGGAGTCAAGCACGAGGTCATATCTGAACCAGTGTCATAATCAATTCTATCTCATTGGGAACAATAGAAGATATGCACGTATTAACAATGGTAAAACTTGAATAGACCATTTTTGAGGAGCCTGGGGTCACTTATCGGTATACCTTGGATTATGTCAAGGAGCCTTCAAGGATATTGAGCTTTGTTACTCTGCCCTTGCGCGTATGTTGGATTGTAGATTGTTCCCTTAGGTATATTAGTTCCTGTTGGTAACCATAGTGACCATAATATTACGGTTTTTTCCTAAGGTGACGGTGGAGGAAAGATCCCACTTTACCTGGAGCAGATGTCAACTAGACTCACTTGGACCCTCTTTAGGGTTATCTTCACTCGAGATGGTTTAAGTGGAGAAACTTGCACCGGTTTGTTTCATTAAGCAGGTTGTCGGGCTAACTGTTCCAACCGGCCTTTCTACATTAAAAGACTACGATGTTGGATTTCATCACCAACTAGTGCTTTTAGTGTGGGAAGTTACTGTTTGTGTGTGGTTTGATCTTCTATATTTTTAGGTGTGTGATTCATTTGTTTGTTTCCTTAGTGACTCTAGGAGTTTTCATTAAAATTTTCTTTGATTGCGTGTGATTAATAATTTTTAATCGTGGTCGAATTACCAAGACAATCACGTAGAATCCAAGGGAAGCCCCCTAAGTATACACCAAGCCAACTTGAAGGGCTGAGAGCTATAGTAATGCCTAGTAACAATAGAATTAGATCAACAAAAATAGGAGAGTCATCTATAGTTATTCATCCTGATTATCAATCACAAACAACAGAGCATATTCAAGACCCAATTTTAGTTTCCGAAGTTACTAGTAGTATTTCTCCTTCCAGTGAATCAGCTGAAGAACCTGAAGTTTTTGAGCCTAACACTGAACCAGCTGTATTGGAACCATCTTTAGGATTTGTTACTACGACTTCTAGTGATCTTGGTTCACCTAGGGTAAGACATCGGATTACTGAAAATCTTCCTTCTGACCTCATATCTATTGAAGAACTTGTTGGTCCAGATGAAGATGTAACTCTCCCTAAAACCTAAGAAACTTTGAATCTTAGGGAGCGTGAATCAATATTCTACAGTCATTTTAGAACTGATGCTTGGTATTTATCATTGACATATTTTTTAGAAAACCCGGGTCTTATTTTTTCACCACCCCGAATTCCTTTTCATCCTACACCAAGAGATTATTATCCTTCATCAATTATGTTAGGTGAGTCATCTATGTTTTCCCAATCTCCGGAAACATTTTTGTATGGTGGTCCTTCTGTTCCTTTGGGGTGCCAGTCACTCTCTGGTACTTTCTCAGGAGCAACTCCTCGGCTAGCTGAACAAGTGTTATCATCTGGTACAAATGGAAATAAAACTGAAACGTTGAATGTGGAGCAAATTTTTATGATGTCTCGTAATATTCCAAATCCTAAACCTCAAGGTAGTCAGTTACTGCCTAGGGGGAAACCTCAAGGTAGTCAATTACCACCTGGGGGGCAACCTCAAGGTAGTTAGTTACAGCCTTGAGTGCAACCTCAAGGTAATTTTTACCAGGACAAACTGTAGGACAAAATTATTTACCTAGAGAACAAACTCAAGAATAGGACATACCTCAAGGTTATCAACCTCAAGGATAGTACATACCCTAAGGTCAACCCCAGACTCAGTATATTCCTCAGGGTCCTTATCAACCCAAGATTTAGTAGATGCCTCAAGGTTATCAACCTCAAGGTTAGTACCCAACTCAAGGTTTCCAACTTCGTTCCAGTCAACCATTATTACAAGGAGATGGAAAATTACCAGTTAATTATCAACCCTACATTCAACCAGGTTATGGTCCTTCATATGCACAACCTTCTACGGGTCAATACCCCAGAATGAACATGGTGTGGAATCCATCTCAAATTCAATAGACTATGCAACCTAATGTGCAGTTACCTAATCAACCTGGACAGCCTTTAGTTTCTCATCCAACCCAGCAACCTGTCCAGCCTACTGTTCAAGTCCCTGCACCTGGTTCTGTTCAGAAGCCCGGCCCTACTACACCTCAGACTTTGCCTCATACTGTTGCAACTACTGCAACTTCTGTTCAACCTACAACACCTATTTCTGGAGTATCTGTAGCTCTGGTTTCTTCTATCGCTGCATCAGTGCAAATCCATCAAGCCTCTATGCCATAGTCAGGATCTACAATTCAGACTACGATCCAGATGCCTACAGGACAAGCTGGTACTAGTACGATTGTCTCTAGTCAACCACAGTTTACTTATCAACTGTACCAGGGACAGTATCAATTTGGATAGACTACACAAAATCCAGTATATTAGTATCATCCGTACCTTGGGTGTATTTATCAAGTACCTCAACAACCCCAGTATGGTCCGGTTAATCCTAGTTACCTAGGAGGTTTCACAATTCAAAATGCACATCCAATTCTAGGGTATCATGGATATCCACCTCTTGGCACTAGTTTGATCACACAAGGTTATCAAGACCCTAGCCATCAATTAGCATTCATAGCAACTTTATATTTACTGGATCTGTCGCGCCTTATGAACGATCCCATTTTTTATCTTCCATATTGGCCGCCAATGCCTAACAAGTTTCCCAGTGATATTCTGAAGTTTGAAGGTAAGTCAGGAGAGGACCTTTCTAATCACGTTATGACTTATCACCTCTGGTGTGTATCCAATTCACTAATCGATGATTCGATACGATTGAGTCTTTTTCAGAGAAATCTCATTGGTCTAGCTGCCAAATGGTACATTGAGTTACCACGCAACTCTTTTAATAATTTTAATGCACTAGCTACTGCTTTCTTAACCCATTTTTAGTTTCCTGTCAGATAAGACAACGACGAAGAATTGTTGACTTCATTAAAACAGTATACATCTACGTACATATCTGATCACATTCATGAATGGATATGTAGAAGGCGTTTAGTGAAATTCTTTATTCTGGATCAAATTTTGGCTGAATGGTTTAATAAATCGTTATTGCCCAAAATTACTGAAGATGTGGCCAAAGGAGGTGTTGTTATAGAAGAGCAAGTTATTGCTCAGGCTTAGTACCTTGACCTTGTATATACTCAGTCAGGTACTGTGTATGATAAAATCCCCGATTTACCAAGACCTAGTCAATTAACTGCAACTCCTTCTGACTCTCATGCCACTGATGGTGTAATTGGTTCTGTTAGCACTAGTAAAAGTAAGAAGAAGTCTTCCAAGACCACTTCTCCTATTATCACTTTACCCGATTCACCCAAAAGAGATTCTTCCCTAGAAACTTCCGCCGATATTCATGTTGTAGAGACATCTACAACCAAATCTAAAACCAGTGGTAAGAACAAAGGTAAGAATAAAAAGAAAAAATCTTAAAAAGATAAAAACGATACAACTAAACCAACTGACAAAAAACGAAAAACCTTGATATCCTTGTCTCATCTATGATGAGGATCATTTTACAAAAGAGTGCTTGCATAGAGCCGAGGTATCGAAATTCGTTAAGGGTTTGCCTATACATGCTGTCTTGAAGGATCCCTTTCCCACTCAAGATAGTAACATGGTTGGATCTTCCTCCAATACGCTTGAGAATATCTTGATGGTTGCGATGCGATCACAAGATTATGGTAGTGAAAATACTGGTAAAGAAGAAAAAACATCCAATTCTGCATCAGCTACATCTCCCTCAGTTTCTAATCCATTACAGATCAAGAAAAAAAATCCTAACTTAGTGATTAAACCACCTACAAAAGGTGTATTTCGTAAATTAGCTTTCAATGCACATGCGAGAGCTGCTCAGAATTAAAATATTGTTAAAGATTTGGAAATTTCCCCTTCAGCAATGTCGGCTTTGGAAGTATTGCAATCAAGCCCAACCCAAAGAAAATTACTTTTGTCAGCCTTAGGAGCCGTAGATCTCTAGGATTCGAACCTCATGATCTTTGATTGAGAGAATTTTACACCCCGCCTACCGCATCAAATGGATTTTCAGATTTCGGTAATAGTAAAAAACAAACGTATCTTTCGTACTGTTGTTGATGAAGGGGATTCTACATGTATTATGTCATTAAAATGTTGGAAATCACTTGGTTCTCTGACCATTAACCAATCACCAACTATTCTCAAAGCTTTTAACGAAAGAGGTTTTCAACCGTATGGTATCTTACAAGATCTCCCAATAGAGGTCGAAGGCAAAATGATTAATCTAGATGTGGAAGTGGTTGATGCCCCTCTGGATTACAACCTTCTCCTGGGTCGCAATTGGTCTTACGCCATGACTGTTGTTGTATCATCGATATTTCATCTCATCATGTTTCCTCATAAAGGAAATATCGTTAAAATAGATTAGCTCTCATATTATTCATCTGACCCAGCCTCTACTGATAGCATCCAACATATCGGAAAATAGACTATCCCTTATAAGGATGTCGGAGTAGGTTAGATTAAAGATTCGGCTTTACTGGGAACTTTTTCCCTACCTACTCCCAACGTACAACCTCCTATTTCTAATATCAATATGATTACATCAATTACTATTTCCTTTGATGATCCTTGGATAGTACCTTTAGAATCAGAATTGGGTTCTTTCAATGGCCCAATGCCTTTGAATCCTTTTGAGTTAGCATATCAGAATGTACAGTCATTTTCTTATACTCCTTCAACTGAGTCTGATCCAGTGAATGTGATCAATCAAGAGTCATTTTCAATATTGAGCTTAGCTTCGACACTAATTCCGAATCCTGTTCAACAAGTATTCAATACTGATGAACATATTCGTGAATTATTATCGGTAGATGAGTTACCATGGGAAGATCTTCATCATAGGTCTTCGTTTTAACCTGATCTCGATCATTTTGAGAATGATTTTTCCCCCATTTTTACCACTGATTACGTCAAAGAACCTCAGAATCCTCTTTCACATTTCGATTCTGAATTAAATTTAGAAAATTTTTTTACAACGGTTCCTCTTCACATTTCAGTAAAACCTGGAATTGTTGAAAACATTTATATAGGTGCTTCTTGTATGACTGATGAAATCTAAACATATAAAGCCCTATTTAAGGAATTCCGTGACATTTTTGCCTGGTCATATGAAGAAATGCCAAGAATAAATCCGTCGATTGTTGTTCATGAAATTAAGACATACCCGGATGCTAGACCCGTTAGAAAGAGATTACGTCAGATACATCTGAGAAAAGCTGCCGCTATTAAAGGCGAAGTTGAAAATTTACTTCGTGCAGGTTTTATTTATCCGATCCCGTTAATGGACTGGGTATCTAATATTGTTTTGGTCAATAAAAAACAAGGAAAAATACAAGTATGTATTGATTATAGGATATAAATCGAGCTTGTCCAAAAGACAATTATCCAACCCCTTACATCGATGAAATTATTGACGATTGTGCTGGAAGTGAAATGTTCTCATTCATGGATGGATTTTCTGGCTACAATGAAATCAACATACTCCCTGCAGATCAACCTAAAACAACCTTAATTTGTCCATGGGGAACTTTTTCCTATCACAAACTACCTTTTGGCCTTAAGAATGGTGGCGCCACTTTTCAAAGGGCCATGTCTTATGCATTTCATGACATTAAGCACATTGTGAAATCCTACCTCGATTATTTTCCTGCTCATTCTTCAAGCAGAGAAAATCATATTACTCATTGAAAAGCCATCTTTATACGATGTAGGCATTATAAGATTCATCTGAATCCTCACAAATGTGTTTTCTGCGTACAATCCGGACGATTATTGGGATTTATTGTCTCAAAGGCAGGCATTCATGTTGACCCGTCGAAGGTTGAGGCAATCATCAATTTACCTCGTCCTTCTACTCTTCGCCAACTCCAAAGTTTGCAAGGGAAAGAAAACTTTTTACGTCGATTCATTCCTAACTACGCCGAGTTAATGAAAGGTTTCACTGGTTTGTTGAAACAGAATATTCCTTTCTTTTGGGATGAGGTCATTGATAGATCTTTTGATGCTCTGAAACACGCATTGACCCATGCACCATTATTGTATCCTCCCAACTACAACCAAGATTACTTTTTGTACCTCGCCGCTTCCGATTCCACAATCGGAATGGTTTTAGTTCAGGAAGATGAATTCCATGGTGAACATGTGATTTACTATATTAGTCGAAATTTGCATTCAACTGAGATCAAATATTCACATGTGGAGAAATTGGCCCTCGCAGCTATTCAAGCTATCCAACGTTATCGTCATTACATACTGTTACGCAAAACAACAGTGATCTCTGATTGTAACCCTATGATGCATATTTTGACCAAACAATTGCTGGGGGCAAATACTCCAAATGGATTGTTATCCTACAAGATTTTGATTTGGAATTTGAAAAGTCCAAATCAAAGAAATCATTGATATTTGCTGAACTTATGTGTGATTTCCCATGTAATGATACAGAAACTGTGGTGGAACAACCAATCGCAGATGAATCCTTGTTTCTTATTAGTACACTTCATCCTTGGTATGGAGATATTATTGTTTATCTTCAGACCCAATCTTTTCGGCCTAAGCTTTCATAGTTGCAACGACGAAAAATCCGTTTTCATTCTCAACAATATCATATTGTTGGTGACACACTATACTGTCATCGTGCGGACTCAGTTTTTCGACATTTTCTAACCCATAAAGAAGTCGAAAAGGTTTTAAATGACTGTCACTCTGGAGCATGTGGCGGTCATATGTCTGGGTAGGTATTGCGCGCAGGTTATTTCTAGCTGTCTTTATTTAAAGATTGTATTTATGCAGTCTGAAAATGTCATAATTGTCAAATCTTTGATTGAAAAATGTGTGCACCACCTGCTCCTCTTCACCCTATAATTGCTATTGGTCCTTTTGCAAAATGGGGCATTGACTTCATTACATGTAACCCTCACTCGGTCGGGGCACATGGATATATTATTCTAGCAGTAGATTATTTTACCAAATGGGCCAAGGCGATGCCTACATTTGCGACAGATGGAAAAGTTGCAACTACTTTCATGTTCAATCATGTGATTGCTCGTTTCGGTGTACCCCAAGAAATAATTACTGATCATGGGAGCCATTTTTGAAATTTCATGATGACCGAGTTAACGGACCAACTTGGCCTATGTCATGACAGTTCTACACCATATTATCCACAGGCTAATGGTTTATTTGAAGCAATTAATAAATTTTTAGTCACCATGATCAAACGAATCATTGGAATTCATAAGTTGAACTGGCATACCATGCTCTTTTCAGCACTTTGGGCATATCGAACCTTAGCAAAAACATCAATAGGTTTTACCCCTTTTCAACTAGTTTACGATTTAGAAGTGGTATCACCCATTGAATGCGAGATATCGTCACTCGAATTAGCCATAGAGTTACTACCGGCCACTTCTGAAGAGGATAAATGTTTTTTATACTTGGCTCAATTAGATGAGAATCACCACACTGCTGCATTAGCTACCGAGACTCTTGCAAAAAGAATGAAATCTCAGTATGATAGAAGTGTTACCCCTCGTAGTTTTTCAGAAGGAGACCTAGTTTTGATTTATGATCAAGCCAACGATAAAATAGGGACTGGGAAATTTGAACCCATGTGGCATGGTCCTTATATTGTCAAGTGACAGCTTGCAAAAAGGGCCTATGAATTGACTGATTTTGATAGGGTCTCTTTAGGTAAACCCAGAAATGGAATTTATCTGAAGAGATATTACGCTTGATTTTTGTGTGGAGATCTTCTCTGTATATAGTTACTTTCTATCTAATGTGTTATAGATTAGAAATCTGTGCCTAGCTTGAGTGTGCTTTTACTACTATTCTTGCTTATCTTGATTACTCTTGATATTGCAAATGTCGACGTCCTTTCAAACATATATTGGTTTTGCTGATGCCGCTTGCTGTAGTACATAGAACATCTCTTCCACATATTGGGTTATTTATTCACCCACTGACGAGTTAGTATCTATGCATGGGGTAAGCCTCGATCAAACGACGAACAATATTGCTGAATATAGTGCAGTTATTGAATTATTGTCGAAATCCATTTCATTTGGAATTTAGAGTTTGATCGTTAGGTTAGATTTTTAACTCGTTGTATTACAGTTAAACGGAGTATATGCCATTAGAAACCCAGTATTATTAAGATTATTTTTAATGGTTCGTCTCTTGGAACGAGAGTTTGATTATATTAAGTATCAACACATTCCAAGAAATTTAAACACATTAGAAGACGCAATAGCTTCTAGTGTTATAAACAGACATTTGAAATAATAAAATAGTAAATCAACATTCGCTAACAAGATTGAACATGTAACTGGAAATAATAGTATATCATAGTATAGATGTAGTGTTGAAAAAATAGTACATCGTCTTCAATCATAGGTTCAAAACACCTTATGATCGGGAAAAAGTGATACAAAAATGAGTCTATACATTTAATCATCCACTATTCGTGGTAATGATCATGATAATACACTACTTCTCATGCCACCCTAGTAAAAAATCTCTTGAATGGTCCAAGAACACCAATGACGTATCTCTGTAAACGGAGTGGGATGTCATCTATGGTAGTCTCAGAAATATCCATAGTTAGCGGCTCCAAATGGTGTTCTAAATCAGTCAGGATCTCTACTATCTGATCCTCTAGTGGTGGTGTTGCTGCTACATCCCTTTGCCTTCAGTCAAAGGGGCAGAGAGTGGTTGGTCGATGTGGACCCACATTTGCATTTAAAATTTTTGTTATCAGTTTTGGATGATTTGAAAAAAAAATAAAAAATTAGAAATTAGAACATGTCAAAGAGATTTTTTTTACCTGACTCATCCCACTGAGCTCCTGGAGGAAGTGGAATAACCTGGTCATCGCGGAAATCCATGCCCGCATAAGGAAAATCCTCTATCACAAAAAGTTGGCGTTCTAACCAATGAAAATAAGTCGAAGGAAATCGAACAATCTCCCCACCCTCGCTGTGACGGGCCATCAAAGCAACCCATCGAACCATATGAGGCTCTCGAGGTGTACCAGCATCAACAGGAATATGTTGCGAGGCTAAGATAGGAATCCTCTCTAAAGCAAAGGTAACCACGATTGACCCATATCCAAAGTTGTTTAACTTCCCATTTTTTGCTCTAGTTAGTTGGCCTTTCACATTAGCCAACACTGCCTCGCACCAGTTGAATATGGTGCCTCAGAAATAATCTACTAAAATCCGCATCTGAGATCCAGTAGCTACATGCAAAGCTGCACTTCCGCACAACTTGACAACGGTAAATGCAATCAATTTTAACTCGGGACAAATGATAGTTTTAATGTCAATCCGTTTGTCTCTAGGATTGGCTTCATCATTACAAAACTCTAATTGCAGGCTGGCAATAGAATGGCCACCTGGCCTAGCCCCAAATAGAGAAAGTGGTTCACCTCTCCTAGACAAACCAGTCAAAAAATATATGTCTTCCAGCTCAATTTCGAGCTGGTGATCTCCAATCACGAAACACTGGTCCTAAACGTCCCACTTGTTTACCAACCAAGTGAGAAGATCTACTTGAGCTCTCATGCCACTGATAGCCTAGAATTTGAATAGCCTGCATGCTCTTACAACTTGCAAAGTAGGTTGATGGATCATTGTTTCTTCATCTACCTCCTCATGTTCACGTTCTCGCCAAATGAGCATTGTAAATATCCTACAATGAGTAAAATGAAGGATTAGAATCATTTTAAAACAGAATTTTTGGGTAACTTAGGAGGAGATTGTGTTTTTAAATTCGTTATGGTGCCCCCGCACTTTAAACTCAGAGACAGTGTGTAGCTCTGCATGGGCTTTGTGTTAAAAGTTCGGGGCCCCGACATTTTCCTTTGTGAGAAAATGTCGAGGTCCGCAGGTACTTAGTGTCCTATCTGAGGACCCCCAAGGGTGGATTTTTTAACCAATTTTCCTCCCAAAAATGAAATTTAGACCCTAATTTAAGAAAATGAACAGATGAAAATCAAGGAAAAGAGGTTGTGGATTACCTAGAGCAGACGGTTTTCGATTCCAACGATCGGTTTTTCTAGAATCTTCTTCGATGCATTTTTTTCGAAAAGCTCTAAAATTTTCACTCCAAACTCAAACGGTAAAAATGAACTTGAAAACCTCCCTTTTATAAGTTTTTTCGAATAAATGAAATTTAAATTTTTTATTTTTCACTTAAAAAAGATGATTTTTCAAAATATTTTTATTATTGAAACAAGTATGTTTAATTTTTTGAGTTTTTTTGTGCAGAATACCAGATTTTTCAGGCAAAATGATCATTTTTGACAAAGAGTATAATTTTATCACTTTTTTGGGCTCTTTAAAATTTACGAAAAATAAAAACCATGGAGTCCTCTTTTAGGCCCTTTTTAGACTCTCTAAAAATTAAAAGATTGCCTAGTACTTGACTATTGGAACTCGTTAAAGGAAATGAATGGTCGTCCCTTTAGTATAAGTTTACCCCTTTTCCGGACTGAAATGGACTGTTTACGAAAAAGATATACGTTGACTAATCATGGTCAATAGAGTTCTCTCTTGCATTATTTTATCCTTTTTCAGGCCTGAGAGACTAAATTTACGAAAAAGTACACCCATGGGGTTTTCTTAAGTGTTTTCTTCTGACTCCCTAAAAAATGAAAAACACCGAGTTTCTCCTATACTGGACTCGTTAAAATTTAACAGTAAAGGACTTGTCAATTACAAACAGGAACAGACCACTCCTTCTTAAGGTTCGATTTTAAACTAAGTTGGACTCATCTGAAGGATGAGCTTATAAACAAGCAAATGTTATCCTCCTCAAGCTTGTCAAAAAATAAAGAGGTATTTGCCAGAAATGGTGGGGGAAAAGAGAGAAAATAGATTCATTTGTTACACTTTGATTTTTAAAAGCATTACACCACTCTTGAACATGACACATTTTGTCACACTTCTACTTGGGTTGGGAAATCCTCTGCCTATCAGTTAATCAAACCACATTTAAGGTCTTCAGTCGGTTTCTGGGTATTAGCTTAGGGAAACTATCACCAAACCATCTACAATGTCATTATGTGTTCAATAGGACAGTCAAACAAACCATTCATCCATTTGCGTTGACCATCCCTGAGTCAGTCCTTGCAAAAAATATCTTCAAAACTTGATCTATGGTTTCATGTCGTGAGCTTGCTTACGATGGATCACTTTCTATCGATGACAGCTCATCATCTAGGAAGTTGATCTAGAATCCTTCAGTACCTTGGAATCTGCATGCCTTAATGGCAGGTTTCTCGCCTTTGATGACAGGTTTCATCATTGACCCTCGATTCAACGATTCCGTGAAATGTTCGACTTCAGATCACTTATTCACATTTCATGGATTGTACTAAGTACTTTGAGAGCCATTTTCATTATTGGTGGTTTCTCTCACACTTGTTAACAATTCACATCATTGACTGGTAATCAAGTGGTTTCTACCATGTTCGACTTCAACACATTTAATCGCATGGATAGAATTGTACTAGTTCGGGAAGTAGAAATCAAGACCCTGGATCTAGTTTCCACCATCCAGGCTGTGAGGAGTTTTATTATTCATTATGCAGTAGACTATTCATTACAGATGGATGTGCCCATGTTGTATCTACACTATTGATGTAATATTAAAATCATTTCTGTATGAGAACAAGTTTAGTTAGTTTTGATCTGAGTATGGGAATTGCTACCTCAGCGATGATATATATGTTTTGCCTTGAATTTTTTTATAGGGTTCCGACTGGGGTGTCCATAGTCTAATCCTTGAAATGATAAAGCACATCACTCTTCGAATTCTCTCAGACTTCGCACTTTAGGGGGCAATTTATTACACTGAAATTTGTCACCATGACATTTTAGTACTCCCTTAGAAGTCTACAACATAAAAGTTCCTAAAGTAAACCCTTGAAATTAAGAGAAAACCTCATAAAAGTCTTAAAAACACTTGTACCGCACTTTCTCTTAACATTGCTTACGGTGCCTCACTTTATTGCTCTAAATCATGTGGATCTAAATGCACTTTTTATTTATTAAAGGTGTGGACCCCTATAAAAGATAAAACAAAGGCGGAAAGTAACATTTAGAAGCCCAACAGTCAAATCTAGAAGCTTCTAGAAGTAGTTATCTGGTCGAAATTTTGCTCTATCATGTATTTTCATGCCTCTATTATGGGAGCCTACCCCTTGATTTATGGAGCCCAATCCCTTCAAAAGAGAATTCTATCCCTTCTTAATGGGAACCATAACCTCCTCTCTTTTCCTATAAATTGAAGTCATAGTGCAGCTTCAAGGGTTACAATTGATGAGTTAGACTTGGAGAATTTTTTAGGAGAAATGTTGTAGAAACTCATACTCTCATAGCCATCATTATATGGGAATGATTACACACCCATTTTCTTTTAGCTGAGAGCATGCAAGGCTTGTAAGAGTAAAGGAAACGCCTGTTCCAGACCCCAGGAAGGCCTGTATGACATCAAGGTAGACACAGTTGTAAGGCTCTTCTTTATTTAAGTTAATACGAATGAATATTGTTTTCTCAATGGGTTATTTAATCAATTATCTCATTTCTTGAATTCCTTGATCATCTTGATAGATGTTCGATTTATGAATTGATTTATTATACGGGTGTTGTTGATCTTTTCTTGTGTTTTTGATTACAGATCCTTGACGACAACTTTCTTCAAGCCACTAGAAAGAAGATCAATGCTGGACTATAAGTAGGTTTCTAAAACCTTGTTATAATTAATTCCATGTCAAACAATATCTAGAGAAAATGGTTTTTATTTTTCCGTTTGTTGCTAGCTGTCCGTAGGACACTTGGGAGGTCTATCTTGTCCGCAAGAATGACTTATCCATCCAAAAAACCTACGATAACACCTTGCATAACCGAGAAAAATTCATACCTTTATTTTTGTGCAAGGCATACGTAGTTTAAGGATTACCTCAAACTTGGTTGGATTGACATGGATACCTACAACAGAGATGTAATTCCCTAAAAATATACCTTCAGTCATTATCATATGGAATTTTTCATTATATAAACATAGTCTGGTAGCGATACAACATTCAAGGAATTTTTCTAAATTTTTTATAGCTTGATTAAAATCATCCCTGGATGGCGTAAAATCATCCATATACAATTCAAATCCTTAATTAATCAGGTGTGAAAAAATGCTCAAAATTTCTCTTTGGAACATTGTGGGAGTATTACATAATCCAAAGGGTATAACCCTCTATAATAATGTCCCCCATGGACAGGTAAACGTGGTTTTATCTTAATCCTCCGAGGCAATCTGAATTTGATTGTAACTACTAAAACCATTTAGGAAGGAAAATAATTTCTTTCCAGGTAGACTATCAAGGACTTGGTTTATGAAAAGAAGGGGGAAATGGTCTTTTTGGGTAACCTTATTAAGCTCTCTATATTCCACACAGATTCTCCACTTCCCATTTTTATTGGGGGCGGCTACCAACGGGGAGACCCACTGGCTATCTGAAATTGGGTATATGAGGCTGACATCCGACAATTTCTACAATTCTTGTTTCCCAATGTCTCTAAGGTGTGGATTCAATCTCCTCTAGGGCTGCTAAATAGGGCGGGCATCTTTCTCAATATAAATGTGATGGGTGCACAGTTGTGGGTCAATGCCTTTCATGTTAGAATATTCCTAGGAAAAAGCCTGCCTATATTTGTGGAGGACCTGAATTAATCGTTGTTGCTATTTTTTTTCCAAACCAACATTAATATTATGATTTTTTCCTATTTCTATTTCAATTAGAATGACGTTATGGACAACAGTTGTAGGAATATGATAATCATTAAATTTTTCTAATCGGTCTCCTTGTGCATCATTGTCACGTAGAGATTTTAGCATTTTTCATGTCAGGTTTCTAATAATATCTCGTTTATTGATGAAACTCCTAATTACATCATCTTCTAATTGATTTTTGAGTCCAAGAGCTTCTTCTTGGTATTTAGGAGGGTGTAACTAAAGTTTTATAGCAGGTGGACTAGGCTTAGTTGGAGGATACAAAATAAGATTTTTAACTATCCTTCCTCATGCAATTGAAATATTTCCATCTCGACATCCTATATATGCATCTGTTGTTTCTAACCCTGGCCTTCCTAGTATCAACGGATGCCCATCTAGTCTACTTCTTAGATTGATGACCAAGAATTCTACAAGATATTCCCAAAAATCTAGAGAGACCATGATATCTTCCAGGGTCCCGTAAGGTTTGACCATTGACCTATCATCTAATTATAGCAAGGTTGACGTTGGATTAAAATTTGTGATACCCAAGATATTACAAGTCTCATAAGTCAGTAGATTAATGGTTTCTCATAAATATACCAGTGTGTTTGGGAAAGTACAAACATGTATTTGGACAATTACGAACAAACTTCCTACATCTTCATACTTAACAAGGAGCCTATTTTCCTAGGATGAGGTCGGATAGTGTTACTACAACGTGAAAAATCGGTGTGTTATCACTCTAATAATTCTCAAAGTTGTGATATTTTGATTTATAGTTTAAATAATATTAGAGGTAACCATAGACCTAATTTCAAGCTTTAGGATCTAGCCTTCCTAAGGCTCAGAGAGGGCTCTCTCTATAAGATTTAACTTTGCTTTATATACGATCTTAGGCTAGTTATAAAGGAAAATTTGGTTTTTATATTTGGTTTGGTTTGGTGGGAAAAATCACTTATTGAGATGCATAGTGATAGATCTGTTTTTCCATTGGGAAAATGGATTCAATGTGTCAAGAAGATAGGTCATCATCAAAGTCTAAAGTCAAATATTTTATGGAAAAATAGTAGAGTCACTCAATATCTTTGAGGCTGATTGGTGAAGTGGTTTAATCAGGATAAAGAGAAATCAAGGATTCTTTGATCCAGATAAGGAGTGAAGATGACAGAGATCATTCGAAAGAGGGAGAAATTAAGGGTTCCCTACTCTGGAAATCAACAGAAAACATCAAAATGAAAACCAGTAAATAACAAAGTGCTTTTAACAAATTATGATATATCACTTCCTGATTTCACATTAAAATTTAGAACACATGTATGTATGAATGGAAAAAATAAGAAGATTTAACAAATAACAGTAGAAAGTACTTCACTTAAGTAGCCCAACACATGAATCCTAAAACATGATGCTTTATTGATTTGATCTAGCGTGCTGACTTGAAACTTGGTACAAAAGCCCTTCAGGTACAGAAATATTGACTATAGAAATCTCAATAAGTTATTTTTCCCACCAAACCAAACCATATATCAAAACCAAATTGTCCTTTATAACTAGCATAAGATCATATATAAAATAAAGTTAAATCTTATAGAGAGAGCCCTCTCTGAGACTTAGGAAGGCTAGATCCTAAAGCTTGAAAGTAGGTCTATGGTTACCTCTAATATTCTTTAAACTATAAATCAAAATCTGACAACTTTGAGAATTATTAGAGTGATAACATACTCGCGACTCCACTAGGGAACTAACCAATCCTTAGTTTTAAATAGGTCCTAAGGGAAATATTTATATTATCTTTACACCTTAAAGACTATTTTAAAAATTTGTGAGTATATTTTCATTAAAAATTGTAATCTAGATTCCAGAAGCGTATACTATACCAGGTCAAATCATATCCTAAACCTGCTGTCATAGTAGATGATCCAGACAGAACTGGAAAAAAAAATAAAAAGGTAGAAGATTTAGGTAATAATGTTTCCTTAGTTGGAGAAAATTCCCTTCCAAAATAGTTACTAACTAGACAAGACATTGATTTTGACTTAAATTTTGAGTATTCTTTATTCAAAAACAAATCAGAAAGTGATTTAAATAGTACTGTTATAGATCCTAATTTTATTTCATCTCCTGAAATTAAACAGGAAACTATTTCAGTAGTTTTTGAATCAAAAATATTTGAAGCTTATGATAAACTTGATGAAATAAATGCTACTATACATAAGGAAATAGATGAAACTATTTTTCAGGATTCAGTTGGATTAGCTGCATTATCAGCCTATACCCCTAAGCCTTCTACCACTCATTTACATACTAGTCTTTTAGAGTCACAAGGTTCATCTCTATTAACTACCACATCATCCATAATATCCGCCACACTCCATTCCATAGATCCATTTGTTCCTAAACAACCATTCCAACCTAGAGTATTATTCCCAACCTCCATCACCTCATCTCTATCCACTAGTTTTCCTTTTGCATTTTCCAATACATCATTATCATCTCCCAGTACCTCTTCATATTTTCCAACTTCTTTTTTTGGTTTCTTAACTACATTTGCTAGCACATCTTCCTATATCCAAATTTCATCTGCAAGTTCTGCAACCACATCAGCAAGTGCTTCTAGCTCTGCCCCAAGTACTTCCAACTTACCCCCAAGCCAAGCTAGAATTAAAGCCATGGATGCTCAATATGATCCCTTGATCCTTCCAACCCAATTACATGATATTCCACGGGACTATCAAAGAAAAATACCTCAATTTGATGCAACCACTCAATATACTTCCCAACAACATGTGAATAAGATGACAGATTATTTTGATCTTCATGAAATAGATGATTCCGATGTACAAATGAGATTATTTTCTCAAACATTAATTGGGGAAGTTAAAAAATGGTTTAAAGGTTTAAATCTAGGTAGTATTGCTGATTTAGCAGTGTTTCATAGATTATCTTTTAATACATGGGAAAAGAAGAAAAATTCATTGCGAATATTATCATAATTTGAAAGCAATAAAAGAGCACCTAATGAGACAGTCCAAGATTATTGTACTAGATATAATAGCATTTATAATCCAATTCTTGTTAATCTCAAACCCACTCTAGACTCTGTCCTCCTCAAATTCAGACAACCTATCAAATAAGAGAAAGGAATCTTGAAACTTTAGAACAAATGCAAAAAAATGTTGTTAGTGTAGAAACAAATCTGTTAGCAAAAAGAGCTAGATTAAGGAATGAAAGGAGAGTGACAATAAAAGAAGAGGCATCTAGTTCAGATGTAAAAATAGATCAATTATCTAAAAATTTAGAGAGAATGATAAATAGATTAGATAATATATAAAGGAGGCCACAATGGGATAACCAATAGCAAATTAGAAAACCCAACTTTAGGAAAAATACAAACACATGAAAATCTAGAGAGTCAGCACCTGACCAGATAATAAGACCACTTTTCCAAGAGAACTATGCTGAAATTTATAATTAGAATAATAATTATGAAGACACCATAAATATAATGGGTATAAATGAAGATAACACTATTTTTCTTACACAAGAAGATCAAGAATTATATGATTTACAGAAAATGAAATTAGATTCTGGTGAATCATTTGATTACAAACAAGGTTATGATTTTGCTATCAATGAAGTACATAAGAAATATAACATTAGAAGAAAGAAAAAAATAGAGTCTTATACTATGAAATATGCACAAACAAAAAATAAGAAAACAATAGAAGCTCCCACTACCAAAGTTCTCCAAATTCTCCCTAGGGAAAATAAGAAAAACTCTAATTCATCCCATAAAATTTCCAGCCCTAAAATTTCAACTAGTCCCAAAATTGTTGACATAACAAATGAGGATGTCCAAACATCAACATATTCACAAAAAAATGTTGCTTTAAAAACAATTAATTCTGCTAAAAAAACAATTTTAGACTCTAAAACACTGACTGTTGATCTAGAATCAGCTGATCCAAAAGCTACCACTATTAAAAAAACTTCTAGTAATTCAAAATATGAAAAAACATCTACTACTTCTCAAACTATTCCGGAAAAGAAAACTAAAAATGTTAAGATAGTGGAAACACAAACTGAAAATGAGAAAACAGTTGAGGAAAAGAAGATAAACCTACTCAAACTATAGTTACTAAAGAAGAGATAATTTAGCTAAGTAAATCACAAGGTCCATTTAATATTCAAGCTAAAATTGAAAAATTAAAAAAACCAATTCCTTTGACATAATTGGTAAAACATGATTTGTACAAAACAACTATCACTGAAACCTTAAACATGAATGATGGAGAAGATTCAGTAAATCTAAATGATGATGAACCAGAGTTGATCTTTGGTCCTGATTTTAATGGAAAACACCAAGATGGAGCAGTTCCACCATTTTACATTAGCTTAACTGTTCATGACCAAATATTACACAATGCAATGCTAGATTCAAGGGCTTCACACAATTTAATACCTAAAGCAATAATGGAAACCCTGAATATAGATATCACTAGGCCTTACAAAGGTCTCTTTTCATTTGATTCCAGCAAAGTCAAATGTTTAGGTTTAATTAAAGATTTGTGTGTCACATTAGTTCAATATCCTGGTGAAATCATACTCATGGACATTGTAGTAGCTAACATCTCTCCCAAGTATGGAATGCTTTTATCTCGCTCATGGGGAGCTAAATTACTGGGATCTCTACAAATTGATATGTCATATGCAACCATATCAGTTTTTGGACAACCAAAGAAACTCTATAGGGAAACATTGATGAAATATATGGTAAGTAGCGTACAGAGACCAAGAAAATACCCAATTTACACTACACCTAATGACATGGATTCATTCATCTTATGTAACTCTAAAACTGATGTTGAAATCGAAACTAAAATAAACGATAAAAACAAAACACTAGACAGTGAAAAAAATCTTTTATGAGTCATTATGGCACCTAGATTTTGATGGTTCAATCAATAAATTAGGAGCAGGAGTAGAAGTTATGATAACTAATATGGAAAAAAATCTTGTAGAAGGCCATGATTTCAGATTAAATTTCAAATGTACTAATAACATGGTTGAATATGAAGCTCCTATTTTAGGACTGCAGATTGTTAGGAATTTAGGAGGTAAAAGAATATCAATTATGGGAGACTGAGAGTTAATTGTAAAATAGATAACTAGAGAATATTATGTTTATAATTCAAGATTAAGCCGATATAGAGAAATTGTTTTAGATGTAATCAAATAAATATTAGAATGTGATTTTTGTACAATACCAAGAAAACATAACATATAGGATCATTGCTTAGCAACCTTTGCTAGCACCTGTAATATTCCATTTCAACCAAACTATAGATATATTGCAGAAGTAAAACACAGACCAATAATTCCTGATAATCTTAAATATTGTCAAATTTTCTCACAAGATGAACATATATATCATTTTATGAATAATGAAGGTGAATCTCAGAATTATAATATAGATACAGATTGTACCATAGATCAAAACTTGGAAATTGAAGATAATTTAAATAATATAGATGTAAATAACTTAAGTTTTTCTAAACCTACAAAATTTATTCAAAATGGCATAGATAATTTAGAACAAGTAGAGATTGAAGAGTTAACAGATGATGAATCTGATATTTTGAACTTAAAAGATAACCTTTTACCAAAAGGCTTAACTCCTTTAGAAGATTTATTTGACTCCAATGATGTTGCATGAAAACCTAAAATGGAGCCACTTAGATCTTATATTGAGGAATGTAATATTGGTACAGATTTAAAACCTAAGATGAATAAACTTTCCAAATCTTTACCTCAGGAAGAAAAAGAATAATACATTGCTCTTCTTAAGGAATTTCAAGATGTTTTTGCTTGGAGTTATGAGGACCTAAAATCCTATGACACTAGCATAATACAACACAAAATACCTATAAAAGAGGAGAAAAAACCTTTTAAAAAAAAGTTAAGAAGGATCAATCCTGTTTTGATGCCTTTAATTGAGAAAGAGGTAAAAAAAAAAATGTATGATTCCCAAATAATTGCACCAATCAGATATTAGGATTGGGTTTCTAATCTAGTTCCCACTAGGAAAAGAGAGGAGAAATTAGATTATGTGTTGATTTCAGAAATTTAAATAAGGTGTCCTTAAAAGATAATTACCCTTTACCAAATATGGATCACATTCTACGAAGGGTAGTTGGTTCTTCCAGAATTTCCTTAGATGGATTTTCTGGATAAAACCAGATTCTAGTCCAAGCAAAAGACCAAACCAAAACTGCTTTTACTACTCCATGGGGCACTTTTATGTATGTAAAAATGCCTTTTGGGTTAATGAATGCAGGAGCCACTTTTCAAAGAGCTATGGATATAGCCTTTGTAAAGGAGATTCATGAATTCTTAGTGATTTATATAGATGACATTACTGTATTTTCAAAGACTAATTATGAACATTTGAATCATCTCAGGCAAGTATTTATTAAATGTAGGAAATTTGGCATCTCTCTAAACCCTAAGAAAACTTTATTTGTTTTGGAAGAAGGTAAAATTATAGGACATATTATATCTAAAGAGGGAATTAGAATAGACCCGACCAGGATAGAGGCAATTCTTAACATTAGTCCTCCTAGGAACATTAAAGAGTTACAAGATTTTCTAGGTAAAATTAACTTCCTTAGAAGATTCATCTCAAATCTAGCTAAAATAATCAGAGAACTTAACAATATGCTAAAAAAATACTCAGTACTTAAATGGACTATTGAAGCCAAGCAATATTTTGAATCAATTAAACTAGCTTTAACCAAAACACTAGTCTTTAAAATTCCTGACTTTAAGAAAGATTTCATTATTTTCTCTTTTGCTTTAGAACACACTATTGTTCCAGTTTTACTACAGAAAAATGACTAGGGCTATGAGAAGCCCATTGCTTTATTTAGCAAATGACTCAGAGCTGCCACTTCAAAGTACAATATAATGGAGAAACATGCCCTAGCTTTGGGAAAGGCCATTAAATATTTTACAGTGTACATTATTTATTCACACATCATTGCCTATGTTCCAAATGAAGTTGTAAAGGAATTTCTAACATAGAATGGTCCTGATGGTAAAAGAGGCAAGTGGATTGCCACAATTTTGGAATATGACATAGAAATCAAACCCACCAAACTCATAAAAGGTCAAGGTTTAGCCAAACTCATGGCTAAATCAAATTTTCATGCTTTAGCCATTAATTTTATTGCCCAATTAGATGATCAGGAAGAGATGGTGGCTCCAAAGATCAGTGAATCCTTTTCAAACTCACCATGGTATGCAAATATTGTATTTGTATTACTAAATTTACAAGCTCCTCCTGGATTATGAAGAACAAAAGCCAAATTCTTAAAATTGAAGGCATTAAGATTTTGTATCATAAATAATGTACTATTTTGGAAAGATCATGGTGGAATTTTACTGAATTGTTTGCTTAAAGAAGACGCTAACAAATTTTTAGAATAATTTCATGCAGGTGACTGTGGAGGACATCTCCACTGGAAAACTACTGTAGACAAAATCCTGAGAGATGGTTTTTACTGGCCTACCTTGTTTGCACATGTAAAAAGGTATGTGACCTCCTGTCACAAGTGTCAAATATTTGAGGGAAAGAAAAAGTTGTTACCCCTACCCTTAAAACCCATCTCAACAGAAATGCCTTTTCAATAATGGGGTATTGACTTCATTAGTGAAATTCACCCTCCATCCTAAGCTCAATATAAGTAGATTCTAACAGCCACTGAGTATTTTACTAAGTGGATAGAAGCCATACCCTCCAGGCAAGCCACTGACACTGCCATTATCTCATTTCTAGAAAGAAAAAAAATAATCTCAAGATTTGGATGCCCCCAAAATATTATGACTGACAATGCAGCAACATTCAAATCCAAAAATATGATTGATTTTTTCCATAAATACCACATTACCCTATGCCATTATACTGCATATTACCCTCAAGGTAATGGACTTGCTAAATCTTCCAATAAAAGCCTTGTGAACATCATAAAAAAGTTACTAGAAGATAACAAGAAAACTTGGAACAAGAGGTTAGTTAATTCCTTATGGGCAGATAGACTTACCACCAAAAAATCTATTGGTACATCCCCTTACCAGCTTGTTTATGGAATGGATGTTGTTTTTCCATCTTCCGTAGGAGTACCAGTAATGAAGATAATACAATAATTACAAGTTGAGGCTAATGACATTCAAAGAAGGATTAATCAAACCATTCACTTGTAGCAAACAAGAAAATAGGTTTATCTTAAGTCTCAAGTTACCCAAGATAAGATTAAGAATTTTTTTGACAAAAGGAGTAAAGAAGATGATTTCTACATTGGTGACAAAGTTCTAAAGTGGGATTCAAGGAGAGAAGAGAAAGATAAACATGGGAAATTTGATTTCCTATGGAAAGGACCTTATTTTATTTATGGTTACAGAGGTAACAATGCTTTCTTTTTGAAAGAGATGGATGGATCAGATCTGCTAGGTGGACTTGTCAATGGTAGAATGTTGAAGCATTACTACTCTTCAGAAATAACCAATGGTTAAATTGATTTAAATTATCAATTTTACATAAAATTGAAGATTTTAGATTGGATTGGATGTTTTCCTAACAAAGTTGAAGCCTGGAGAGAAGGCCCTAAGCTTTGAAAATTAAGATATCATAAGTATGAATAATTACAGAGATCAAACAATAGTTACAAGGTCAGCACAGTCAAAATTCAAAGGCCACTAGTCTCAAATTTCTTGATATTTCACCAGGAAATACCATCCCCATGTGGAGCCACTGTTAGGTTCCTATAATAACAGGGTTCATAATTTTTGAATTGACTATGATTAGTCTTGTAAATATATACATACCTTTCTTTCTGCAAGTTTTTTTTCCATATTTGAAAATAATAAAAAATGAAAAGAGGGTAAAATTCCTAAAATAAATATCAAAGGACTTGAAAAGAAAAGATAAAAAAATAATTAAAAAAATGGACCGCAAAAACAAAAAGAAATGAGAATAAGAGATGCAAGTGATGCAAGTCAAAATGCCATTACTTTTACTTTTACTTCAAAAATAATGATTATGTGCAGCTTGTTCAAAATGTCATGATCCGTGATGAGTTAAATAGTTTAATCATAACATTTTCATGCTTTGAATTTCATGTTTTTAGATAGAGAATAAAGATCTGTCAAATAGTTCAAACTAGACAAATGAGTAGATAGTTAGAGAATAAATGAGGAGCTCAACAGTTTAATCTAAGCCCCCGGATGAAATAAGGTTAGAAGTAGATAGTTTATGCTTTAAAATAAAAATGGATTTAGGGTTGCAAGCTCAGATGCACGCATGCAAATAATGAAAAGATGATATAATAAATGATGGGTAGGTAGAAAGAAGTTTTACAAGGCATGTAATAAAACCTCATCTGGAAAAATTAATAATTTCCCTTCCCTGAAAGTATTCCAGTATTCAAAACCCTCAGTTAAAAAAAACTTAGAGCATTTCTCTGAATTTTGTTGGGAACAGACCCAAGGCTTAATAACTAATTGGTAATAAGTATTGGACTCCATAAAAACTCATTCCCTCAACATCATTACCCTTTTCCTAATATAAAATCCCTTTTCCTAATGTAAAACATATTTTCTCTTAGGGAAAGTAAAAACCCATTTTATTAATCTCATTTCATGCAAAAACATTCAAAAAACCCATAAAAAGTTATTTATCCTAAGTTTAAGTGTAAAAATGGGCCACCATTATTAAAATATCCCAAAAAACCTTAAAAAATCACTTTACTTATTGTTTATATGCATTTTCCGCTCATTCATTTTCATATTAACTTTAACTTATTTTATTAACTCCTTATAAAACCCTCCCCATAGTTATATTAATTCATTCATTTTAAATACCCCAAAACCCACTTTATTAATATTAACCTATGGTTCTAATTCGCAATTTGACTTATCCCACTTCCCCATAGGTTAAAAAATATGTAATATATAATATAACCTGCCCTATGGTCGCAATACACATGTAAATATTTTATTTTATTTGTAAGTTCGCATATCCTCCTATCATATTAATATATTAAATCTTATGTTTAAACTATGTTTAAATGTATTAATCCAATCCTACTGCATATAAATCTCCCAGGCCCCACGCCCCATACACCAAGCAACTCCAGTGATGAATCACAGTCATTCACATCTCCTTAGCCCGATTTCTCCGAACCACATCCAATATCGCATTTTCAAAAGCGCGATCACTAATCCATTTTGGATTTTTGAAATGGGCATCATTTCCCTCACCTCTCTCCTCCACGTGATATTTTCCTACTGGATCACGTCCGATTGCGAAAAACTTCTTACCACTCTCCAACCATGTGATAACCGCTTGTGGTATTGAACCCCCGGTGCCAAACCGCCTCCATTTTGATTTGACCCACATTAACTACAGAACACTTTTTAAGCCTAAAATCTCTATAAAACTTCATATTCATGCAGTTGAAACCTTTTCTACATTTTTATTCTTGTTTAACCCTTTCCGACTGAAAGAAAATATGCCATTGCATTTTTTACGTGCTCAAATACAAGAAATCATCCCAAATTGTTGTGACTATCTAGAGCTTTCAGTTTTCATGAAAAAAGACTTCAACAGCTTCCAAAAGCTCCCCGATGCCTCATAAACCCTATTTCAAGTCCAAATACCTGCAAAAATAGGTATTCTTCAAAGAAAATAACTATTTCACCTCTGAATGAGATATATCTGTGAATTTGAGTACCATAAACCCTGTTTTCCCATAGAAATACCTTTATTTTCCTTCAAAGAATGTATTTGTTGTAGAAACCCTAATAAAACCACAATTTTGAATATTGTAACCTGTTTTTAAATAAAATTGAAGATATTTAAGCCTTTTGCATACCTTAGATAAGCTATTACTAACTAAAATCTTTTTCAAATACTCATATCCCTTCTATGCTTTAATTAAACTGTTTTAGTCCTATTTTACCCAGGAAATGAGCTAAAAACCTTTTTTATACCTTTCTGAGTCTCTAAGATTTTGAAGATTAATTTTGGAATTAAATTGAAGATTTGAACCAGAAGAAACCAAAGTTTACCTATTTACTGTTAAAGAGATGTTTTCCAAACCAAAAATACCTTCTGTAAACAGTCGAAGCTTACAGAAGAGTATAAAAAAGCATAAAAAATAGAGCTCCTAAGATCTGAAGGTAAAAATTGTCAAGAACAAATTTAGTAATGGCTTCTAAAAGCACCATTGTTATAATTCCACTACAACCTGTTGTTCTAGATGTAGAGCATACACCTCTATCTGATGTTGATTACAAAATAACTGATCTAGTAATTGAATTTAATATTCTAGATCTCCACTGCTGGAGTCTAGAAAAATCCTTAGATCAGAGAGATGAAGTTTAGATTTGGGAATCCAATTTACCCAAATATGTAGTCCCACATACCAATCAGTGTCTAGAAGTCATTAGGCTGTGCCAAACCTACTATTCCCCTAAGCAAAGAGCTATGGTTGATGCTAACAAAGAAGTATTATTCACTAGTACTTCAGAATCTATAAACCTAATGCTTTAGTTGAAACCAAATCCCAATGCAGTCCCATTATCCATAGAAGCTCTTACAAAGCTTTATATTGAGTTAGAATTTCCTAAGAGATTTCAGATCTTCCAAACATTCATGCCTGCATATGTTGAAATCCAAAAGATTAATCCTCCCTATTCATCTTCCTAAAGGATCAAGGCATGTTATTTCAATGTTATCCTTTATCCTTGGTTATTTTACTGATGATCAAATTGATGATTCTATGCTTGGTTTTCTATCCACTTTTGTGCCTGGTCAACCTCCTTTTGTCATTTATAATTATGTTGAATACATAGCTGATAGTATCCATGATTATCTTGTCAAACTTCCCACTGAAGGATTTTTCATATATTCATCCTTCCTCTTTCATATGTTCCTTTACTTCCAAGTAGATAAATTTCCAATAACCCTTCAAAAATTGGATGTAGAAGGTGATCCACTGTCAGTCAATTTCTGGACTTCTCTAATCAGAAAAGGATCAACAAAATTCACTTATGTGGATTTCATAGGTTGTTTTATTCATCCATTGATAAACATGCTTACAAACAGTGTACAACCAAGGATAAGTAATGAGATAAATAAAGTGTTACAACTGTTGGAGAAAACCAGAACTGGAGATTGGTACCTTTACCAAAATCACACAAAGATTAGAGTCTATGGGTCAAATACTTTTCCCTATAAATTGCGAAAATACTTTCTAATGAGACTTTTTTCCTTAGAGTACATAAGATAAATCCTAAACTCAGACTCTATCAATTTCTTGGCTGCTAAAAAGCAGTCTCAATTCAAATTGAAGAACCGGGTGGGTCCTTTTATATGCAATCACAGGGAAGCAGGTGTAGAGGTAGCAGAACAGTTGCTGAAATATAAATTTGAAGAAATTTTCTTGTGGAATTATGATACTCATGCAATACTAAGTAAGATGAGGATAAAATGAAAATTAACCCCTTATATTCATGATAAAAGGCCTAATATTGGACAATTTTCCAATCAAACAGAATGGTTGGACAATACATTGATGGAAACAGTCAAACAGGGTGATACTAGTCACACCTCGAAGACTGTAAATCAAGAGGATAAAACCAAAAAGAGAATCAAAGAAGAAGGCACCTATACAGATGAAACAACAACAAAGACCAGATTCAAAATCAGATACAATAAGAAACCTAAGCTCAATCCAGTAAACAAAGAGAAGGAAACAATTGAAGTTCTAGATGAAGAAAATCCAGAGAAGAACACAGATGGTGCTACAATTATTGAGAAAGAGAAGGAAAATGATACTTCAAACACTCATATGATTGAAGAACAACAAAGCATGGTGGCATCCTCATTACAGCAAGTAGAAAACAAGGACTGTGATATCAAAGAGAAATATAAAAAAATCAAGGCCAAGAATGAAGAGTTAAAAAATGATATCTATTCACAATATCTAAAGCAGACTCCAGGAAATCAAAACAAACTTCTCTCAGCCTTTGATTACACCAATAAAAAGTTGCTAATGACAGTTCTATAGCCAACAATGCCTAAACCTACAATAGTAGTAGATTATAAGAAAGTTGAATTTGAAGTACCAGTAGAAATAATTCACCCCTTAGATCAAATTGAGTTTCATAAGAAAAGCTTTGAAATTCTTTATTCTACTATGACTACAAATTCAATGAGTGCCCAGAAAATTCAGAACTATATAACCAATTTGAGAGATAAAATTAGGATTGAAAAATCTTCTTCTTATGCCAAGGACACTAGAATTAAGTCTTTAGAAGAACTGGTGATTTAAGTAAGGTATGACCCTTCAAAGGTAAAGGTTGTAGAAGAATTGGTAAAAAAGAAAAATGCTCACATTGCAACACTTAGAAAGAAATTAAAATTTCCTCCAACAGAACATCCACTAGCAAAATAAATGTGCAGGAGGTAAATCAAAAATATGATATGATGAATCTCATACTCCAAATGACAACACAAATTACGTAAATGGAGATAGAAATGGACAATATTTTCCAAGAGAAATAAGCTACAAAAGCTCAAAGTTTTCCTCCTACAGTCATCCCCATGGTAACTACAGAAGTTACTTCAACTTTAGCAGAGGAGTTGGCACCAAAATTCCCATTGGCCATAGTTGTGCCAATGACTTCTTCCACTACTTCTGCTACAAAATCATCTACTTCAGCATTGCAACAAACAGATGAGGCCAACAAGCTTATTAAAGCCATGGAAGATATGTCAATTCAGAATAATGAGATCAATAGGTTGAAAGAACAAATCGAAAGCTTGGATTATTGTTAGGTAGATAAATCGTTCTTATGGAAAAGAAATATCTCCATAGTATCACAAGGATAGCTAGAAACAAATAGGACAAATGTAAACTACTTTCTCTAGATTATATTTGATTTAGAATTTTCTATGATGAATAAAGGACCTACCTGTGATCTAATGCTAGTTGAATTCTTCTTTCTCTTCACTCCAAGAAGTCACATCTTAAGACCTGCAAATAAAGACATGGAAGAGAATCAAAAGCACCTGCAACATATACTAATTCAAAAATCACAAATCTATCTTAATGATCACATAATTTAAGAAATAAGTCATTCAAGTAAACACATAAACAACTTATTGAGAAAACATGATCCATTTGTAATATATTTAAATAAAAGAAGGATTATTACAACCACGTTCACCTTGATGTTGTACAGGTCCTTCCAGGGTCCAAAAAAAGCATTTTCCTTTGGTTTGACAAGCCCTTCCACTCTTTGAACTAGCCTAAATACGAGTGTGTAATCATTCTTGCATGGATAATAGCCAGAAAAAAGAGTATTTTCTTCAGCAATTCCCTTCTCTATCGTAGCTACCAAGTACAAAGAAAGTACTAAGTGTATACAAAATGGATAGAGAAGTTTTACATATCGGCATCTACCCTTGAGACTGAACCAAAGATAAAATTAATAGGAGAATGAAAGTGGTTACAGCTCCAAAATGGAAGGGATAGAGTCCCCTTATCAAGGGATTAAGTTACAAAGACCAAGGAATAGGATCCTTTTATGAAGGAATGAATGTTCATGATAATGGAGGGAGTAAGGCTTCGACTGGATAATGCCTTCTATAAGCTTCTAGCTGGGAAAATATTTGACCATTTGGGAGAATATTCAACCAGCTAGGCTTCTAGAATTTACTTTCACCTTCAATTTACCTTTTACAGGGGTCCGCAATTTTAATGAAGAAAATGTGCGGTCGTCTCCGTAATTTTTGGAGCAAAAGGATGCGTTGCCGCAGGTAAAGCTAAGGAAAAGTGCGATACCAATATTTTTATGATTTTTATAAGCTTTTCTCCAAATTCAGGACTTGGTTTTGGAAATTTATGGTTGTATAATTTTAAGGGAGAATTATATAGGTATTGATGAACCCATATAGACAGTAAAATTTCATGGTGACAAAATAATGTGTAACAAATATGCCAAGAAATTAGCTCAAATAAATGATAAAACAAAGGAACAAAAAGCCAAAAGGTTAAGTGAGCAGTTGAAGAAGGTTGAAGCGGAGTTAACCTTGAAAGAACAAATTTCTTACGTAAAAAATAAATTGTGGTCCAAGATCTTTGACTCAATCAATGATAATTGGCCTTCCATTCAGGTAATTTATGAACAAAAGGATTCGCTTAAAGTAGCAAAAGAAGAAATTGTGAAGACAAAGGAAGAGCTTGATGCCAAACCTAAAGAGGCCCAAGAAATAATAAAGTTTATAAACACTAAAAACAAACAAGAATGATATGAGATAGGCATTATTGATAGAACTAAAACAATTCTTGAAGTGAGAAAGGTAATTTCAAAGAAAACTTGATGAAGCAGCTAGAAGAGAAGTGTCAAAATATGGATTTGGCCATAACTAGATTCATGGTAAAGTTTGAGATATTGAGGCAAAAAGGCTTACCAAACATTCTTGTTATAAATGATAAACTAATGAAACAAGAGGATTACAATAGAAGATTAGAGATTTTGCCAAAGATAAAGTAAAAAAGGCATATTGGCAAGGAGTACCTACAGGCAAAGTGTTGCACAAGAATGTTGAAGATTTGTTTTATTTACATCATGAGATAAAACATCTCTTTGTGGTCAAACCAACATTTTTTAAATACACAGAGGCTGATGAGAATTTCAGAAAACTTACCAAGATCAATTTACCTGATGAAGAATTTTGGAAAAAACTTACTAATTTGTTGTAAAAGACAATTTACAATGAAAGAGGATGAAAAATAGAGTTGTTGTTTTTACATAGTAAAAACAGATTTTTACAGTAGTAAAGCAGTCAAAACAGTAAGATAAAGAGTATCAGTGGTTAAAGTGTATCAGATAAAAAGTATCAGATGAGAGATAAAACTTTAGAACATATTGAAGATCTTTTTTCTATTGTTTCCAGACAACACAACAACCAGCTGCACCTAAATCCAAATAGCATTACTATTTAATTTGAATATGTAGGACAACTTGCAAGTTTGTAATGCAGATGTTACTATCTTTTTGTAATAGATATTTTATTTTCCTTTGAAAATTCCTATGATTTTTCTAGGATATTTTGTATCACTTGTTGTATAAATACTTCACTCTTTGAAGTATTATTATGGATAATTGCTGAAGATTTCTATAGCTGTAGCATTCTGAACCTAAGGGTTTTTTGTATCAAGCTCAAGTCACAAGACTAGATTTCAAAGAATAAATCATCATATTACTAGATTCATGTGTTGTGCCACTGAACTGAAGTATTTTCTACTGTTATCTGTCTATTTTATTATGTTTTCCATCCATTCATAAACATGTTCTAAATTTTAATGTGAAATCAGGAATTGTTATATCGGAATTTGTTAAAAGCACTCTGTTATTGATTGGTTCTCATTTTAATGTTTTCAGCTGATATCCAGACTAGGGAACCCTTAGTTTCTCCCTAATTTCAATTTACCCCTACCTCTTCTCTCCTTATCCGAATAAAAGAATCCTTCATTGCTCTTTATCTCAATTAAATCCACTTCACCCATTAGCCTTTGAAGATATTTAGTAACACTACTATCTTTCCCTTTAAAAATTTGACTTTAGACCTTGATCCTAATCTTTCTGCTTGACACATTGACTCCATTTTCCTAATTGATTTGAGATCCTAAACTATCCATCTCATTAAATTATTTTACCACCAAACCAAATCAAAACCCCAAAACCAATTTTCCCTATATAACTAGCCTAAAATCGAACATAAAAAACAAAGTTAAATCTTATAGAGAAAGCCCTCCCTAAGCCTTAGGAAGGCTAGATCCTAAATCTTAGATGTAGGTTTGTGGTTACCTCTGTGAATTCTTTGTTTAACGTTGAGAAATTACTGAGTGATAACAGGGTGAACCTTTTCGTTTTCTCCCACGATTTTTCCCGCATAATTCTTTGAATGTTTTCGCATAGATCGGGATATCTCGTATAGGCTGCAAGAGTGGAATATTTATACATGATTTTTTGAACACCCCTACAATATCAAACTCAAGGTAATTTTTCCGCTTAGTGATCGCGAGTCTTTAAGGAAATTGAGGGGGTTAGCTATAATTTTCATAGAATTTTGCTGATCGATTGTGCTTTCTACTAGTTCCATTTCTGTGATCACTAAAGTCGAGGGATTTGCAGTCGTTTGTTTTTATTTACTGCTTTCTTGATCATTCTTATTTTCTGTTGGAGAAACAAGGTGCCCAGACCTCAGTCGAATCTCATTACATCCCAATGAATTTAATTAATAGACTAGATTTTTGATGATTTGTACATATTGGACAGGTCTATTATTGGGGTTAGGATTCACCTGAGCTGGAAGTTGAGGGCGAATCGAAGGTTGAGGATTAGGAGGTAACTTAAATGGATTTAGCAGTGTGGGTTGATATTGAGGGATCAAAGCGATGGGTGGACTTACCAATCCCACAGGATGCTGCCAGTTTGGAGGACACATCGAGTTTTGTGCATGTGTGTTTGACCATTGTGAGGGATAGGAGTTAGTGGCTAGATTTTTCCATAATGGGGTATGATATTGAGGATTTGGCCATGACGGGTTCATCCACGATGAATTCCGATGCGACTGAGATTTCCAGGTGGATTTAAAGGGCGATTATGCCTGCCATGCATTTCCAAGATTATTTTGTTGCATGTATTGTCCAGAATAAAATGTGGAGGAGTCTTGCATCAGACCAAGAGGACATGAGATTCATTGTCGAGGTTGAGCCATTAGGGATGTAGGTTTTGCTTCCTCCTCATCTTCCTTGAGCATAAATTTTAATCCTAGAAGCGAAGGGCATTGATCCGTTGAATGCTATTTAGTGAAAATAGTGTAGGTTCGAACCGTATCCATCGAGAATTCCTTATCCATGTTCTTCTTCTGGCATCATGCGCGGAATATGGCCAGCGCTCGTTCTACCTCAACTTGTTTTTTCTTTGTCTGTAAAACATCTAATTGTGTAGTTATTTCTCCCAAAATATCAGTCTCAAAATATTCTCAAAGATTACCAATATCAGTGCGCATTACATGTCCACTAGTGGTTTTACCGATCCTAGTGAGGGGATCTCATACTACATATCTGGCTCGTGTGCTACCACGTGAACACCTGATACAAAATTTAACAATGTTTTCCTATTCTTCCCGATAAATATCACCTTGACCCATTCAATTTAATATTTCTATCCAATCATATTTCATGCCTTTTACCAACGTAACTTTTAATACTTATTTTGGTAAACTAGTGTATGGGGATATTTGTAATTTGTACTAAAATGTCTCAATGTACTCCTCTAAATTTTCATTTTATTTTTCAGCCATATTAAATATTTCATCTTTTAAATCCCTAGATCTACAATAATGTTGATATTTTGTAAGAAATGAATTCTTCATTGCATCCCAGGAATTGATAGTGCCCCTTCGTAAGCCCATAAACCATCATAATCCTGCCCCTTTCAACGTAGAAGGAAAAAACTTCAATATTTGTGGATCGGTGGTGTAATAATACCCTTTGCATAAGAAATAAAATTCAAATAAGAAGGCATTTTTTCCCTCTGAAATCAAACTGTGGAAATTTGGAATATTTTGTAAGGGGATGGCCTTCATCGAGGCATTAGCCACCAGATCAACAATAGGATATTCTAATGTTGAGGTCTAGTTTTTTTGTGCATGAGTTGCCATCTTATAGAAGATCTGCCAATAATTCTCAAGAATTTCTTTGTTAAGAGGTATTATTCGAGCAGGGAGGTTATGGGTATTTCTCAACTCCCTAGCTGGTTTCACTAAACTACCTAAGTCTAGGATTTTTGGTTTCTTTCCTTCTATCAAGATCACAGGAGATCCAGATCCCGAGCATCACGGATCTAATCCACTATTTTTTCCTTCTCGTTATTTTAAATTACAATAATTTTCCTCTTCTGAAGGACTATGCTGAACAAATGTGCTTTGAAATCTTTTCTCAGATCCTTCAGTTTTGCTATGAGTCTCAACATGAGCCACAGTTGGTGATTCTGTCACTTGAGCGATTGCTATAGAGTCCTTCCCAGATACTGTTTGCTTGCGATTCAAATTTTTGAATAATTTCTTCGATAAATATCGTTCTCCCAAGGCTCACCGGTCCCTAGGTTTTTGTGCTTTTTGGAGTTGGTTTTCATTCTATTACTACCTGATTCTTTTTCTTAGTCATACACACTTATGCTAACTTTTTACCACACATTAATAACTGAAATCGGAAAAATAATTAAATACACAATTGCATTGATCAAAGAAGAAATAAATTTAAATACATACTTGCATCACTATTTTAAATCGGAAAAGAAAAATTGAATATACTTCCTACTGAATATCTGGAAAGAAAGAAAACTAACTACATGCTTATATAGCCTAATCGTATCAACTGAAAGTGAGTACTGTTCGTCATCAGTATTTTTCACTATCTTTGGATGACTATAGGATGGTTATAGTTTTCTTAAAATAATATTCCTTGAATATCTTGAGTTTCAGAAATCTCACTGCCTTCATTATCCTCATAAAACATTTTTCACTATTCTATCAGTTTTCCATCTCAAAGTCACCCTATTGCTCTTAAAAGACTCATTATGGGTTTATACTTCTCATTTTCATCCTTCTTTCCTACCTGAGACCTCATTGCCCTATTTTCCGATGTCAATAAACTCCCCCCTCCCTCTAGGGTTTCCTATTTCCAACACATTTCCATGTCCCTTTGGGCATAATAACCTATAACAATACTATGTTTTCACTTGAAAATATCCAAGTCAAAATTCAGTCAAAATCAAGTCAAAGGACACTCCTATTAGGTCATTAGGGTTTTGCATTCTTTCAAGGTCATCCTTGGATGTTTCAGGCACTGCTTTTCCTTTGCTAGAATCTGGCTCAGATGTAATATAATGTCAAGACATGGCTATTCAAGAAGGACCTAAAATTTCCAAAGAGGATTATCTTATCAGTTCAGAACCTAAAAATGAGAAAAATGGGCAAAGTCTAGCACTTCTGGAGAAGTGTTGGAATATTTATCAGCATAAAGTACTGATGATGTAGACTATTGTTGAGGTATAAAAGTTGTCTTTTTTACTCCTGTTAATCCTACATTAATTATCAATCCAGGTACGATTTTTTATTTCAAGAGTGTACTCAGTCTGAGGCTGCAACTCAATCTAAGAGTAATGCTTTCCAATATGCAGTACAGTGTTATAAATACAAGAGTAAACAGATGCTTGGAAACGAAATTTGACTGCAATGACATGAAACTAAATGCTCTGAAATCCAATCATTCACTCAACAATCATCAGTCAAGGATGAAGTGGTAATAACTCTTTCCTTTGGAAACTGATGTAAATGAAATAAAATAAGAACAAGACAATCAATCTGAGAACGTAGGTAGAAATAACCAATTTCCTTTACAGTTGATGATCTTACACTCCACATTAAAGCAATTAAATGGAAACTGAACTAAATCATTAATGTTGCTAATGAAAGTAAACTAGGCAAGCTCTCAAAAGGAGAACCAAACTCTTTACAGGTATGAAATAAAATGTAAACTAATTAACTGAAATGAACAGCAGATCTACTTTACTGGAATTGAACAAAAATAGAAATGAACAGAAAACTTTATCTAATGGGATTGAATAGCAAATTCTATTGAACAACAATCCAAAATGAACAGCAACCATAATGGAACAGCAAATGGAATGGAGCAAAAACTGGAATGGAACAACAGATGTTGAACAACAAAGCTCTGTTAAAGCATAACAAGATAAGTTATACAGGGATGAAGATTCTTGTTAAATTTGAAAGGAATGGCAACACAAATCAACAATGCAACACACCAATATTATAAAGCAATAAAACAATAAACTATTAAGCTTAATATTGTAATGAAAATAAATGCAAACTGTCACAAAACTATAATCAAAAGATAATAATACAAAGAAGCAAGTGGATCCACCAAGATCGGGCCCTTAGCCTCTAGGGAAACACTGCTGAGCTACTCCAGATTCAAGTGATGGAACGGCAAATAAATCATGTATTAATCATACATAACAGCATTTACAAATATTTTCTCTCTGCTTGAATCACGAGAGTTAATGAAATTATAGAACTACAAAAGAAGTTTCAATGATAATCGTCCCCCAGATTTCTACAGGGTCTGCCTTTTATAACAACTCGGTGGACAATACAAGAAACAAAGATAAAATTTGAACAGTGATCCCTCGGGATCGAAAGATCTGAGGGATTTTCTCTATTTTCCTCTTTTAGCTAACGCTTCGTCTTCTTGTGTTGTAGCCGTGTTGTTCCTTGCCATTCTTTAACTACGTGTTTTGATTTCATCCTTCTTGTCTCGATACGACCCTTTGCTGGAGGAACAACAATTACTCCTGCTTTAGCTTTGCCTTTCGAATGGTGGTTTCCCACTTCATTTTTTTCCTATTTAGAATAAAAGACAATGTTTAGCCAATTTCACCATAAACATTAATCTTTGCAATTATATCATAATCCTTCAATATATCATCTTTCTAGAATAAAAAGAGTTATGTTTAAAGGAAAAAGATAAAGAAATACATGGTGAATTCATACCTTTTCCAATGCTCAACACACTCCCCTGCTTACCCTTTTTCATGTTCTCATGAAAACCATAGTTTACATGTAAAGCAGTTAGAGAATAGGCTGAAGAGTTTTTTTCATTAAGAGGTCTAAAACCATGATTTGTAGCTAAAGCTTCAAAGATATGCCTTGTTTGTCCTTCAGGTAATTCATATTTGGCCTTATAGTCTGCTGTAGGATACCAGATAATAGGGCTGCGATATCTACAACCTAGCCAATATGGGCCTTCCCTGAAGATGAGGTTACTATAGATAACCAGGCGGTTGGCAACTATCTCAAAATTTTTGTAATTGAATGGCTCTCTGTCTTGAATATTCCAATTGGAAATCTTCCATCGGAGTTTAGCTGCTACTATGGCCTGGTCTCTGATGGATAGAAAATATTCTACCCCATCCAGGATAATTACTTTGTGTATGGGTCCCAATGTTTGGATCACAACCTCCTTTGTGATTAAGCTTTTCTGCCTAGCCCACAATTGTAATGGGTGTTTCGGTTCACCCCTAACCCAAAGGTCTAACCCATTTTCTTGGCTCTGAAAAGTGTTATAGGCCTTGAGCCATTTTAACTGATTAACAGCAAATGAAATGAATGCCTGAAATTGGATATCACTCACAAAAGGACTGGGATTTGTCTCCATTTCCCCAGCTAATATAAAATTGTGCAAATAAAATTCATAGAGTAGATGCTGGAATTTTACTCCATAGAGTTTGCAGCAGCTTATAAAATCACCTATAGTTTCTAATTCTATAGGTTTTCCTGCCTTAACAACCTTAATTTTTAACTGCAAATATATTTCTAATAAAAACAAAGCATAATTTTTGGCAGGGCACCTACATGCTAGGACATCTGTGTATAAAGAACAAAGAGTATCCATTTGATTCCTGACCATTTTTAATCTATTCCTTACCTTTTCAACTTTCTCTTCTACCTTTTGACATCTATCGAAAGCTTCAGCCTCTGATGCACTGATGTCCTTTAATTGCTACTATAACTATTGGTATTTCTTTTTGGGAACAATCTCTTCTTCGAGCTTTTCTCTAGCCCTCTGAGCCTGTGTGAGATCCTCTTGGAGTTTTTCTATACCAGGGTATTTTATCAAAACGTTTTTGGGTTGAAAATATACCAGGGTGTTCTTATTACAATGTCAAGTGCCTACAATCTGTGTCTCTTTGTTGGCCATACTACTAAAGGACAGTGCCTCGGTCTAAACATCTTTTCCACAGACCTGTACATTTTCAGTTTGGGAAACTGCGTCCATAGAAACTGCCTGTTGTTCCTTGTTATCCTGAATGAATGTGGGCTCAGTTTGAGTCTACATGGCCCTTGTATTGTGGGGTTCCGTTTGGATAACTGCATTCTTCATTTTTAGGGTTTTTTTAGAGACTTTCCCCTATTTTAGCACCCTAATCCTTTGCCTGAGTTTTTTTACTAGTTTCTGGAGCTTTTGCCATTCCCTCCACAACTTCTCAAGTTCATTTGTCTTCTTCTTCTTCTTCTTGGAAGGAACAATTTTTCCTTTTTTTGTACTTGGTTGCTCGGCTAGGGTTTGCTCTCCAGTGGCCGTGCCTTTGCCCAGGCTTAATTCTATGTTTTCTGTTTGGGACACTTCTTTAGTGTTCCCATGCTCTTGGCTACATTCCTCGGGGGAAATAACCCTAGTTGGTTCTGCTGTTCCCTGAGGGTTTTCTTCATCAGGAATTTCCTCGGCCGTATCTTTGTTGGTAACAACTCGTTCCTGCAATTGGTCTATCTCAATGTTGAGGTTAAGCAGACTGTGAGGTTCTATGTATTCACTCATATTGGCCAAAATTTGGGCCAATTGGTCCTCTTGTAATGGGCTCTGTGGTGGACTTGCAATGGAGGTTTCGGGAGGTTATTCTTCCTCTCCTTCATCTTCACTAGTGTGATTACTTTCTTCCTCTTCACCGGTGTGGTGACTTCCTTCTTCTCCACTGGTATGGTGACATCCTTCTTCTCCACTGGTGTGGTGACTTTCTTCTTCTTCCTAATTTTCTTCTTCAAGTTGCAGTGGTTGTTCATATTCCGAACTGGGAAATTTTAAGGGTTGGCTCCTGCTAGCCTAAAGAATTCCTATCATCCCCCTACTTCTCTTTAACCTGGAGGACTATCTGTGCTTTAAAGGTTCGGTTGCTGTGCTAGTAACTCTTTTACGTTTTGGGGCAGGTAGGTTTGTTCCTTCGTCAATTGAGAATATCAATTCTTCCCAACTAGTCTGCTGCTGGGCAAGGCTGTAACTCAATATTAATCGGATTAAACAATGGTGGCTTACCACCGTCGCTATATGACGGGATTTTCTTATGCTCTGGGAAACATCATGAAATAAGAGATTTAAATATGCAGGTAAATTTACAACACATTTCTGTTTTAATACTGCAAATAACTTAAGGTGGTGTGGTCTTACCACATCCTTTCTTCCATCACATGTAATGTAGCTTTGTACTACTTTCGCCAGTTTTGTCCATGGTTCTCCCAAATTTTCCTGTTGGACTCCTTTTCCTTTGATGACCAAGGTCTGCCCTTCATCCCGAAAGATGTTCATGGCTTCTTGAAGTTTCACTTTTTTATGCGTCCATATGGGTCCTTTTGCTAGTAGACTAGATACCTCGACGATTATTGCATCTGTTACTGCTATTTGCCTTCCTCTTACCATGGAATAGCCTTCCTGCAAGTTCTGCAAAAATTCAATGGCCACCGTTTCATGAGGTTGCTGCAGTTTTGTGAGGTAGGTAATCCATCCTACTCTCTCCAAAATCTCCCCTGCAGCGTTGGAAACTGCTAGCAGCTGTGGCTTACTATGTATTGCTCATCCTCCCATTCTGTTTGCACACTGTTAATTCTTCACAAATACACAGAAATGGTAATGGAACAACACCTTGTGTATATCGGCACAATACCATTAAAATATTGTTGTTTCCAAGAATTTGATCAACATAGGGATTCGACCCACACACAGTCATATTAAAAAGGCATCTGCGCCCCCTGAAAGATGATTGGTCACCCTCGACCGGAAAATAGAAGAGCAGTCTACTGCACATCAATTGTACAGCATGGAAAGGAATACATACTTATGATATGAACAAAAAATTATCGCATTACTGAAATCGATGCATATTTTGCAACTGTGAGTAGATATGGAAATTTTTATGTAATGATTCGAAAATAAAGGAAAAGGACAGCTGATGTGAAAAAAAGTACTTATGCGGTCATTATCCACATAAACCATTATGATCGATTTATAAATAAATTTCATGCATAAGAGGTTCCAAAAAAAGGTTTTAGGAGCATACTCCCATTTGATATTAGATAAAGATATAAGAAAAAGGGTTGATCATCACTATTGATTTGTGAAAAATATGACTCCAATACCATCAGCAGAGCTATGTTGCCCACAGGTGTTTATAACCTTAACAAAGTTTCTTTCTCACCCTTTGAACCATGATCCTTTATTTATGCCTAGGGAAGTGTTGTGTGATGTCATGATGGAGGCCATTGTGCTAGCTTGGGAACCAAATGAATCACAATGCCATTCACCAGGAAGAAGTGAAAGGTGGGTAGGCTGGCTCGTGATGAGACCTCCTATTCCAAGGAATTTTTATTTTCCTGAGTTTTCCATTGGATCATATCCCTAGTGTGGTGGAAATAATGGGAATGCCACTTCACTGCTTCCTTATGATCATGGTAGGCTGGCTCTTGATGAGACCCCCTATCCTCCATCTGCCATATCATAGAACTATTAGTAATCATATAAAGATTTTTTTTTCTTTTTTTTTTCATGTAGTACTTCTCTATTTATGTATAGAGGATGGATCAACACTCCCTAAGAGTAGGGATGGTGGAAGAAGTCTGAACATCTCAATAGAGAAAGTATGCCCTTATTCTTATTCAATAAATAAAAATCAAAGAGAGTTATGAAGATCTAGGGAAGAACCAACATGATAAAGATAACCGATCATATTGATTCTAGTGAAAATAAAGACAACAAAGTGATATAGATGGTTGTGTCCTTTCCTTTTCTTATCACTACAAAAAAATTTCTTAAAAATTACAATTTCTCTTGAGTTGCTAATTCTAGTAACCTTTAATTTTTGTGTCCTTGCATAAATTGTATGTTTTCCTTTAGAATAATTCACAAAAATCCTCAAAATGTTGTTCTAAAACAAGAAAAATACACTCAAAAAGTTATGTTCCTCAGATGGAACAGCTATTGTTCCTTAAGAGGAATAAAAAAAAAAATCTGCAAAAATGTTGTTCTTTTTAAAAGGAACAACAGAAACAATCAGAAAAAAACATGTTGTTCCTTTGAAAGGAATAGAAAAAACAAGCAGGAAAAATGTTGTTCCTTTGGAAAGGAACAACAAAAACAAGCGGCAAAAAATACTCTTCCTTTTGAAAGGAACAACAAAAACACGCAACAAAAATTGTTGTTCCTTTGGAAAGGAATAGAAAAAACACGCGGCAAAAGTGTTGTTCCTTTTGAAAGGAATAGCAAAAACACGCAGCAAAAACTCTTGTTCCTTTGGAAAGGAACAGCAAAAACACGCGGAAAAAGTGTTGTTCCTTTTGAAAGGAACAACAAAAATAAACACACAAACGCGCTGTTTCTTCAGAGGAAAAATTGTTGTTCCTTAAAAGAAACATCAGTTGTTCCTTAAAAGGAACAGCTTGAGAAATAAAATCTGTACAAAAAAACAAGAAAAGTAAAAAGAAAATCTTATGTACAAGTTTCAAAATAAAGGGATTATTTAGTGGATGGGTACTGAGGAGGAGTTATCTCCCTCAACAAGAATTTGCATGGTATAATCTTCCCGTAATTGCTGGTAAAAGGATTCTTGATTAAGCGGTTTATGGTAAAGCCATACTTGATTACTGTTTGCTTTGAAAGAATGTCTAGATCCATCAAGGGTAGTCAATGTGATGGTGCCATTTTCATGCACTTTCTATATCTCACAGGGTCCAAGCCATCATGTCTGGATTTTTCCTGGGAAATCCTGAAACCTGGAGTCATATAGGAGTGCCAAATCTCCTTCGTGGAAGATCTTCTCTTTAATGAGGGCGTCGTGCCATTTTTCTCTTTGCTATTGAATCAATGCAGTGTGCTGAAGAGAAGAGAGCCTAATTTCATCTAACTTGTTGATTTGTTGTAATCTTCTAACCTAGGCTTCATTTAAGTCCAAACCCACCTCCTGGGTTGTTCTTAATGTTTGAATTTCAAATTCTATTGGAAAGATGGGTTCTTTTCCAAATACTAATTGATATGGTGAATACCTAGTGGTATTTCTCCATGTTTTTTAGTACGCCCACAAGGCTTCCAGAAATCATAAAGCCTAGTCACGTTGCTGTGATGCAACTATTTTTTTCAATATAGATTCTATCACCTTATTCGTGCTCTCTACCTAGCCGTTTGCCTGTGGGTGGTATGGGGTCGTGATTTTGTGCTGAATGTGGTAGTTTTTTAATGTTGCACCGATTTTATTACCTACAAATTTCTGTCCTCCATCTGTAATTATGTCCCTTGGGAGGCTGTATCGCACAAATAGTTCGAAAAGGAACTATATTACAGAGTCCTCTATAGCTCTTGAAAGTGCCTCTGCTTCAACCGATTTAGTAACATACTCTGTTGCAACTAGTATATATGTTTTCTGATTTGATGGTGGGTTAATAGGACCAAAAAAATGAAGTGCCCAATGCTCAAATGGATTGATTACTAACTGTGGGTTCAAAGGCATTTCATCGGACTGTCCAGGGCATCCTGCCCTTTGGCAACTATCACAGGCTTGTACAAATTTTTACCATCTTTAAAAATCGTAGGCCAGTAATAGCTTGTTTTTAAAACCTTGTGACCAGTCCTGCGATCTACGAAATGTCTTCCACATGGCCCATCATGGCATGCTTTCAGGATGTCAAATATTTCGTCTTCTCGGACGCATCTTCTGATGTGCATATCTGCTCCGGTATGAAACAGGTAACCCCCAATCCAAGAGAATCAGGTACTATGTTGTACTATCTGTTTTCGTTCATTGGGTGTTAGATGGTTAGGAAATTTACCTACTGCTAAATAATTTGCAACATCAGCATACCATGGGGTTCTAGCAGTAACAACAAACAAATTTTCATCTGATAAGTGATCTTCGACTACTGCTGCGTCTGTTGGTTTTGGCATTCGTGAGAGAAAATCATCTACAGGATCCTCTTTTCCTGGTCGATCCTTTATTGTGATGTCAAATTCTTGCAATAGAATCAACCATTTTGTTACTCTACCATTTGTAATAGGTTTATTTGCTAAAAAAATTATGGCAGAGTGATCTGTATATAAAACTACAGGATACCAAGTTATATAATGTCTAAATTTATTTGTAGCATGTATTACAGCTAAAAATTATTTCTCAGTCACAGCATAGTTTAATTCAGCAAGAGATAGATTCTTGCTAATATAATAAATTTCATATGGTTTTTTATCTTCTTCCTGCCCAAGGACTGCTCCAATAGCTGTGTCTGAGGCATCAGATGAAATTTGGAATGGAAAATCCCAATTTGGGCCCCTTAGCACTAGGGCTGTTGATAGAAGCTTTTTTAGTTCCTCAAAAACATGGTCACATTTATCTATCCAATTAAAATCAACATTCCCTATTAGTGCGTATAGAGGTGAAACTATTTGAGAATAATGCTCTATAAATCTTCTATAATAACCAGAAAATATGAGAAAGCTATGTACCTCTGTTTGTGTGGTGGGAGTAGGTATTAACAAAAGTATCTGAATTTTAGCTGGATCTACCTATATTCTAGCTGCTGAGATATAATGACCCAAGATGAGTCCCTCGGTCATCATCATGTGGCACTTCTCATGGCTTAAGCAGAGTCTGGTGTCAATACACCTTTGCAACACCTTTTCCACTGTTTCTAATGCTGGTTCAAAATCATCTCCATAAGGTGTAAAATCATCCATATATACTTCGAGCCCTTCATTTATTATATCTGAAAAGATGCTGAGAATAGCCCTCTGAAGTGTAGCAGGGGCGTTGCATAGACCAAAGGGTAAAACTCTATAATAAAATTTCCCCCAAGGACAACTAAATGTAGTTTTATCTTGGTCTTCAGGGGAGATCTGAATCTGATTGTATCCACTGAAGCCATTTAAGAAAGAGAAGATTTTCTTCCCTGCTAATGTATCTAATACCTGATCAATGAAAGGAAGGGAAAATTGGTCTTTCTGGGTTGCTTTGTTTAGTTCTCTGTAGTCCACACATATCCTCCACTTTTCATTCTTTTTTGGCACCACTACTAGTGGAGAAACCCATTTTCTATCAGATATTGGATAAACAAAGTTGACATCCAAAAAAAAAATTAATTCAGCTTTCACAATATCCTTAAGGTGAGGGTTTAATCTTCGTTGGGGTTGGCGAATGGGTCTAGCATCTTTTTCTGTATAAATGTGGTGCGTACATAACTGGGGATCAATTCCTTTCATGTATGGGTAATCCCACGTAAAGGCTCCCTTATATTGTTTTAGTAGTTGGACCAACTCCTCTTCTTGTTTAGCACTCATATTTTTGTTAATGTTCAAAGTTTTTCCTGGCTCAATCTCTATAGTTTTTCTATTTTAAACCAAAGTGGTAGGTATGGATTGTTCTTGGATGTCTTTCAGGGGATCTTCTTCATTATCAAATGCTGCCTTGATCATGTGACATTGCAAATGGGATCTGATTTTTGGTTGGTTGATGAAACTGTTAATGATTTCATCCTCTGTTTGATCCTTAAAGTCGAGGGCATCTTCTATGGTTAGTGGTGATTTAATGTTTTCTATTAGATATGATATAGGTTGTCTCTTTGTTTTTATTATTGTTAGGCTTCACTGGGCTGGACGGTATAAAGCTAAGTTCTTGACATAACTCCCTCTAGTTATAGTCATGCTGCCTTGCTGGCAGCCAATATAGGCATCAGCAGTTGCCAGCCAAGGTCTACCTAAGATCAAAGGGTGTCCATCTAGCTGGTTTTTGGGTTGATACTTAAGAAGTCAGCAGGATATTCACAGGAGCCTACAGATACAATTACATCATGTAGTGTGCCTTCTGGCTTGACTATTGATCGGTCAGCCAGTTCTAGTAAGGTTGTTGTTGGATCTAATGACGTAATGCCAAGTTTTTCACAAGTGGTGGTTGTTAGGATATTAATTGCAGCTCCCAAATCAACTAAGGCATTTGGAAATGATTTTCCATTGATTTTCACCGTAACTATAGAATTTACTGGGTCCTCATACTTTACAGTTGCTTCCATTCCTGATAGTAAGTCAGATAGAGTGCTGACTACTTGGAGAGTTGGGTTAGTTGTTGTTATCCTCTTTGGCTTCTTTATACATAGTTCTTTCATGGCTTTTGCATAAATGGGAATGTCTTGGATAGCTTGGAGGAGTGGGATTTTTATACACAATTTTTTCAGTTCTCCCAGAAGATCAAAATCGGGATGTTCTATTCGACGAGGTATGATTAATAGTTTTGGGAATGGTGGAGAAGGGGTAGTTTTTTGTTCATGAGTTTTTTGTATAACCACATTCTCCTTTTGGAGTGTTTGTTATGAAGGTAGCAAATTTTCAACTTGAAATTTTTTTTCTCCCTCTGATTCTATTATGCGCCCAGAACTTAGTTGAAGTTCGTTGCACTCCCTTAATTTAGTTTCTAGTTCTGGTGGTTCCATTATTTGAACAGATTGAACATGCATATTATTAGGATTTGGGTTGCGTTGGGCTGGGAGTTGCGGTCTCAAGTTGGTTTGGGGATTTGTTGCAATGTATATGGTGTTGTCAGTGTAGGTTGAGGGAGAGGGATCGTTCCAGCTGGCTGTTTTGTAGGTCTACGCTAGTTTGACTTCCAGGTCTGACTCTGCGAGGTGGAGGGGGACCATTGTGTTGGATAAGTATTATTTTTCCAAAATGGTGGACAGTAAGGAAAGTTTGGCCAATTGGTTTGATTTTTTTAATTTGGCCATGGTGATGTAGGAAATGGTTGTTGTGACCAATTGGGGAAAGGTGGCTGATTTTTCACATTCCATTATATTGCTGAGCATTACACTGAGGAGACTGAAAAGAAGAGGATGGATCAATTGGCATACCTATTTTTTGTGGCTGCCATTGTTGGCGTTGATTGAGTAAGCATACCATTTCTGATTCTTCTTCTGCTTATTTATAGACCGATTTCAATCCTAGGAGGGAGGGGAAACCTTCTGTGGAGTGATATTTTTGTGCAAATAGCATAGACTTTGACTATATCCAGCGGGCACTCTTTATGGTTGTGTTTCTTTTTGCATTTAGAGCAGAATATTTCCAAATTTCGTTCTACTTTTGCTTTCTTTTGTTTAGCTTGCATGATGTCAAACTGCATTGTCAGAGTCCCTGGAATATCAGTCTTAAAATATTCTAGTAAATTTCCAATTTCTGTGTGGGTTATACCTTCACTGGAGGTCTTACTATCCGTTGTGATCATATCACGTTCTGCTGACTTTAGCCTTGTGCTGCCTCTTGAACTTCTGATACATAAATTAATAATGTCAGCAAAATTTTCCTGATATATATCACCTTTGCCCAAGATGTTTAATGTTTCAACCCATTGTTCCTTCATCCCTTTACTTAATGTAGTTTTTAACACATTATCAGGTAAGGGTAAATATGCATAGGGTGATCTCTAAAGGTTGTATTGAAAGCGTTCTACATATTCCTCGAGTGTTTCATTAGGTTTTGTTGTCATCTGAAATATTTCATCTTTTAATTCCCTGGACCTATAATAATCTTGATATTTCTTTAGAAAATCATCTTTCGTCTGATCCCAGTCATTTATAACACCTCCACCTAACCCCATAAACCATCGTAGAGCTGCTCCTTTTAATTTGGAAGGAAATAATTTTAATTTTTAGGGATCGGTGGTATAGTCATACCCTCTGCATAACACATCAAATTCAAACAAAAATGCATCTAGATCTTCTGATGTTAAGCCATGGAATGTAGGAATATGATGAAGAGGAATGGCCTTCATAGGTGCATTAATTGCAGTTTCCACAATGGGATATTGCAGTGTGGAATTTTGTTGAGGTGGTTTCTTGTTGTGGGCCATTTGATCAAATATGTGCCAATATCCTTCTGGGATTTCTAGGGAATTGTTCCTAGGCTGACTAGAAGGAGTAGGAATGACATTGACAACACTTCCTTGGTCTGGAATAATGAGTGTTCCTTGTTGACCTACTATATGAGGAGATTTAGGTCCCCTAGCTTTATTTTGAATGATGTTGACAACACTTCCCTTATCTAGACTGCTTACTATTTGGACTACTTCAAGAGGATATTTTGGTTCTTCTGTTTCCCCTGTTTCTCCTCCTCCTTCGCGGAGATTACTAGATTTCCCTTCTTGCAGAGAAATTAGACGAGAATTCTCCATTTCTTGGGGATCTTGCTCAATTTCTTTTGTTTGGCTATGCACCTTAGCAAAGGCTACAGATGGTGACTCTGTGGCCTGAAGGGACCTAGTAGGTTGTCTAGAAGTAATTTTTCTAGGTCCTACTGATGGCTAAGATTCAACTTTCTTAAGGATTTCATCGATGAAAATTGTTCGACCAAGGGTCACTAGTCCCTTAGGTTTTTTGGGTTTAGGAGGAATTTAGTTTTTTTTATATTTTCTATTCATTCAAAAAAACACAAGCATTCATTCCTACCTAAAAATTTTAACTCAATTCTACTGTGAAGCGGGCTGATGAACGAGCATGTTCCTCACTTGGTACACAAGCTCTTACCTTCCATTTTTAATACCCAGTTCTTCCCTAGCAGAGAAAATAAAATGTAAATTACTCTTTCCTAAATAGCTACACTCTCCCTGGCAATGGCGCCAAAATTTTGAGGTATAAAAGGTGTCTTTTTAACTCCTGTTTATCCTACATTAATTATCAATCCAGGTACGATTTTTTATTTCAAGAGTGTACTCAGTCTGAGGCTACAATTCAATATAAGAGTAATGCTTTCCAATATGCAGTACAGTGTTATAAATACAAGAGTAAACTGATGCTTGGAAATGAAATCTAACTACAATGACATGAAACTAAATGCTCTGAAATATAATCATTCACTCAACAATCATCAGTCAAGGATGCAATGGTAATAACTCTTTCCTTTGGCAACTGATGTAAATGAAATCAAATAAGAATATGACAATCAATCTGAGAACGTAGGTAGAAATAACCAATGTCCTTTACAGTTGATGATCTTACACTCCACACTAAAGCGATTAAATGGAAACTGAACTAAATCACTAATGCTGCTAATTAAAGTAAACTAGGCAAGCTCTCAAAATCAAAACCAAACTCTTTGCAGGTATGAAATAAACTGTAAACTAATTAAATAAAATGAACAATAGATCTACTTTACTGGAATTGAACAACAATAGAAATGAACAAAAAACTCTATGTAATGGAATTGAACAGCAAATTCTATTGAACAGCAATCCGAAATGAACAGCAATCAGAACGGAACAAAAAATGGAATGGAAGAGCAATTGGAATGGAACAACAGATGCTGAACAACAAAGCTCTGTTAAAGCATAACAAGATAAGTTATACAGGGATCAAGATTCTTTTTAAATTGGAAAGGAATGACAATGCAATTCAACAATGCAACACACCAAGATTATAAAGCAATAAAACAATAAACTATTAAACTTAATACTATAATGAAAATAAATGCAAACCATCACACAACTATAATCCAAAGATAATAATACAAAGGAGCAAGTGGATCCACCAGGGCTGGGCCCTTAGCCACTAGGGAAACACCACTGAGCTACTCCAGAGTCAAGTGATGGAACGACAACTAAATCATGTATTAATCGTGCATAACAGAGTTTACAAATAGTCGCTCTCTTCTTGAATCACGAGAGACAATGAAATTATAGAATTACAAAAGAAGCTTCAATGATAATTGTCCCCCCGATTTCTGCAGGGGCTGCCTTTTATAACAACTCGACGGATAATACAAGAAACAAAGATAAACTTTGAACAGCGATCCCTCAGGATCGAAAGATTTGAGGGATTCGCTCTATTTTCCTCTTTTATCTAACACTTCGTCTTCTTGTGCTATAGCCATGGTGTTCCTTGCCTTTCTTTAACTATGCGTTATGATTTCATCCTTCTTGTCTAGATACGGCCCTTTGCTAGAGGAATAGCAGTTACTCCTGCTTTAGATTTTCCTTTCGAATGGTGGTTTCCCATTTCATTTGTTTCCTGTTTAGAATAAAAGACAATCTTTAGCCAATTTCACCATAAACATTAATCTTTGAAATTATATCATAATCCTTCAATATATCATCTTTCTAGAATAAAAAGAGTTATGTTTAAAGGAAAAAGATAAAGAAATACATGATGAATCCATACCTTTTCCAATGCTCCACAACTATCTACTCCTGAATGAAAACAACTTATAGCAAGGGAAATGGAAACACTTGGTCTTGTAGATGACTAGGGCTATAAGCTTGATAGTCCATTTGAGTGCCAAAATAGTGATTACTTGTAGGAAAATAACATGGAGGAATCACACAAGGCTAAACATGAAGAAAGTCTATCAGAAAATATTGATGGAATATGGGAAAAAGGTAAGGTGAACTGGACAACAATGAATGAACTTGAAAGGGCTATAGAGAACTTAGAAGATAACACTGATGATTACTATAAAGAACTGCAGACACTTAGGGTTTTAAAAAATCTAGCCAGAGGAGGTGGAAAAGATGAGTTGTACTTTATGTTGGAAACTACATAATATTTTGAATAGCTACTATGTGATTAAATCCCAAACTTGTCAAAATGAACTTATCATGCCTCAATAAGAAAAAGAAAAGCCAATTCCATGATTTCAGCAACCTGCAAGGCAAAAGTGTCAAAGAGTGTTAGTGAGAAAATAATAAAGAATTCATACATTAGAAAGTGGGTTTTTAAAATTAAATCAAATTTCTCTTCTCTATAAAATCTCATTTCATACTTCAAGAGAACCATTATTACCTTTCAAAAGATCAAGAGCATTCATCAAGGAAGAGTTTCTGGGTTTTCTAAGCGAATTTGGGAAAAATTTCTTGGAACTCGGTGTTTGGCTTGGTGTTGCACCCTTGCAAGTTTTCCTCAACATATTTTGTGAAGGCTAGGTGTGCCTGGGAGCTAGCGCTGCGCCCTTGCCAAAAATACCCTGTGTTGATTTTCCTTGGCACTGTGCGCTTGGGTTAGCATTGTGCCCTTAGCTAGTGGCATTGCGCACTTGGACAGAAAGGGTTTCCAACTCTTCCGTTAGATCAAATCACTTCAAATATCCTTCAATTATTTTCCAAAGGTCCTCCAAACACTATTGAGGGGTAAGTATATGACATGAACCCTACTTTGAAGCTATTTTATCACTCTTAATTAAACGAAAATGAAAACCTAAAGGAAACCCTATGTTTTAGCTTAAATAACTGTTTCATTCCTATTTCATCCTCCCTGAAGAAAATCAGTCATCAACAAGGGTAATTACATTGCTTGAGGGTTTTCATTGAGTTAGATTTCCCCTCACTCATTTCCTACACCTATACCCATTCACTCATTCCCTTCATTTGCAAAGTTGTCATTTCAGTCCTTCCCCTCATTCATTTCACCTACACTCTAGGGTTTCATAAAACAGATTTTTAAAAATGTCAGAGGAAGAAGACAGTGGCAGTGGTGTTGAGGCACAAATGCCAAGGAGACATGATCACAAGGGAGGGAAGATAAACAAATTTGAACCTATCACCACAAGGGAGCTTATGGTCTCTCCTCTCACTGTATCTTGTTTTAAAAATGTGGGCTACTTTGAATTTTGTGAGAGAGTGCAGCATGTCCAAAATCACCCGGAGCTAACAAGACTATTTATGATCAATATACATGGCAAGCAGGTCAATCTTTCTGGGGTTACATTTGAGATGTCCACTAATTCCATTGCAGCTGCTATAGGAATACCTAGTGTGAAAGAAAATTGGTTCAAACAAGAAAACCTAGACATGAGTTATTTTGAACCATACCTTAAACCTAGGTATAAAGATCATCACAAGTCCATATTCCCTTTTTCTCATATTTTTGATAGATATGCACCCATGATGAGGATAATAATGAATTATTTCACTTGTGAGTGAAGGTTTTCCCGCCTCTACTCTTACCACATCCATTGTCTTATGCATTTCACTCGAGTTAGGATGTTGCATATACCATATTATCTTTTCCGTAGCATTGAAAAAATGGCTTACATTGTGAAAAAGAGAGATTACAATCATCAAATGAAAAGCCTATTTCATCATTCACTCATCAAGATGGTGGTCACGCATCAGCTATAGCAGAAAATCATTCCATGGGAGACCTTCATTGCCAATAAGGTTTTCACTACTCCACCTGGCCATCATCAGAAGGATATCCATTCCTCATCTCATCCTCCCATTCCTACTTCTCCATCACATCCCATTAATCATGCATCATGATCCACTCACATCCATTCACCTCATGTTGATCCTCCCTCATCATCTTTTCACAATCCTTCACCATCATCTCTTGATACCAGAGCTTCAAGTAGTGAAAGAGATATTGGGACAAATGGCACTAAAATGCATGATATTGAGCCTTTTCCTTTGACCTATCAGAGAGGCCACAGGAATTTTTTTTCTTCAATTGAGGTGAAAGGGGCCATGCCTTCTTCATCATAAAAATAGGTTGATAAGGGAAATGAAAAGGTTACAGAGCATACTATTGTTTAGGAGGAGGATAAACATGAAACTGAGCAAGAGTTTCAACTAATTTACCTTAATGATGAGGATGAGGAGAGGATCACAAATATTTTGATCAAATGTAAGGATTCCAAGATTAGTGAGCTTCAAGCTAATCTTGGTGCGGCAAAGAATGTGATTAACTATTTTGAGTTAGAGAATCAGTAGTTAGAGACAAAGAAGGCCATCAGTGAGGTCAGGGAAATCAGAGTTCAGAAAGAGGCCGGAAAGGTCAAGGCTTTGCTAGAGGAGACCTTGGGTAGATATGAGGATAGTGATGATGAGGAAGAACAACTTCCTAGGTAGAGACCAAGGACAATTGGGTGGAAGAAGGCTTTAGCCCGGGAAAGGGAGAAAGACGCAGAATTGGCAGAGCATCTCACTCCAAGTGAGCTTCTTGCCATAGAAATTAGCAAGGATAGAGAATCTTCTCTAGAGAGAGATAATTTTCACCTAGAGGGTCAGCTATAGAAGGCCAAGAAAGACACTGACATGCAAAGGAAGATGGAAAAACATTATGCCATGAGAAAAAGGATTGCAAGGGCCAAGGTCAAACGATCCCATGCAAAGATTCAAGATCTAAATGAGGCAAAAGAGAAGGAAAAATTGAATATTCTTGCTGAGGTGTCCCTCCAAGCCTCCCAACCATGATCAGCAAAGCAAAATCAATTTTTGGCACTTTGGTGAGAATTTTGAATTTTTGACAGTTTGGCTTGCAGAAAATTGAGCCAAATGCGCAGTGCCTCTGCCTCTTCACTCTTTATTGGGCCATATAAATGGAAAAAATTCAACATTTTCATGTTCCTCATGCCAATTAAATCAACCTAGGAAAATTTCAGAACATTTGCAGCAAAACTGGTCCCTCAAAAAGGCAAAAAACTACCTAAAAATCACCCTTCTGCCATCATTTTGGCACTAGCATTGCGCATTTAGCAGACTTGGGAGAAGTGATTTTTGACTAGGAAAATGGCCATGATTATATAAAGAGGAACCAGATTTGGAAATTATACTTAGATACCTTTCCAATCAGCCATTATGTAGCTCATTTGGACACTGGGAAGGCCTCCAAAAGTTAGTTGTAAAACAGACCATTTTCTCAGTCTTGGCGCTGCATGTTTGCATTGGCGTTGTGCCCCTATACCTTGGAGCTGCGCCCTTACCAGGAGTTATTGAAAAATATATTTTGAGGCCTTAAAGTAAAAATTTTTCCAAAATTAGCTCAAATAGTTAGGTTAGACGTTATTTTTGCAATAAATGAGTTTTAGATATTTTTCCTTGGGCCTTGCATGGTCTCAAAGGTCAAAATGCATTAACTATGTAATGAATGACATTTGAAACCCTAGATAGGCTTTACCTCCTCATTTTTTAGATAAATACTGCATGTATGCTTCATAGTTTTTGTTGGTTGATTGTTGAGCTAAATATTATATAGACTTTGAGTTGTGAAAGAAGTTTGGCTTTGGTGCTTTGTAGCTATTTGGATTCAATATCAATGGAAAAAATACATTTGTAGGATTCATGAACTTGGTCAAATGGTGATGTTATTCTAATCTTATTATTGTTTCCTTTTGTTTTCCACTTTGTGCATCAATTTCTATTATAACATAGCAGAAAATTTGAATAAGATATGTTGTTTAGAGGCACCTTAATTCTGTCTTCTTTCTATTGTTTAAATGCTTTCCTCTTCTAGGTTTGATTGGAGAAATTATGAGTTCCATGCTCTCCATTTCCATCTAGTTTTTTTTCTTGAGATTAGCTCAGTAGAGTATGGCTAAAGAAGTTTATGGTTTGCCCTGTCCTTTAGTTCTGCTTGAAATGTTGTTCTGAAGGTTTTCTTTGAAGTTTTCTTAGTATGGTTTAGGCTAAAGAAGTTTATGGTTTGCCCTGTCCTTTGGTCTATCTTGTAAAGTAATTTTAAAGTCTTTGAAGTCTGATTGAAGAACTTAGGAGTTCCCTTATCTTTAATCATTACTGAAATGTTATCTTAAATTTTTTATTTTTATGAAAGTGAATAGCTAGAGAATTTAGGACTTCCTTGCTCTCTAGGGTTCGCTGGATTGTTGTTTTAAAGTTTATTTGATAAAGTTAGGCCAAAGAAGTTTATGGTGTGCCCTGTCCTTTGGTTCTTTCTTAAGCATAGTGATCTTAAAGACTCTTCTTGTTCTAGTATATGCTAAAGGATTCTTCATTTCCCCTTAAACCTACTAAAATCACAACTTAATGTTCATTTCACGCCCACATAAGCTATTAAGATCAATTAGGCTTTGTTAAATTGCCCTATGAAACACCCTGTTTTCTCCTTGTGATTTACAAGAATGAAAAGAATAAACACTGTAGGGGCCACATCAGAACCACTTTGGAATCCTAGGACCTAGCCTTCCTGGATTCAGAGAGGGATCTCTCTATTAAGTGTTTTGAAAGGATATATCTTCATGCTTTGTTTATGATATTAGGCTAGTTATGAAGCTCTTAGGAACTTATTTGTTTTGGTTGGAATGGTTATCATTAACTGAAGAGGTTAGTTGAAGGGTGAAGGTGAGAGTAAATCGAAAGAATATTTCGGCTGAAAAGATAGGTCATGAAACAGTATTAACCCATTGGGCTATGGAGTTCCAAAAGGATTTAATTGTACAACAATTCTTCAAGGGTTTCCATAGGGCTAGTCATCTATATCAAAGGATATTTTAGATTGAATTGTGATATGAAACATTAAGATATTGTGAAAGAAGCAAAGCTAATAATCAATTAAGAATCTATTAACTCCACTAAACAAGAAAATCCTTTCAAAGTAGTTGTTTGAAGCAAGCCAAAGGATAGGGAAAACCATAGAATTCTTTGGGCAGACTTGTAATAAAGAAAAATTTTAAGACAACAATGCAGTAATCCTAAGGATACTTTTAGAAAGGAGAAAACATATAAGAGAACAAGGAAAATAGTTTAAGATCAGACAGAAACTATGAATCTAGCCTGCTTTTGGCATAGTCTCAAGGGATCTTTCAAAGCAACTATTAAAGACTAGCCAGAGGAGAGGGAATATCATAGACTTCCCTGATTGAGACTCTACTGAGAAATTAAGAATCCTCCTATCAGACCTTAGCAGAAGAAAACATAAAGATAAATCTTTTCAGAGAGAAATAGGGTACTTTGACAATAAATCCTAATCTAAATTTCCTATTCTTTATCACAGAAAATGGATAGCGTGTAAAACATAAGGAAAAACAAATAAAGAGAGGAAAAACATCACCATTAACATAGACCAGGATCCTGTGAATTAGCTTGTTTTATTGATGTTCAAACCAGTTACATATTCCAAGTCCAGCAGGTCTTTACAACTCAAAAATTCTCTATCCAGCCTAGTATTCTTTAACTACTCAACAACTCTTCAGCAGCAACCCAACACTCAATAATAATCCAACCAACAACAACAATGAGCTCCTCATACAGTATTTATAGATAAATGAGGAGGTGGAGTGAAATAAAGGGTCTCTAATTGTTCATAAGCGATAGATTAAATGCTTTTGACCTTTGATACCATGCAAAGCCCAAGGAAAAATGTATTTAAGTCTAACTCTGCATTACATTAACTCTTTTGAACTACTTAGTTGCCTTTTTTGACCTTTTAGGCTTTTTAGGAAGGCTGGCAATAACTTCTGAGCTGTCTATTGGAAATATATCTGACTATAATAAATTTATGTGTCTTTTTGAGGTAAATTAGGCCTGCAGGTGGTATTTTTTAGTCTTTGGTGAAGTAAATGCTTTGGTGATTTGGAATTTGAAGCAATCTGCCTTGCTGATCTGTATGATTATTGCTTTAACTCCTGATTAGGCCTTTGATATTTTTTTTTTACCTTATTTGTCATTTGATTGTCTCTGTCCTTTCGGCTGACTGTTTTAACTTTAATTCATTTATCTTTACACTATGATCTTTATCATTAATCTGCTAGTTAAGGGTTTAATCTTCGAGCTTTATTCCTTAACCTTTAATCGTTGCTTTTCGTACATTTAATATTCACTGATCTTCTTGATTTTTGGTGTACAGGTGTCTCTCTTTTCGGCGTTGGAGGGGTTAATGATCAGTCAATGTTCATGATGCATTTACTGATCTGTAAAATCAAACCCTTTGACCTCCCTTTCTACGTGATTTTTCCTTGAGGATCATCATCCTAGGCTCTTTGTGACTTAAATTTGCTATGGGAGAGCTAGCTCATTTTTCCTCCACTAAACCTGTAACTTAAAACATAAAAAATATTATAAAAACTTGGGTTCGTGGATAAAAATGCGATCAGAGGCTTTGGTGAGGGCGAAGGAGTGATGTGGAAGAGAAAAATGCATGGATAAGAGGATTCCATAGGCGGAATTACATAGAACAGTGTTTTAAATTTGAATCTGGTGTGAAGATGGGAGGAAGGTGGTTTTACGGTGATACCAGGGTGGTATTCGTGCATAGGTTTCATGGTAAATGGTTTCAGCCTTGACGGACGCGATGCCATACAAGAGCTGACACGCATCCTCAGGAAACCACCCATTTTGCATTGAAATGGGGCGTTAACTCATTTTGGTGAAATGTACATGAAAGTGATCATGGGCTGTTGGATCTGAGGGAGCCAGATCGACAGTGGGAAAAGGGTGTGATCGACAGAGTTAATTGGTCGAAGGGTAATGGTGGGACCGGTGGTGGACGTTAGCAATTTTGTCAGGAAGTGAAATATTATCGGGCAGGGTTTAGAACCGAGGATCTACGGCAGCCATTAGATTTGAAGGATCCACGGTCCAGATCTACTCGTAGGAATGCATGGTCAGAAAAGTGATTGGGAGAAGGTATAAGGGAGAAGAGATGATCGTCGTTGGATCAGGATGATCGACAATCAAGATTGATTTGGGAGATGAACGAGTGAAGGAGTTCGGGAAATGGAAATGGGAAGGAAAGAAGCCCGATGGTCGTTGGATCAGGACGATCAATGGTCCAGATCATATCGGCAAAAACATAGTCATGGGGGAAAGATAAGAGAAGGGGGCTAAATATTAAGGCGGAGAGTATGGTCTTGTGGGAAAGGGCTAGGACTGGGTGTTAAGCTGAAAAGGGGTTGAAGGTTTAGTGCTTGATTGCAGGTTTCGGTTCATATGAAGAAAGGGGCGAATGGCTTAAGCCCAAAGGGGCCTAAGGCTTGTTTTGACAAAAGGTCAGAAGTAAGGCTAAAAGGAGGTTTTTTTAAGCCTTTTTGAAGGTTCTGATAGGGTAAATAAGTGGATTTAAACCAAGAAAAAAAGTTGTCTATGGTTTTAAAGGGTTTTGGAAGCATTTTTGGGTGGAGTGAAGGGTAAATGAAGGGGAAGAAAACCCTTTTCAAATGGGGAGATGACTTGTTAGGATAGGGATAAATAATGAGTGGAATGGAGGAACTTGGGAGGAAATCATGAAGGTGAAATGATGGAAAAAGGTGGCTTGAAAACAATATTCTTTGGTAACAGCAGGGCTACTTGAAGGATTGAGTAAAGTTTATCAATGAAGTGAGTTCTTAAAGATAATGAACGTAGTGAGGTTTCAAGAAAACACAAGATTTTCATAAAAATTTGTTTCTTGAAAACTTAAGGGATATTTAGCCATCATGAGATATAACAGAATTTATAGATGGCTAACAGTGGCTCCACTTAGGGAGGGAAGCTCCATGGAGGTGTCAAGAACCTCAGAGAATAAATCTCTAGAAAGTAGAATAGTGCATTTTTCCTTGATTTTGACATTTCTCCTTTCCTTTGATGATCATTCTCCTTAAAAAGATGATATGCAGAATCACAACAAGATTATTTTTCTCCCAAAATTCTACCTACAAAACCTACTTTCCTAACATTTTTTCTTCAATGAGTGCACTTATACTTGCAACCCCTTTGACATCAACATTTATTTATTTTATTCAAAATAGGAAAATAATCTAATTCCACCCTTATATCTTCCAAGAGTTCAGATTAAACAGTTGAACTCATTATTTCTCTACCTAATCTAGCTATCTGGCAAGATTAGATTGTTTGAAAAAATTTCGTTCTCTATTCTACAACAAGAAATTTAAAACATAGATAGAATCAAGATTATATAGTCTGATTTTCTATGGGGCTATGGAATTTTGTACAAGCTGCACATAGAAATTATTTGCAGAAATTTAAAACAAAAACTGTGAAGGCTTAAGCTCTAAAATTTTCTAAGCATCCTTCTTTCTTTCTTTGGTTCAGATTTTGAGCTTGTTAGAACCATTTTCTTTCCTTCCTAATCTATTCTACTGATAAGCCAAGTTTAAACAGTTTGGAAATTCTTCATTCACTAACCTATCAGCATAAATTCAAAGTTATTCAATCAAGATTGGGTTGTATGTCTGAATAATCATATTTTCTTTTCAAGCTGTGGCATTTGGACTTGCACACTTTTAGATTTTTCTTCTTTTTTAGTATGGGACTGTGCCTTTTCTTTTATCTGCCCTCTTTTATCTTTTTCTCTTATTTTTGTATTTCATTTTTCAAACTTTCTTTCAAGCAATGTTATTTACAATGAATTAAAGAGTTTTGAACCAAGACTTTTAACAAAAATAATGTTTGAGCATCCTACCATTGACAGGACCTCCAAAAAGTTATGTTCCATCCATCTCCTGAAGTAAGAATGCATTGTTACCTAAAGCAGAATGAACTAGATAAGGGCCTTTCCATAAATTTGCAAAATTTCCATGTTCTCCCTTATCTTCTCTCCTAGAATCCTATTTCAAAACTTTATCACCAGTGTTGAAATCACTTGATTTTTTTCTTTTATCAAACAAATTCTTGATGTTTTCTTGTACTTGCTGTGCTCTATTGTAGACTTCCTCTCTGGTTTGCTAGAACTATACAGTCTGATTAATTCTTCTTAACATATCGCCTCCTTCTGACTATATTTCTTAGATCAACTTCATGACTGGCACTCCCAAACTGGTTAGGAATATTGCATCTTCTCCATAAACTAGATGATAAGGGGACATTCCAATTGAATTTTTAATGGTCAATCTATCTACCCAAAGTGCATGTACTAGCTTGTTGTGCCATGATTTTTTATTCTCTTCCAACAACTTCTTGATTATGTTTACCAAACTCTTGTTTGAGGATTCTTCCAACCCATTACCTTGAGGGTAATAAGTTGTGGAATGGCCCAATGTAATTTGATATTTATGACAAAAATCAACCATATTTTTGGATCCAAACGCAGCAAAATTGTCAGTGATAATTTTCCTAGGACAACCAAATCTAGACAAGATATGGTTTTCAAAAACAAAAATGATGACTGAGTCTATGGCATTCCTAGTAGGGATGGCTTCTATCCATTTGGTAAAGTAATCAGTTGCTGTGAGGATCCATTTGTGTTGGGCAGATGAGACAGGATGCATTTACCTAATGAAGTCTAGATGTCATTGCTGAAAAGGAGCTTCAACAATGATAGGATGTAGAGGTAAGGGTAGCAATTTTATTTTTCCTTCAAAGATTTGACATTTATGACAGGCAATGACCATTTTGTGAATATCTTGAAAGAGGGTGGGCCAATAGTAACTAGCTCTAAGGATTTCTTTTCACAGTAGTTTTCCAATAGAGGTGGCCTCCACATTCTCCTTCATGGAACTCATGCTTGATCTTATCTGCATCACTCTCAGGAAAACATTTAAGCAATAATCCACTAACATTTTTCCAATATATCCATTTATCTAAAATGCAGTAATGTATAGCTTTTAACTTTAGAAACCTTGTCTTTGTTTTAGACAAACCAGGAGGTACATTAAGATTAATTAGCACATACAAAATATCAGCATACCAAGATGATTTCAGAAAATAGTCTTCAATGAGTGGATTTTCCAACTCCACCTGTTCATCTAATGCATCAAACATCTCTTATATCAAATTCTTGTAAGTTTGATTCAGCCATTAATTTTGCTAGTCCTTGACCTTTTATGAGCTTAGTGGGCTTGATTTATAAGTCATATTCTAATGTTACAACAATCCACTTTCCTCTTTTGCCATCTAGATCTTGTGTCAAGATGTCTTTCACCAGTGAATAACACAGAAATGTAATGATGTGTGAGTGTAAAATGTAAAACCTGAAAAATTTTAAGGCTTTGACTAAGGCAAAGGCCTATTTTTCCATTATGTTATATTTCAGAGGTGCATCTCTTAATGCCTTGCTGAAAAATGCAATAGGCTACTCTTGTCCCTTCATGTTGTTCAGTAATAGGACAACAACCACTATATGTTCTGATGCAAATAAAAAATGAAGAAATCTTTTGTAAAATTAGGACTGATAAGAACTAGTGTTTTGGTAAGTGCCTGTTTTACTAGCTCAAATGATTTCTTTGTTCTAAGGTCCATTTAACTCCTTCTTCTCTTTTAAGCATATTTGTCATGTTTCTGAGGAGTTCAGCTAGGTTGGGTATGAATATTCTCAAGAAATTAATCTTCCGAATGAAATATTGAAGTTCCTTGATTTTTCTAGGATGATTGATTTGCAATATACCCTCAATCCTCTTTGGGTCTATCTTTATCCCCTCTTCAGATATGATATGACCAAGAAGTTTACCTTCTTGGAGACCAAACAATGTTTTCTTTGGTTTTAAGGATAAACCATATTTTCTGCATTACTCAAAGACCTTTCTTAGGTGTATTAGGTGTTCTTCTTCTATTTTGGAATAGACTGTGATGTCATCTAAGTAAATCACGATGAAGTAACATATTTCTTCTAAGAAAGCAATATCCATGGCTCTCTGGAATGTGGCACCAACATTCATTAAACCAAAAGGCATTTTCACATACATGAAAGTTCCCCAAGGTGTGGTGAAGGCTGTTTTAAGTTGATCATCAGTGTGTACCAATACTTGGTTGTATCCTAAGAAGCCATCTAGCAAAGAAATTATTTTTGAACCTACTACCCTTTGTAAGATGTGATCCATTTTGGGCAAGGGATAGTTGTCCTTTAATGAGGCCTTGTTTAAGTTTCTAAAGTCTATACAAAGCCTTATCTCTCATGTTTTCTTCCTAACAGATACAGGATTTTATACCCATTCTGAGTATCTCATAGGGACTATAATTCCAGCATCATACATTTTTCTAATTTCTTTCTCTACTAGAGGTAATTGAACAGGGTTGATTCTGCGCAATTTCTTTTTATAAGGCTTCTGGTTTTCTTTGAGGGGTATCTTATACTGAATTGTTTCTGTATCATATGATTTTAAATCTTCATAACTCCAAGCAAATACATCAGAAAACTCTCTAAACAACTCAAGATATTTCGGTTTTATGTGAGCTGGCAGTGTTTTAGATAATTTGATCATTTTAGGCTTTTCTTTACTACCTATATTACATTCTTCAACATCAGTTTCAGTAGGCTCTATTTTTTCCTTTTTGGCAACATCATTAAAGTCAAACAATTCTTCTGGAGGCACTAGTCCTTTTGGCAAGCTTTCGGTTTTGGATTGCAGCACTTCTAGATCTTATTTTTATAAATCTATTTAGTTTTCTGTTTTATGTTTTGATTCTTTGGTTAACAAATTTATATCAGCAACCTCAGGAGATTATTCTTCTTTAAAAGGTGTTTTTTCCTCAGTAGGACAATCTTCTTCATACTTTGAATCTGAACTTGGCATTTCAAATTCATTTCTGGACTGGAGGAAGTCTTCTATTTGTTTATCTCCTTAAAAGACTTTCCATTATTTTTCATTGTCTGGGACTGTTGGTCTATATTTGACTTGAACTATGTATTGCTTGCTTTAATAAGGTTTCAGATAGGTACTAGCAGCAAAGGCTAATCCATTGGCGAGAATATTTTGGTTTCTAGGGACAAAAGTGAGTTCAAATTCTACAAATGATTTCAGGAGGTCCATGGCATCATCTCTATAGGCTCTCATTCTGGGATGTTTAGAAGTGTATTCTCCATTTACTTGCCTAATTATCAATTCTGAATCCCCATGAACAGTTATCCTCTTGGCTCCTAGTTTTTTTAGCAAGTGTAGTCCTAGGAGGAGTGCTTCATATTCTACTATGTTGTTGGTGCACCAAAATTTTAATATATATGAATGACCTTTAGCATGATTGTTCTCAGTGTTGTGCACACATATGCCTGCCCCTACACTAGTTTTAGTGCAAGACCCATCAAAACCCATGCTCCAAAGAGGACTGCTTTTGGATTCATCATTAATTTCCTTTTTTTCCTCTATGTTTTGTTTATTTTGAATGCCACTATGTTCTTTTTGAGGGTCTGTACTATGTTTGTCTTTGTCTTGTTCCTCAAGGTTTTCAATGTGCTGAGGAATTTATCCTTGATTGTTATGATTTGCACTATGTTGATGACTGTTTTGATGCTCAAGACCTTCATTTTGTTTGTTGTGATTCTTTGATTTAGAAAATTGTTTTGGTGATTCCTCCATTTTTTCCTCTCCTTATATGGCTACCACTATGTTGGTGGAAATTTCATTTTCTAATCCTTCCTAATTAGGAATCTCATCATTGTAAAGAATGAATGATTCAAGGTCAGTATGTATAGAATAAAGAGAAAAGTTTTCTAGTCTTTATTGGATACTCACCATGTATTTCATGTGTGTTTCCCTATAAAGTCTTCTAGGTTGATTGAAGACAGAGATGGTGGCATAATTCATATCCATTTGCATAGTGCCTTGCAACTTAGCACCCCAAGATCTTGAAAGAAGCATGCCATTTTTGGGGGGTATATGTTGTGTAACCAACTCCAAAAATAGAAGAAAAGAGATACCAACGCCTTAGAAATAAGCCACTTTGAGGGGGCAGCCTCTAATACATTACATAAATGAAAAATTCTTGGATGATACACTTTAAAAAACCTCCTTTCTATATATAGGAGTCCATGGGGCCATAATGTAATCCTAGTGGGCCACAATGTAGTCCTAGCCGACCTAACAATAATAATTTAAGGGCACAATAATAACAAAATGGGGGTTACAAGGGTACAATAAGGGGGTTACACTAACAATAATAAGGGACTATACTAGTGATATAGGGACCTAACATGCCCCTCTCCTTCAAAAAAGTGTTGTCCTCAACACTTGAGTAGCTCCGGGTGCTTTTGTATAAAATTCTCATCCTCCCATGTAGAATCTTCAGTGGATAAGTTCTTCCACTTGATGAGATATTCTGAAATTGATCGATTTCGTAGCTGTCGAGTTCTTGTTTCCATGACTGCTTCAAGTTCCAATATGGTTTTTCCTTCCTCATCAAGTTCTGGAAATATTGTTTGAATTGGAAGATTTTCACCTAAAACCTTCTTTAAGCATGAAACATGGAAAACTGGATGTACTCGCGAAGAAGTAGGAAGCTCCAATTTGTATGCCATAGAGCTAATCTTTTGCAACACCTTGTAAGGACCATAGTACATTGGTGATAATTTATTATCCTTCTTAGCTTGCTTGAGGGACATTTGTTTGTATGGTTGTAGCTGTAAAAATACCCAATCTCCTACATCAAAACTTCTCTCGCTGCGATGTTGATATGCCTGCTGTTTCATTCGATTTTGTGCCAAATTTAGGTTATCCTTTAAGAGTTGGAGAAATTCTTGCTAATGCTCAATGTGATCTTCCACTGCTTGAACCTTCGAATTTTCTCTTAAAGATGATGTGATGGATGGTGGATGATATCCATAAAGTGCCATAAATGGGGTCATTTTTGCTGCAGTATGGAAGGAAGTGTTATACCACCATTCAGCAAGAGGTAACCACTTGACCCATTGTGTTTGTTTATCAAATACAAAACAATGAAGATATCCTTCCAAACATTTATTTACGATCTTATTTTGACGATCAGATTGAGGATGATAAGATGAGCTATGAGCTAATTGAGTACCCAAACAAGAAAATAACTCCGTCCAAAAATTTCCAGTAAAAATGGGATCTCTGTCGCTCACAATAACCCTTGGGCTTCCATGTAGCTTTTGAATTCTGTCCATAAATGTAGTAGCAACCGTACTTGCTTTAAATGGATGAGATAAAGCACAAAAGTGTGCATACTTGGTAAGTCTATCAACTACCACCATGATGACACTCTTTCCTTCGGACTTAGGTAAACCCGTGATAAAATCCATTGAAATCTCCTCCCAACGTTGACTTGGAATGGATAAAGGTTGTAGAAGTCCCGGGGTCTTAATTGTTTCCACTTTATTCTGCTGGCAAACCAAACATTCCGCTACAAACTTTTGAATATCAGATTTAAGGCCATCCCAAAAAAATTCTTTCTTCACCCTATGGTAAGTTTTTAAAAATCCTGAGTGTCCTCCTAAAGGAGAAGTGTGCAATTCCAGAAGAATCTTTTTTTTTAGTTGGGAATTATTACAAAGATATAAGTGATCTTTGTACCATAAAGAATCATTTTTCCAACTAAATGTATCAGATGTACTAGGATCTTGCTACAACTTTTTAATGAGTGTCCATACATCTTTGTCCTTATTCCATTCATATCTTGCTTCAGTTATCCAATCTGGTTGGATAATAGAAATGGCACAAAGCAATGCTTCCACCTCTTCATTCTTTCTTGAGAGTCCATCTGCAACAACATTAAGCTTTCCTTTTTTATAGATTATTTCAAAGTCATAACCCAACATCTTTGTGACCCATTTTTGCTTCTCTTCTGATGATAGTCTTTGTTCCAAAAAGTGTTTAAGACTATCATGATCAGTTTTTACCTTGAAGTGTCTTCCCATTAGGTAAGTCTAACCATTTCTTTAGTACACTCTGATGTTACTACTGTTCCTTCTCATAAATGAGGTTTAAACGTACTTATGATTAATTGACTTTCAAAAGCAATGGGTCTTCCTTCTTAAATTAAAGCTACACCAATTCCATTATAGGCATCCATTACAATAAAAAGTTTGTGAAGTACGCGCCATTAAGACCGGTGTAGGCTACATTACCTCCTTAAGACATTCAAAAACCTTGAATAGCAAGAGTCATGAAAATACCATCTTTCTTCCAATAATGTTGTTAGAGAGTCTTGCTATTCTCCCATAATTCTTAACAAACTTGCGATAATACCCTGTTAACCCGAGAAATCCTCGCAACTGCTTTATGGTTGTGGGGACTCCATTCCTTAATGGATTTAATTTTGTTAGGGTCTACCTTAACACCCTCGTGAGATACAATATGACCCAGATATTCCACCTCTTGTACTCCAAAGAAACATTTGGATGTTTTTGCATATAATTGTTTCTCCTGCAATAATTTGAGCACCCTGTCAACATGTTCAACATGATCCTTCCAAGACCTGCTGTAGATTAGTATATCATCAAAAAATACTAGCACAAATTTTCTAAGGAAGGGTTGGAAAATGGAATTCATCAACCCTTGAAATGTAGAAGGTGCATTGGTAAGGCCAAAAGGCATGACCAAAAATTCATAATGACCCTCATGAGTTCGAAATGTTGTTTTTGGAATATATTCGGTCTTCATTCTAATTTGATGATATCCTGAACGAAGATCCAACTTGGTAAAATAAATTGCTCCATGTAATTCATCCAATAATTCATCAATCACAGGAATGGGAAATTTATCTTTAATGGTGAGCTTATTGAGCTCCCTATAATATGGACACATTCGCCATGATCCATCCTTCTTGTGTACCAATACTACAGGAGCAGAGAAAGAACTTTGACTAGGTTGAATTATACCCGCCTCTAACATTTCTGCAATCATACGTTCAATTTCACTCTTTTGGAAGTAAGGATGTCTATAAGGCCTGATGTTTGGAGGAACACTTCCTGGAATCAAATGAATAGCATGATCATGATCACAAATAGGTGGGAGTCCTTTGGGAGTTTCAAACACCTTGGAATGATTGTCCAAAACTTGTTGGAGATCTGCAGAAATAGATGATTTTGATGTTGGAACTTCTAGTGAGCATAATTGTGAAATTACGCCTCGTTGTTCTTTCTTTAGAAGCTTTGTCATGACATTAGAACTTATTATCCTTCCTGGCTTCCCCGTAATACCCCGTAATTCGACTTCCTTTCCTTCTGAAAAAAATTTCAAGAAAAGTTCTTGAAAATTAAAAGCTACCGTCCCCAAAGATTGTAACCATTGTACTCCTAGTACAACATCAACACCTCCCATGGGAATGGAAAGCATTGGACTAGTCAATACATATTCCCCCATGGTTAGCTTGATATTATGGCATTTTCCAGAGCAATTTATAGTTCCTCCATTTGCAACCATCACTTGACATTCAGGTGCTGGGTATAGGAAACAATTTAATTCCTTGGCTACCTTACAATGAGTAAAATTATGGGTGCTACCTGAATCAATCAACACTATTACCTTTTTCTTCTTGATTTGTCCTTATATCTTGAGAGTTTGAGGAGTGGTAATTCCTGCCAGTGCATTACACGATATGGTCGGATTCATTTCTTCCTCTTCTAGGGTTGGTTCATGGTGTATATCCTCTTCTTGTTCATTTTCTTCTTCCTCTTCACAATCTATGTAAAATAATTTCTTCTCAGCACACTTATGACCTTTAGTGTATTTTCTATCACAACTGTAGCAAAGCCCTTTTTCTCTTTTTCTTCCAATTGTTGTGGTGTCAACCTTGTAGGTTGTGGAAATCTAGACATAGCAACACTTCCTTCTTTATAGAATTGAGTGGTAGGCTTCCTTGTCGCCATTATTTTACATTCAACTTTTCTTGCCAACCTGAATGCCTTCTCCAATGAATCCGGTTCCAAAACATGAACTTCATGTTGGATGTTATCCTTTAGAGTGCCTATGAAGAGATCGATCCTATGTTCCTCTGGAATATCAGTTACCCTTATATTCAATTTTTGGAAGTCCTCAATGTGCTGCCCCACTAAACCCTTTTGTTTGAGATTTATCAATTGGCTAAAGGTGTTGCTCTTTGTATCCTCATAATGTGCTATCATTTCCTCCGTAAAAATTGACCAAGTGACAATTTTTTTACGGGAGCAAAGCCATCGATACCATACAAATGTATTTTGTTCTAAATGTAAAGTTGCAATGCCTACCTTTTGTGTGTTTTTCACATTATGGAGATCAAAATATTGCTCCATCTGTAGTATCCATGTTACAGGATCCTTTCCATCAAACTTCCTCATATCCATTTTTGGAATATGGTGGTTCTTCCCTCCAACATTATAGTTTATGAAATCATGATTAACATTTATTTTGTTCTCATCATGAGTTTCCTCTACTATATTTTCACCATTAGGAAACATTTCTTGTATCAACTTTGTCAAACCTTCCATGTCTGTTTTTAGATCATTCTTCATGTTTTCCATGTTTTCTTTCATTTTTTCATCGATCTTAGCTTCCATGTCATCCATCTTAGATTCCATGCCAGCTTCCATGCCATCTATCTTAGCTAAACCATCCATCTTGGATTTCATGCCTTTCTTCAAACCATCCATCTTAGTTTCCACGCCTTTCTTCAAAACTTCCATGTCATTTTCTATTTCTCTTTGCGAGAGCGAAATTTTTTGCACTTTCTCTTGTAATTTTGATATGTCATGTTGCCATTCTTAGTCTTCATGAGTCATAGGAGCTCTCTAAAGTCTTAATGGGTGTTGAATTCTTTTTAGGGGCCATTTTAGAATCCAATACTGATATCTATTCTGTTATGCCCTTACCAATCAATTCAACGATTCTTCAAACAAGACTTATGCCTAATTCGGAAAAAAAAATACTTACCTTTTACTTTCTTTGAGAGCTCGATATTGAAGTGTATTATATCTTTGTGATTACGGATCTTGATATCTGAAGTCGACATAGAAGTAATATCTAAATTATCTTTTGAATTCACAGTCTGACCTAATTGGATTCTCCAAGACAAATTCTAATGTCCAATGCAACACAATGACCTAATTATGGACTAGTTTGGTAGGCGAACTTGTATGACTTGCCACGTGTCACTTTGTTTTTCCTTTGTCTCACGGGAAATTGAGCGCTAATATAAGCTGACCTTGTTGCAACCACTTTTCACCATTTATCCGTGCGGTTCCAATGAGAGGGGGGTTATTGAACTTTTCCCACGATCACCTCTTTGAGATGTAATTCATGAGCCTGAAAAAGCACTACCTTCCACAGATCATATCTCCAAAAATATTTCGAACCAAGCTTTGAAATTTTTTGAAAAATTTTCTCTAGATTTCAGCTTTGCACCTGTTAGAGTCGGTCCTTACAGCCCTCTGTCAGAGATATTTTCGCTTTTTGCATATCATTCTTAGGTGTCTCCCTCGTTCCACTTCGTTGCGTTTCGCTAGGGGCATGCCATTGACTAACGAGGGGGTCTGGTTGTCTTGTGTTTCCTCATGCTTGTACCTGCAGGGCTAATTAAAATTCCTCAAAATCACTGAAGTTCATAGTCATTGCATTCATTGTCATAAATGATTAGTTTCGTTAAAAAGAGTCTTTAGTCCTAGAGTCTAGGGTTTTCAATCATTTGCATACATGTAATAAAAGCCCACAGGCCATGAGGTTGGTTTCAAAAGATTTCAATTTCACATTTTTATTATCAAAAACATTTGAAGACATTTCTAGTCCAAAACTCTGTTTCGGAACTAGAAATTGTCAAATTTCATTTTTTGTAATAATTGTATTTGTTTCACCATAAGAAGTATCATAGCAAACCTCTGATCTTTTCCAAAGTCAAATTCCAAATCCCTGCAAAAGACAACAAAGTATCATCAGTCCAAGATTCAGAAAAGTAATGAAAAAGCCAACGAAAAGCATTGTATTAAATGATCGAATGTCAAAGTGCCAAACATTATAAAAGTAGGTCATGGAGTAAATTTAAAATCAAATCTGATTTTATGAGATATTTTCTTCACATATAAATCATGGTAAACAATTTCATTTGCACGAATCCTCAAGGCAGAAATCGAGCTTGTGTTGTTGAAGGCCGAAGTCATGTTTTTCATAGTCGTGGACTGGATTGAAGGTGCGCGCTACTCACACAGGAGGCGCGCTACCCATATAAGGGGCGCTACGCATATAGCTTCCCCAGCCTTTGCAAAAGAACACGGGCGCTACGCATATGGTGCGCGCTAGGCGTTGGGTAGGCGCAATACGCACATAGTCACAGAGCCAAAAATTTTTTGCTCATGTGTCCAGTTTGATGTCACAACGGCTCCATCAACTTGCAAGTAGGTTTTTAATCATTTCTCAGTGATTTTTGAACAGGATTGTGGTGTTTTGAAGTGGGGAAATTAGTGCATTTGATGTGGAGAGGTGAAACCATATGTTCATAGCAGATTCATTCCTTAGGGTTTTAAATACATGTTGATGGCCTTGTGAAGATTTTCCCAGCTTGTATGGTTGATATATATACCTACGCATCTATTGTCAAAGTGTCACTGCCCTCACGCTCTCAGTTTATCATTTTACCACTGCTGTCATCGTCATTATATTACCACTGTCATGGATATTTGTTTCACTGTGGTCATTGTCACATTGTTTCTCATTTCCCATTGACAAACACAGTCTCATACTCATTTTCCCCTTTGACAAATTCTAGCCAATATTACAAAGGTTGCACATTACATTACACTTTTTTCTTATTTGTCAAATTCACTTATGATCAAAACAGAGACTGTTTTTGTGCCAATCCACTAAAACAGAGCTATTACCACTGTGACTTATTTTCTTATGATGTTTTGGTACATATGCAACATATTTGGGTTTTGAGAATACATTGAAACTTTTGACTTCACTACACCTATATCAACACACATATTGCAGACATCTTGTTTTCAAAGGCATGTCAGAGACAGATTCAGTTTATGAGCAGGAGTATGACAGTGATTACACAGCAGAGGGTAATGTGCCACGGAGGCCTCACAAAGGTGGCAAAGGTGGTAAGCATCTCAGGGAGGAGCCTACTTCTTTGGCTCAATTGTAGGCTTGCCCACTTGCAATGGATTGTTTTCAGCGTCAGTCATGTTTCCAATACTGTGAGATGATCTCACAAACCTAGCATCATCCTGAACTAGCTCGTCTATTTGTTCTACATTTACATGATGGCCGTGTAAACCTTGCAGGAGTAGATTTCATTCTGTCACCAGAGACTATTGCTCAGGCCACTGGGATACCAAATATAGGAGAGGAATGGAACAAACGTCAGAAGTTAGAGAAATTCCACTATGAGCCATACATCAAACCTGGGTATATGAGGCACCTGCGCAGGGTTTTTCCTTTCAGATTCCTGAAGTATGAGTTTGCACCACTGATGAAACTCATCATTCGGTATTTCAGTTGCGAGGGAAGATTCTCGTGTCTCTATGCGTACCATGTCCGTTTGTTGATGCATTTCACGAGGGTACGTATGATGAAAATTCCATACTTCATGTATCGCAACATAGAGAGGATGATGATTTTTGTATAGAAGAAGACCCCATCACAGTAGCATAGAAGTATATATCATTATGCACTAATCAAGATCGTAGCGGTACATCAGTTGACACAGCAGGGCATCACTTGGGAGGATTTCATCTCTCGTGACTTATTTACAGCGCCACAGCCGCTTCCTGAGGTAGTTCAAGATGAGGGAGAGCCTTCAGACCAGCCTGACATTCCTGAGATCGAGCATATCAGTGCTCCATTGTATGTGACATACCAGCGAGGCCACAGGGTCTTATTTGCAGCTACACGACAAGTACTATCTCCACCCGGGGTGGAAGGGGTCTCGTTGACTCCATCAGCAGAGCGAGTATTACCTCCACATGGGGTGGAAGGGGTCCCACCTTTTTCTTCAGCACAGGTACAGTTTCAAGACAGGGGCAAGAGGCCCATGCATGATGAGGGTCCATCAGGAGGTCGGGACACTGAGTTCACGATCATTAATGTTGATGCGAGCTCTCCTAGCTCGAAATTGAAAGAGATCATCCAAGAGAAAAAGGCCGAGAATGACATGCTGAAGGAGAAATTGCAGAGGGCTCAGTGGGTGATAAACCACAGAGCTCGCTCCTAACAACAAGCTAGAGGATGACTTCCACACTTTGTAGTACTTGGTAAGATAAGGCGAATCGACAATTGGCCCGGAAGAGACCAGGTGACATGACACCAGTTGAGCGAGAGACTGAACTCACGCATGTTAACATTCATCTGGAGAAGTTGTTGGAGAAGGCCAATAGAGACAAAGACATGCTTCATCACATGAAAGGTCATTATTGGGCTCGCATGCATGTCTGCAAAGCGAGAATGAAGATTCTGAAGAGGAGGTTGAGCGAAGCACTAAAATGGCGAAAAAGGCCTGATCCACTCCGGATTTTGGCCAAGGCTTCATTAGCTGGACATGATACATGATAGAGGGTCTTCGCTCCGAATTTGAGCAAATTCGGAGAAATTTTTGTCATTTTGAAATATTTTGGTCCAAAAACAGATTTTTCAGCTATACGAGTAGCGCGTCGACGTGCTCGCTTTTGTTTGGGACACTTTCTGAAGGAAAACTTTATATTTCTAGGTTTTTCATGGTAATTTATGCATGCTCAAGTATTTCTGAAGCATTTCATCAAGTTCTGGATGATCAAAAGGCCCAAAAACACCATGAAAACCACCTTGCTGCCACCTTTTGCACCAACAGGAAGTACTTCTTGGAGAATGAATTTTGGGAGGAGAAAATGAGCTCCAAATTGGGAAATTCCACTTGAGTTGGATAGCCAACATCCAGGGCTTTCCAACGAGCTATCATGAGCTCAATTTGGATGCCAGGAAGTGCCCCAAAATCAGGCTGAAAGGCACGCTACGCGTATGACTCAGGGGCGCTACGCATATGGATTTTTGGTCAATTTTTCACCTTCCAGCTCAGAATTTCGGCCAGTTGAACCAGTTTTTCTTGTGGATCAAATTTTTGAGCTATCATGATGTAAATTGATGGTTGGCATGTAACTTTGAATCACTTTTACCTCTTCTAGATGATTCACTCCTAAAAAGTAAAAATCAGATGTAAGAATCAGTTTCCTCCCTTTTAGAGGCAAGTTGTTTAGATGCCTATTTTCTAGTTCTTTGTTTAGAATTAGTTGGAACTGCTCCTAGAAGGAGGAATTCGACCCCTAGAGGTGTGGGAAGGGGTTAGGATGGTCTATATGATGTAATTTCTCAATCATTTTCAGAGGTTGGATAGGTTGGACTCTTGGGAAAGATTTTGGCACACAATTGTACATATTTTTCATATTTTGGCTAAGGAAAGATCAGAGGTTTTGCAGCACCTGTTGGGATTCTTGTGGCTTTCAGTTCTTGATGGTGTTTTCTCTCATTTTATTGTAATTTCTTTCATGTTTAATGTATGCCATTCCCTTCTTATGCTTCTGAAACTAAATGAATGAGTAAATGAGGTTGAATCCATTGATTTTAGTGCTCTGCCTTTGAATTTGTTTAGTTTTACATGTTTTCGCCTGTTTGGAGAGGATCCATGTTCTCCCTTGCCCTCTTCAGCTCCTTTTCATTCTGATCCATCCATATACTCGATCAAAAGCATCAATACTATTGCCTACCTCGCCCCAACTCGAATTCTGCAAAGATCTGACCTTATCCCTGGACCCAAAAATTGTTTTTTCACATTTCTCCAACAAAAACCCAAAAAATTAAAATCAAACTTTCCTATCTCTTTACTAGCCTAAAATCAGTATTCATTGTTCATTATAAGTCATCTCAACCCCTTTGAAGATCCTTTTCCGAGATAGACCCGGAGAGAGCCCTCTCCTGTCCTCGTAGGGCTAGTTACGAGGCTCAGCGTGGTTTGATGTAGCCTTGAGTTTTACCTTATTTCAGCCTAAGGTAGATTTGAGCGCTAACATAGTGGCGACCATACTGGGGAAAAATCTCAATGGTTTGCTTGTTGATGTGTTTGTTTCATGAGTCTTAGACGGAGTCTGAAGTCACGCCAGGTAGCTTTCGAAACGCTTTTGCCATGCATAAGCGGAAGTAGATAAATGCTGCTTCAGTCGATCTCCGGTAAGCTTGTGAATGCAGCACTTGATTTGCAAATCACCCCAGTATACTTGTTCGTTCTAGACCTTTGGATGATTGAGTCTAGAAGTCGATAGGCTGAAGATAATTGATTGTGTTCCTTGAACTTTTTCCCGAATAGATCAATACACTGGCTTCAAGAAGGCATACCAGATCAAATCTTGATCCAAATCCGCCTCCAGTATATGAAAACCCCAACCTAATCCCAATAATTTTCCGTCGAGAAGCTCCTATTGTTCCTTTGATCAAATCTCACTCATACCCCATTGTTTTTGAATACATTGATGATATTGAGTTCGACGATCAGTTTGAGTTATCATTGTTTGAAACCAAATCCGAAAGTCCCACTGGTTCTACCGTTATCAATCCTGAGTTCATCAAGTATTTAGAAGTTGAGCAAGCAAATATATCTATCGACAATTATATTCTGAATCTGCAAAATTCCATCGTGGCTACCAACATTCCCGAATTCATTGAATCTGCTTCACAAACTCTTGGACCGTCTGAAGTTGCATCTAGTTCACGGATTCCCACTGAACCTTCCTTTATCCCTACCATTCCCGTTCAACCTGAGATTTCTGATCAACAATCAGCAGTAGTTTCTCCTCTGTCTCCACTGCATACACCTCGTTCACCTACTTCTCCCATTCCTCCTGTTTCTTCGAGACAGTAGATTATAAATCTGCCAAGAGTCATGGCTGCCAGATTTGCACCTCTTGATTTTCCGGCCAATTTGGATCCTATGCCTGCTGATTACTAGAGAAAAATTCCTATATTCGATGGCACACCACAGAGTATATCAGCTCAGCAGCATATTGTCCGAATGACAGACTTTTTGGACCTGCATGAAGTTGATGCAGAAAATGTTTTAATGAGATTGTTTGCCCAGACTTTTGGAGGAGAGGTTCATAAATGGTTCAGAGCTTTACAGGCCAGGAGTATCAACACATTACAGGAACTTCAGAATCAGTTTCTAGATCGGTGGGAGATGAAGAAAGATTTGTTGCAAATCACTTCCGAGTATACCAGCATCAAGCGTAATCCTGGTGAGTCCGTTCAGGATTATATTATCAGATTCAATACAGTGTATAATGCAAATCCAGATGACTTAAGACCATCTAAAAAGTCAGCTCTTCTTAAATTCCCAGATGGTTTTGATCTGGAGATGGCTTATTCACTACGAGACAGAGATCCGCCTACCTTAGAAGATATGCAAAAGATTTCTGTTAGTGTTGAGGCGAATTTGAACGATAAGAGAGCACGGTTGAAAGCAGAGAAAAGAGTGACTATAAAGGAAGAGCCTTCCACATCTGTATCAGAACCGCCCTGGCTTCGTGAGATGGAAAAAATGTTCAAAAGAATGAACCTTGATAAACCAGAAACGCAGATTCGTAATCCAAACTACCGTGGCTAGAAGCAACCACAGTTCAGAATTAAGCAGCGTGAACAGACAGCACAAGAGCCGGCAGCCCAGCAGCAGATTAAAACACCTCTTTTGCAGAATTTTGTGAGTCAAGATTTAGACGATGATGATGATGTAGTAGGTGAGAAAAACCACTTCTTTACTCCTGACGATCTGCCTATTTACATTACTGAGGATGAAGAATATGGAGAAAGTTCAGCTGCACAAAAAGATGAAGATTTCATTTTAGCAAATGATGCAGATTTAGAGGAAGAATCAGATGATTACCAAAGAGGATATTTGAATGCTTTGTCTGCTCAACAGAAGCAATACTCATTGAGAAATAGAGATGTGCCCATAAATCCAATTCAGAAAAGAAAAGAAGCTTCAGCACCGAAAACGGATTCACCTATACCATAGAAGAAAGGAAAAGAAACAATTGATCCCGTAGCTAGTAAAGTATCATCAGCAGAAAAGGTAAATCAGTCAAGTATAATGAAGGATAAGGCTGAAAAGAAGGAAGTTCCGGTCAAAGAAGTCGAAAGAGTTTCAGCATTTAGTTTGGAAAATTAAATTTCCAAATTAAAAATATCTATTCCTTTGACAGAAATCATGAAGAACAGTAGCTACCGCGATCAAGTCTCCAAAATTCTGAATTTTGATCCAATGTTTGACACGGTAAATGTTGAAGATGATCAGCTAGAATTGATTTTCGGGCCTGCATTAGATGGTGAGTCCCCTGACAGTGATGTTCCTCCCTTTTATATCAGTTTGAGGTTGCATGAATATGTATTGCACAGTGCCATGTTCGATTCGAGTGCTTCGCACAATTTGATGCCAAAGGCGATCATGGAAAAATTGGGACTAGACATTACAAGAAAATATCATGATTTGTATTCATTTGATTCCAGTCGTGTGAGGTGTATCGGACTCATCAAAGATTTGGTTGTAAGCTTAGATCAAATTCTAGCGAAGAATGTCTTGATGGATGTGGTTGTGGCGGACATTCCTCCGCGATTTGGGATGCTCCTTTCAAGATCTTGGGGGGAAAAGTTGAAAGGTACACTACAGTTAGATTTCTCTTATGCAACAATTCTAGTCTTCGGTCAAATCAGAAAGTTATATCGAGAGCAGAAGATGAAATACATGATAACCAGCAAAGAGAAGCTAATCAATCATCCTGTAAATTATGTACATACCGACTTAGAGTCGTTTGTGTTGCTTGCTGATAGTTTTAATGATATAGATAGTCAATTAGTTGAGGCGGAAGATATACCAGAAATCACTAGGAATTTTAGAGAAGTTCTGCAAAAAGAAAGAAGAGAAAAACAAGCTACTGTGGAGCAATCAGCTAAAGACAATGGGCAGCAAATAGGAAAAATAGAGCTGGTGCAATTTCAGCATTTAGAGGATGATGAAGATGGTCTTTGGACCATGGCTTTTGATGGCGCAGTGGGTAGTGACGGTGCTGGAATTGGTGTTTGGATTCGTAGTCCATTTTCCACTCCGAATAAGGTTCCAAGCAATGTGAGAGTGTGTTCCTACAAGCTAGCATTTGACTATTCTAATAATGAAGCAGAATATGAGGCTCTAATTGTTGGCCTTAAGATTCTTAGAAAGCTGAAAGCGAAAAGGATTACAGTATATGGTGATTCAGAGTTGGTGATAAAGCAGGTTAAGGGTGAGTTTCAGGCCAAGCATCCTCACATGAGGGCTTATCGTAATGCAGTTTTAGATATTCTAAAGTTATTTTCTGATCATACCTTGACATGTGTGCCTCGCATACAAAATGGTGTTGCTGATGGACTTGCTAAGGCAGCAAGCAATTTAAAAATCCCAATGAATTCCAGTAACAAGTTCGAGATTCATGTGAAACACCGCCCCACCGTTCCAGAAAATCAGCGATGTTGGCAAGTCTTTCAGGATGACGAGGAGATTAGTGATTTTCTGCAGAATAAGGGTAAGTTTAAAGACACCTCCATAGATACAGAACATGATGATGGCAATGATGATATACAAATAAATCAAATGGAAGTACTGCGACTTAAAGATAACATCATTCCTAAGGGATTGATTCCTTTGGAGGAACTCTTTGACCAAGATGATGTAGCCCGCAAACCGACATTGAGGCTGACTGAAAAAGGTGTTGAAGAGGTAAATATTGGGACAACTGAGAATCCCAAGATGGTAAAGTTATCGAAGTCATTGTCACCAAAGGTAAAGGCAGAGTATGTGAAATTTTTTTCTTCATTTTCTGATGCTTTTGCCTGGGATTACTCAGATTTAAAAACATATGACATTAATATCATTCAGCATACTATCCCCATTAAACCGAATCAGAAGCCTTTTCGTCAAAATTTGAGGAGAATCAATCCAAAGCTGCTACCATCCATTGAAAAAGAGGTAAAAAGGTTGTATAAGTCAGGAATCATTGTGCCCTGTCAGGTTCCAGTTGGATATCCAAATTTCTGATTAACAACGAGAAAAAACTCAAGTGAGATCATTTATGGACTTAGGAAATTTGAATAAGGTATCATTTAAAGAACAGTGCTCTGGCACATAAAAAATGGACCATAGTATTGCGGCCAGTAGTTTGGAACTCGAGGATGTCGGTGGTGGTGGCTGTGGAGATACAATCAAATTTTAGTGCATGAAGATGATCGTGACAAGACTACGTTCACCACTCCATGGGGAATGTTTCATTATGCAAAAATGTCATTTGGTTTGAAGAATGCAGGTGCCACCTTTCAGCGTGCAATGGACATGGCTTTCGCCAACGAGAAAGATGTATTTTTGGTTGTTTACCTTCATGATTTAACTGTGTTTTCAAATTCTGATGAGGAACATTTATATCACTTGAAAGTTGTTTTCCAGAAGTGTAGAAAATATGACATTTCGCTGAATCCGAAAAAGAGTCTTTTTTCCATGGATGAAGGCAAGCTCCTTGGCCACATCATATCGAAAGATGGCATCCATGTTGATCCTGCACGTGTCGAAGCCATCCAGCAGATTGAGCAGCCCTGGAACAAGAAAGAAATACAGTCCTTTAATGGTAAAATGAATTTTCTGCGTCGTTTCATTCCAAATCTTGCTGAGCATCTTAGAGAAATCACGAATATGCTGAAAAAGTACAGTCAGGTAAAGTGGACAGAAGAGGCGGTGAAATCATTCAATTTGGTAAAGATAGCTCTTTCTTCAGCCCCTATTTTAATCAGCCCGGACTACACACAGGACTTCATTTTGTTTTCGTTTGCTTCTGAGCATACTTTGGCAGTTGTTTTAATGCAGAAAAGAGACGGATTTGAGAAGTCCATTGCATTTTTAAGTTGGATTATAAGGGACGGAGCATTTAAATACAATATTATTGAGAAACAAGCACTTATTCTTGTAAAGGCCTTGAAATATTTCCGTGTGTATATACTGCATTCCCACATTATAGCATATGTTCCTAACATAGCAATTAAAGATGTTTTGGTACAGGCAGATCGAGAAGGAAGACAGGGTAAGTGGATCGTTGCGTTGTTAGAATACGATGTGGAGATTAAACCGACCAAACTGGTCAAAGGACAAGGACTCGCCAAGCAAATGGCTGAAACAAATCTGCATGCTCTAGATATAAATTTGATCGCTTCCATGTCCGATGAAGATGAGGAGAATACGTCAGTTCATGTATCTGATATTTTTTTTTCTTCCCCTTGGTATGCTGACATATTATACATGCTTCAGAATTTATCTCCACCTCCCGGGATGCCTAGAAATAAGAGTAGAACATTGAAGTTGAGAGCTGCAAAATTTTGCATACTGAATTCTCCATTGTATTGGAAAGACCCTGGTGGAATGTTATTGAATTGTTTGGTAGAGGAGGAAGCCAAAAGAGTTTTGGAGGACTTTCATAGAGGAGACTACGGCGGCCAGTTGTTTTGGAAAACCACAGTGAATAAGATTCTAAGGGCAGGTTACTATTGGCCTTCTTTGTTTTCAAATGTATATAAGGCTGTTAAGAATTGTCACGAATTCCAAATTTTCGAAGGGAAGTAGAAACTACAGCCTTTGCCTCTTAAACCAATTGAAGTCAGTGCACCATTCCAGAAGTGTGGATTGGATTTCATCGGGGAAATCCACTCAGCATCTTCCGGACAACATAGATGGATATTGACAGCTACAAACTACTTCACGAAATGGATCGAGGCCATCCCCACTCGACAGGCCACGGATGCGGTAATTATCTATTTTCTTGAAAACAATATTCTGTCATGTTTTGGGTGTCCTAGTAAGATAATCACAGATAATGCAGCGGCCTTCAAGTCTAAGAGGATGGTTGAATTTTTCTATAAGTACAATATTAGCTTGGGACATTCGACTGCCTATCATCCGCAAGGAAATGGCTTGGCGGAATCTTCAAATAAGTCCTTGGTGAATATCATTAAGAAATTGCTGGAAATCAATAAAAAGGGTTGGCACAAGAAATTAGTGAATGCACTGTGGGCTGATAGGGTAAGTCAGAAAAATTCTATTGGCATGTCTCCTTTCGAGTTGGTGTACGGGATAGACACGGTTTTTCCTACTTCGCTTGCTGTCCCGGTAGTCAAATTGCTTCAGGAAGCTGGTAGTGAGGAAGATCCCATGCAGCGGAGGATTAATCAGATGATTCATTTACAGCAGACACGGGAGGAGGTCTTTCAAAATACTTTCAAGTTGCAGGAGCGCATCAAGAAGATTTATGACAGGAAGGCAAAAGAAGATAAGTTTCAGCTGGATGAGGTAGTTTTGAAGTGGGATGCTCGGAATGAAGATAAGGGAAAGCACGGAAAATTTGAAAACCTATGGAAGGGTCCTTTTAAGATTGCAGCGTATCGCGGTCAAAACGCCTTTCTTCTCAAGGAAATGAATGGAGATGATTGTCCTGGAGGGCCGATCAATGGTCGGCTGCTAAAGCGATACCACTTCTGAGTATTTTCTGTTGATTTCATCATCATTGTATATATCATTTTACTTCTGTTTTATTGCAAGTGTGTACTGATCTCTCATCTTCAGTCTGGGGCCCGGAGCGAAGGCTATAATTCTGGAGATGGAGGTTGGTTGGTTTGAAGTTTTTCAAGTCAGTTTTATCAGTCTTTTTAGTTTTAGAGTCGAGTTAGTTTTGGTCAAGTTTCAGTCACTTTTCAGTCAAGTTTGCAGTCAATAAATATATTAAAAGTCTTGTGTTATCTGTTGAAATAATGACTCCATCGCCCAATGGACAAAGGCACTGTCTGACTCCCCTAGAGATCTGCCATTCTTGGCATCTCCTCGGAGCCACCATCCCCATTGGAGCCAATGTTAGAGTCGGTCCTTACAGCCCTTCGTCAGAGATCTTTTCGCTTTTTGCATATCATTCTTAGGTGTCTCGCTCATTCCACTTCGTTGCATTTCGCTAGGGGCATGCCATTGACTGACGAGGGGGTCTGGTTGTCTTGTGTTTCCTCATGCTTGTACCTACAGGGCTAATTAAAATTCCTCAAAAATCACTGAAGTTCATAGTCATTGCATTCATTGTCATAAATGATTAGTTTCGTTAAAAAGAGTCTTTAGTCCTAGAGTCTAGGGTTTTCAGTCCTTTGCATACATGTAATAAAAGCCCGCAGGCCATGAAGTTGGTTTCAAAGATTTCTATTTCACGTTTTTATTATCAAAAACATTTGAAGACATTTCTAGTCCAAAACTCTGTTTTGGAACTAGAAATTGTCAAATTTCATTTTTTGTAATAATTGTATTTGTTTCACCATAAGAAGTTTCAGAGCAAGCCTCTGATCTTTTCCAAAGTCAAATGCCAAATCCCTGCAAAGAGACAACAAAGTATCATCAGTCCAAGATTCAGAAAAGTAATGAAAAAGCCAAAGAACAGCATTATATTAAGTGATCGAATGTCAAAGTGCCAAACATTATAAAAGTGGGTCATGGAGTAAATTTAAAATCAAATCTGATTTTATGAGATATTTTCTCCACATATAAATCATGGTAAACAATTCATTTGCACGAATCCTCAAGGCAGAAATCGCGCTGGTGATGTTGAAGGCCGAAATCGTGTTTTTCATATCCGTGGACTGGATTGAAGGTGCGCGCTACTCACACAGGAGGCGCGCTACCCATATAAGGGGCGCTACGCATATAGCTTCCCCAGCCTTTGCAAAAGAACACGGGCACTACGCATATGGTGCACGCTACGCGTTGGGTAGGCGTGCTACGCACACAGTCACAGAGCCAAATTTTTTTGCTCATGCGTCCGGTTTGATGTCACAACGGCTCCATCAACTTGCAAGTAGGTTTTTAATCATTGCTCAGTGATTTTTGAACAGGGTTCTGGTATTTTTAAAGAGGGGAAATTAGTGTATTTGATGTGGAGAGGTGAAACCCTATGTTCATAGCAGATTTATTCCTTAGGGTTTTGAATACATGTTGATGGCCTTGTGAAGATTTTCCCAGCTTGTATGGTTGATATATATACCTACGCATCTATTGTCAAAGTGTCACTACCCTCACGCTCTCAGTTTATCATTTTACCACTGCTGTCATCATCATTATATTACCACTGTCATGGCTATTTGTTTCACTGTGGTCATTGTCACATTGTTTCCCATTTCCCATTGACAAACACAGTCTTATACTCATTTTTCCCTTTGACAAATTTTATCCAGCATTACAAAGGCTGCACACTACATTTGCACTTGGTACTCATTTTTCAAATTCACTTGTGATCAAAGCAGTGACTGTTTTTATGCCAATCCACCTAAACAAAGCTATTACCACTATGGCTTGTTTTCCTATGATGCTTTGATACATATGTAACATGTTTGGGTTTTGAGCATACATTGAAACTTTTGACTTCACTACACCTATATCAACATACATATTGCAGACATCTTGTTTTCAGAGCCATGTGAGAGACAGATTCAGTTTATGAGCAGGAGTATGACAGTGATTCCACAGCAGAGGGTAATGTGCCACAGAGGTCTCACAAAGGTGGCAAAGGTGGTAAGCATCTCAGGGAGGAGCCTACTTCTTTGGCTCAATTGCAGGCTTGCCCGCTTGCAATGGATTGTTTTCAGCATCAGTCATGTTTCCAATACTGTGAGATGATCTCACAAACCCATCATCATCGTGAACTAGCTCGTCTATTTGTTCTACATTTACATGATGGCCGTGTAAACCTCGCCGAAGTAGATTTCATTCTGTCACCAGTGACTATTCTTCAGGCCACCGGCATACCAAATATAGGAGAGGAATGGAACAAACGTCAGCAGTTAGAGAAATTCCACTATGAGCCATACATCAAACCTGGGTATATGAGGCACCTGAGCAGGGTTTTTCCTTTCAGATTCCTGAAGGATGAGTTTGCACCATTGATGAAACTCATCATTCGGTATTTTAGTTGCGAGGGCAGATTCTCGCGTCTCTATGCGTACCATGTCCGTTTGTTGATGCATTTCACGAGGGTACGTATGATGAACATTCCGTACTTCATGTATCGCAACATAGAGAGGATGATGATTTTTGTACAGAAGAAGACCCCAGCACAGCAGCATAGAAGTATATATCATTACACGCTGATCAAGATCGTAGTGGTACATCAGTTGACACAGCAGGGCATCACTTGGGAGGATTTCATCTCTCGTGACTTATTTACAACGCCATAGCCGCTTCTCGAGGTAGTTCAGGATGAGGGAGAGCCTTCACACCAGCCTGACATTCCTGAGATTGAGCATATCAGTGCTCCATTGTATGTGAGATACCAGCGAGGCCACAGGGCCTTATTTGCAGCTACATGAGGAGTACTATCTCCACCCGGGGTGGAAGGGGTCTCGTTGAATCCATCAGCAGAGCGAGTATTATCTCCACATGGGGTGGAAGGAGTCTCGCCTTTTTCTTCATCATAGGTACAGTTTCAGGACAGGGGCAAGAGGCCCATGCATGATGAGGGTCCATCAGGAGGCCGGGACACTGATTTCACGATCATTGATGTTGATGCGAGCTCTCCTAGCTCGAAACTGAAAGAGATCATCCAGGAGAAAAAGGCCGAGAATGACACGCTGAAAGAGAAATTGCAGAGGGCTCAGTGGGTGATAAACTACCTGGAGTAGCGTAGCAAACAGCTAGAGTATGAGCACACACTTTATGAGCTACGGCAAATCTGTGAGGATCGACAATTGGCCCAGAAGAGACCTAGTGATATGACACCGGCTGATCGAGATTCTTGCCTCATGCATGTTAAAATTCATTTGGAGAAATTTTTGGCAAAGGCCAATAGAGCGAAATACATGCTTCGTCACATGAAATTTCATTATTGGGCTCGCATGCATGTCTGCAAGGCAAAAATGAAGATTCTGAAGAGGAGGTTGAGCAGAGCACTAAAACGGCGGAAAAGGCCTGATCCACTCTGGATTTTGGCTGAGGCTTCATTGGCTGGACATGATACATGATGGAGGGTCTTTGCTCCGAATTTGAGCAAATTCAGAGAAATTTTTGTCATTTTGAAATATTTTGGTCCAAAAACAGATTTTTCAGCTATACGAGTAGCGCGTCGACGTGCTCGCTTTTGTTTGGGACACTTGCTAAAGGAAAAATTTATATTTATGGGTTTTACATGGTAATTTATGCATGATCAAGTATTTTCGAAGCATTTCATCAAGTTCTGGATGATCAAAAGGCCCAAAAACACCATGAAAACCACCTTGCTGCCACCTTTTGCACCAGCAGGAATTACTTCTGGGAGAATGAAGTTTTGGAGGGGCAAATGAGCTCCAAATTGGGAAATTCCACTTGGGTTGGATAGCGAACATCCAGGGCTTTCGAACGAGCTATCATGAGCTCAATTTGTATGCCGGGAAGTGCCCCAAAATCAGGCTGAAAGGTGCACTATGCGTATGGCTTAGGGGCGCTACGCATATGGATTTTTGGTCAATTTTTCACCTTCCACTCAGAATTTCAGCCAGTTGAACCAATTTTGCTTGTGGATGAAATTTTTGAGTTATCATGATGTAAATTGATGGTTGGCATGTAAATTTGACTCACTTTTACCTATTCTAGATGATTGACTCCTAAAAGAGTAAAAATCAGATGTAAGAATCAGTTTCCTCCCTTTTAGAGGCAAGTTGTTTAGATGCCTATATTCTAGTTCTTTGTTTAAAATTAGTTGGAACTGCTCCTAGAAGGAGGAATTTGACCCCTAGAGGTTTGGGAAGGGGTTAGGAGGTCTATATGATGTAATTTTTGAGATATTCTACAGGTTGGACTCTTGGGAAAGATTTTGGCACACTATTGTACATATTTTTCATATTTTGGCTAAGGAAAGATCAGAGGTTTTGCAACACCTATTGGGATTCTTGTGGCTTTCAGTTCTTGATGGTGTTTTCTCTCATTTTATTTTAATTTCTTTCATGTTTAATGTATGCCATTCCCTTCTTATGCTTCTGAAACTAAATGAATGAGTAAATGAGGTTGAATCCATTGATTTCAGTGCTCTGCCTTTGAATTTGTTTAGTTTTACATGTTTTCGCCTGTTTTGAGAGGATCCATGTTCTCCCTTGCCCTCTTCAGCTCCTTGTCATTCTGATCCATCCATATACTCGTTCAAAAGCATCAAGACTATTGCCTACCTCGCCCCAACTCGAATTCTGCAAAGATCTGGCCTTATCCCCGGACCCAAAAATTGTTTTTTCCCATTTCTCCAACAAAAACCCAAAAAATTAAAATCAAACTTTCCTATCTCTTTACTAGCCTTAAATCAGTATTCATTGTTCATTATAAGTCATCTCAACCCCTTTGAAGATCCTTTGCCGAGATAGACCCGGAGAGAGCCCTCTCCTGTCCTCGTAGGGCTAGCTACGAGGCTGAGCGTGGTTTGATGTAGCCTTGAGTTTTAACTTATTTCAGCCTAAGGTAGATTGAGCGCTATGACACCATAATTTCAGATGCAGACCTTCAAGAAAAAAAAATTTATAGCGAAATTCCATCGGAAAATCATTTAGGAGCTTGAAAAAAAACTAAGTTCCTGAATCATATATCTCCAGAAAAAAATGTTGCAGAACTGGGCTCTGAAATTTTGTGGCAATCTTCCTCCGTAATATTTCAGCTACACCCTTCAAAAATTTTAACCTAAAACTTGTAGAAAAAAATTTATAGCGAAAATGCCACGATGACCTGTTTGGAGCAGCGAAACCCTAGAATCCAAAGTTCTGATACCAAATGTTGTGTAACCAACTCTAAAAATAGAAGAAAAGAGATATCAACGCCTTAGAAATGAGCCACTTCGAGGGGGAAACCTCCAATACATTACATAAATGAACAATTCTTGGATGATACCATTTACAAAACCTCCTTTCTATATATAGGAGTCCATGGGGCCATAATGTAATCCTAGTGGGCCACAATGTAATCCTAGCCGACCTAACAATAATAATTTAAGGGCACAATAATATCAAAATGGGGGTTACAAGGGTACAATAAGGGGGTTACACTAACAATAATAAGGGACTATACTAGTGATATAGGGACCTAACAGCATATTAGCCATAACAATGTCCATTACTAAGCTTTTGGCTGGGATTTGTGCTAAATTGACACAGAGATCTTTTATTGGGCCTAGGCATTTAACTCTGTTGGAATCAAAGGAGTATAAATCTTTACAAGGTCTGGTTACCTCAAGGCCTAATCTTTCCATTATTACTTTGGGCATGAGGTTATGCGATGCTCCTGAGTCAAGCATGGCATTGTGCAAAATGTTATCATCTATGTTTAAGCTAACATAAAATGGAGGAAGTCCACCTTCTTGAAATTTTACTTCATTTTTTGGTCCAAACAAAAGCTCAGGTTTGTCATCATTTAAGTTAGCAGAATCATTGTTGTCTCCTATGTTCAAGGATTTTAACAATTGGGACCTATATACATCTTGAGTGACTAACTTAGTGAGAGTAATAGAGATTTTTATCTTGGAAATTTCACTCTCTATGCTGAAAAGAGTTTGAGTTTTGGAAATGTTTAATTCAACATTTTTAGTCACGGCTTTCTCAGAAAAATCAACTTGCTGGATTTTATTATTTACAGCAGTTAAAATGGTTTTTTCAGGAGCATTATTTGAGGTGCTAGTGCCGCTAAGGTCACCACTATGTTTGTCATGAATTTTAGTGTTTTTTCCTTTGTTTTGATCAAAACTTTCAGCCACTGTTTTATTTTTTTTCAGCTGTCTTTTTGGAAGTATTTGCAGGGCTGGTTTTAGCAGAATTTTTAGAGGCTTTCTTCTTGGGAGTCTCTTGGTTCTTTCTACTTCTCAATTCATATTGTTTGTGTACTTCCATTTTGGAATTTTAAAAGCCTTGTTTGTAATCTTCTGATTCTAGGATTTCTTCCTCATAAGGTATGTATGTGACTTGTTCTTCTTCATTGAGGAAACCAGTATCCTCATTATTTACTCCCAACATGTTCATATGATTTTCCTCTATTTCTTCTATTATTCCCCCCTCCTCATCAACATAATTTTCCTGAAAATGGGGTCTGATCTATTGATTAGAATCCCTTTGTCTATTTTGAGGTGGGTTTCTCCTAAAGTTCTGATTTTGGTTTTGGGACTGATTTCTGTTTTGAGGAGATGTTTGATTTTGATTGTCCCTAGAATAAGATCTCTCATTTACATTCATCCTCTCCATCATCCTTTCCATGGTTTTTACTAAATTATCAAGTTTTTTGTCTGATATGGAAGGTGCAGCTTCATCCCTATATGATATCCTCTTCTTAGCTTTCATTCTAGCTCTTTTGGCAATTAAATTTGCCTCAACACTTACTGCCCCTCTCTGCATATCTTCTAAAGTGAGGGGTTCCCTTTCTCTCAGTTGATAGGCCATTTTAGGCTCAAACCCATCAGGAAATTTCATTAAAGCTAGGCCTTGTGGTGGTTTCATATGGATAGGTAGGGCATTGTACACACTATTAAAACTAGTGCAGTACTCTTGTACTCCTTATCCAACATTCATTTTAATGTTCTCATATTCGGATAGAATTTGGAGAGGGTTCTTCTTGACTTCCCATTTGTTTAAAAATAATTGATGGAAAGAAGGGAGGTCATTTATACTATTAGGGGTTAAGCCTTTAAACCATTTTCCTTCTTCTCCCCCTAAGCTTTGAGAAGACATCCTAATTTTAACTATTTCATCATTTATTTCCTATCTGTCAAAGTAGTCATCCATTTTTTCCACATTTTGTTGAGAAATAGTGGAACTACTAGCATCATATAAAGGAATTTTGGACTGATAATCTTGTGGCAGAATGGCTAAAGGTAAAGGAAGGACTAAGGGATAATACCATGTTGCCGTGATATGAAGGGGTGGGAGAAATGGGGGGTTTACAAGTGGAGGATTTGTGATAGGAGGTAGATGATGTGATGGAGTGGTTTGAATAGTGGGGGTGTGAATGGGTTAAAAAGAAGTACTAGGACCAGCTAAGCACTGTTGAATTGAATTAGGATGAGAGAAGCCAAAATTATGAATGAAATGAAGGTCCGGAGGTGTGGAAGGGGAGGTCTCTCTGCTTATTCTTTGGGATGAGTTCTCAGGCTCAAATTCTATCTAATCTATACCACTAAGTGACTTGGTTCTAGATAAGTTTTTGTTATAGGATAAGTCAACTTGGGTATTTTGCAGAGTTGCAAGGTTTTCAGGGACAGAGTTTGCTCTATGGATTGGTCTGATAACAGTTGGATTTTTGGGTGTAGGAGACTTCCTAAGAATGCTTTCATGATTTTAAACTATTTCAGGAGGATTTGGGTTAGGATAGGCTCTAGTATGGATTCTTTTGGAAGCCAGGATTTAGACCCAAAGATAAGAAAATTTAGCCAAGTATGAAAGTTTTTTAAAGGCAACCTAATCTGTGTAAGAAAACTTAATCCACAAAGTTTTCTTAACTGGGTTTTTGTGATGTTTTGATGATAAACTAGGTTTCCCAGTGGAGTCTTTGGACCACCAATGGGGTCAGCAGCAGGCCTACTGAAAACCAATGGAGTCACTAGGTGGAAGATTTTTACTTGTTTTCTAGGACTGGTTGTTGTCCACCATCAACAATCAGGAACCACTCTTGCAGGCACTTGATCCATTTAGGAAAAAGGTTTTCTAAGTTGTGAAGTTATATATTACTCAATAAAATTCTTGGTCGCCACTCTATTTTCTCCCTGTGATTTACAAGAATGGCAAGAATAAACACTGCAGGGGCCACATCATAGCCACTTTGGAATCCTAGGACCTAGCCTTCCTGGATTCAGAGAGGTATCTCTCTATTAAGTGTTTTCAAAGGATATATATTTATGCGTTGTTTATGATATTAGGCTAATTATGAAGCTCTTAGGAACTTGTTTGTTTTGGTTGGGATGGAAATCATTAACTGAAGAGGTCAGTTGAAGGGTGAAGGTGAGAGTAAATCGAAAGAATGTTTCAGCTGAAAAGATAGGTCATTAAATAATAATAACCCATTGGGCTATGGAGTCACAAAAGGATTTAATTGTACAACAATTATTCAAGGGTTTCCATAGGGCAAGTAATCTATATCAAAGGATCTTTTGGATTGAATTGTGATATGAAACATTAAGATATTGTGAAAGAACCAAAGCTAATAATCAATTAAGAATCTATTAACTCTACTAAACAAGAAAATCCTTTCAAAGTAACTGTTTGAAACAAGCCAAAGGACAGGGAAAACCATCGACTTCTTTGGGCAGACTTGTAATAAAGAAAACTTTTAAGACAAAAATCCAGTAATCCTAAGACTACTTTTAGAAAGGAGAAAACATATAAGAGAACAAGGAAAATAACCTAAGATCGGACACAAACTATGAATCTAGCCTGCTTTTGGCATACTCTCAAGGGATCTTTCAAAGAAACTGTTAAATACTAGCCAGAGGACAGGGCATACCATAGACTTCCTTGGTTGAGACTCTACTTAGCAAACTTTGAAGAAGATCTTTAGAAAATAATATCTCAAGTTGTACTTAGATAGACATGGGCTCACCAACATTTCTCCCTGGTTATATTCTATTGAATCATTCTTAAAACAACAAGCTGGATAAAACTGGAGGGTAATTAAGAATCCTCCAATCAGACCTTAGTAGAAGAAAACATAAAGATAAAGCTTTTCAAAGAGAAATAGGGTACTTTGACAGTAAATCGTAATCTAAATTTCCTGTTCTTTATCAGAGAAAATGGACAGCATGTAAAACATAAGAAAAAACAAATATAGAGAGGAAAAACATCACCATTAACATAGACCAGGATCCTATGAATCAACTTGTTTTATTGATGTTCAAACCAGTTACATACTCCAAGTCCATCAAGTATTTATAGCTCAAAACATCTCTATCCAGCCTATTATTCTTTAACTACTCAGCAGCTCTTCAGAAAAAATCAACAACAACCCAACACTCAATAATAATCCAACCAACAACAACAATGAGCTCCTCATACAGTATTTATAGATAAATGAGGAGGTGGAGTGAAAGAAAGAGTCTCTAATTGCTCATAAGTGACAGAGTAAATGTTTTTGACCTTTGAGACCATGCAAAGCCCAAGGAAAAATGTATTTAAGTCTAACTCTACATTGCATTAACTATTTTGAACTACTTAGTTGCTTTCTTTGACTTTTTAGGCTTTTTAGGTAGGCTGGCAACAACTTTTGAGCTGTCTATTGGAAATATCTCTCACTGTAATAACTTTATGTGTATTTTTGAGGTAAATTAGGCCTGCAGGTGGTATTTTTTAGTATTTGGGGAAGTAAATGCTTTGATGATTTGACATTTGAAGCAATATGTCTTGTTGCTATGTCTGATTATTGCTTTAACTCTTGATTAGGCCTATGATATTGTTTTTTGGCCTTCTTTATCATCTCATTATCTATGTCCTTTCGAATGACTATTTTAAATTTAATTCATTTACCTTTACACTGTGCTCTTTATCATTAATCTGCTGGTTCAGGGTTTAATCTTCAGGATTTATTCCTTAACCTTTAATCTTCGCTTTTCGCTCTTTTAATCTTCACTAATATTCTTGATTTTTGGTGTACATGTGTCTCTCTTTTTGGCGTTGGAAGGGTTAATGATCAGTCAATGTTCATGACGCATTGACTGATCCATAAAATCAAACCCTTTGACCTCCCTTTCTACGTGATTTTTCCTTGAGGATTGTCATCCTAGGCTCTCTACGACTTAAATTTGTTGTGGGAAAGCTGGCTCATTTTCCCGCCATTAAACCTGCAACTTAAAACATAAAAAATATTATAAAATCCTGCGTTCGTGGATAAAACTGCGATCAGAGGCTTTGGTGAGAGTGGAGGAGCGATGCGAAAGAGAAAAATGCATGGATAAGAGGATTCCAAGTGGAATTAGGTGGAACAGTGTTTTAAATTTGAATCTGGCATGAAGATGGGAGGAAGGTAGTTTTGCGGCAATACCAGGGTGGTATTCGTGCAGAGGTTGGGTGGTAAATTGTTTCGGCCTTGACGGACGCGATACCATACAGGAGTTGACACGCGTCCTTGGGAAACAACCCATTTCACATTGAAATGGGGCGTTAACCCATTTTGGTTAAATGTGCGTGAAAGTGATCATGGGCCATCGGATCTGAGGGAGCCAGATCGACGATGAGAAAAGGGCGTGATTGGCAGAGTTAATCGGTTGACGGGTAATGGTGGGACCGACAGTGGATGTTAGCAATTTTTTCGGGAAGTGAAATATTATCGGGTGAGGTTTAGAACCAGGGATCTCCAGGAGCCGTTAGATATAAAGGATCCACGGTCCAAATCTACTCGTGGGAATGCATGGTGGGAAAAGTGATCAGGAGAAGGGATAAGGGAGAAGGGATGATCACCGTTGGATCAGGATGATCGACTGTCAAGATTGATTTGGGAGATGAACGAGTGAAGGAGTTTGGGAAATGGAAATGGGAAGGAAAGAATCCCGATGGCCATTGGATCAAGATGATCAACGGTCTAGATCATATTGGGGAAAACATAGTCGTGGGGGAAAGATTAGAGAAGGGGGCTAAATATTAAGGCGGAGAGCATGGTCCTATGGGAAAGGGCTAGGACTGAGTGTTAAGGTGAATACGGGCTGAAGGTTTAGCGTCTATTTGGGGGTGTCGGGTCATATGAAGAAAGGAGTGGAGGGCTTAAGCCCAAAGGGGCTTAAGGCATGTTTTGACAAAATGTCGGAAGTAAGGCTAAAAATAGGACTTTTTAATCCTTTTTGAAGGTTCCGATAGGGTAAATAAGTGGATTTAAACGAAGAAAAATAGTTTTCTATGGTTTTAAAGGGTTTTGGAAGCATTTTTGGGTGGAGTGAAGGGTAAATGAAGGGGAAGAAAACCCTTTTCAAATGGGGAAATGACTTGTTAGGATAGGGATAAATAATGAGTGGAATGGAGGAACTTGGGAGGAAATCATGAAGGTGAAATGATGGAAAAAGGTGGCTTGAAAACAATCTTCTTTGGTAACAGCAGGGCTACTTGAAGGATTGAGTGAATTTTATTAGTGAAGTGAATTCTTAAATATAATAAACACAATGGGGTTTCAAGAAAACACAAGATTTTCATAAAAAATTGTTTCTTGAGAACTGAAGGGATATGTAGCCATCATGAGATATAACAGAATTTATAGATGGCTAACACTCCCTTGATTTATTGTTGTATTTTTCAAGCCTTTCACAGACCCCATAGCCCAATAGTTTTAATTTCTCTTACTCTATCTGTTCTTCTTAACAAGCAACCTGACCAAAAAAAACAAAACAAACAACCCTATCATTTTAACTGGCTTAAAATAAACGTCCTGAATCAAACATGTTATATATTTTATTCGAATATAGAGAGAGCCCTCTCTGAGTCTAGGAAGGCTAGGTCCTAGGACCGTAAAGTTGGTTTGATGTTACCCTTTTCTATTTGGTCTTACCAATCTTACAAATTGCATGGGCCTAACATAATGGTGACTCCATTGGGGAACACTTATTAAAAATCTTAGTGTTATATAAAGAACTCAGAAAACCAAAAAAATATCTCAAGATTGGTATCCAATTTTTGATGGTGGGCAACAAACAAATCCTAAAAATAGTTAGCATCATCCACCTGGTGACTCCACTAGTCTTCAGTAGGCTTATTGACTCCACTGGTTCTCACAGACTCCTCTGGCAATGTATTAATCAGTCCTGATAGCATAGAGCCCAGTCACATACTGTGTGAATTCTGTAATCTTACATATTGGTTTATTTTCAAAACTCTTATAAACTTTCAACTTCTCTGTGTTGTGGGTCTGAAATCCAGCTTCACAAAGAATCAACACCAGATCTCACCCTGACCCAAACCCTCCTGCTATAGTTGATGACCTAGAAAGAATCTTAAGAAAATCTCCCAGGACTAAAGATTCAACTATTGTTCGAGCAATTCACAAAGAAAGTTCCTTTCCTGAAAGCCTTGCATCCTTGCAAGATACCCAATTTGACTTACACTATAGAAGAAACCTATTCAGAACTAAGTCTCAAATTTGGATAGAACAAAAAAACCTTGAGCCTACCAGCTTACAACATAGTCCTAGTAGAGAAGCTTCTCCTTCCACTCTTCCCGATCTTCAGCTTCTCCAACACTTTCACTCCTTTTCGTTCCAAATCTATTCAATATCAGCTAGTTGGTCCAAGTACATCTGCTACCCCCACTCATACATCCACTGTGAAAACCACTCCATCTCATTCTCCACCTCCACTCATAAACCTTCCTCTTATAAATCCTCCTATGGTCCCATTACCTCCCATCATGGCAGCATGGTATGCCCCTCTAGTACTACCACAACCTTTACTGCCTATGCCACAGGACTATCAATCTACAATCCCTCATTTCAATGGAACTGATCCTACAACTGCCCAACAACATGTGGACAAGATGAATGATGCTTTTTACTACCAAGAAATAGAAGATGAGACCATACAAATGAGAATGTTTGCCCAAAGTTTAGGGGGAGAAGAAAATTAATGGTTCAAGAACTTAAACCCTAATAGCATTCATGATCTCCCTTCCCTTTATCAAACAATCATAAAAAAGTGGGATAATAAGAAAACTCCTCTTCAAATCCTATCAGAGTACGAAAAACTTAAAAGAAATGTTGGGGAGAGTGTCCAAGACTATTGCACTAGGTTCAATAGTTTATATAATGCACTCCCTCCCCACATGAAACCCCCAAAAGACCTAGCCCTAGTAAAATTTCTAGATGGATTTGATCTAGAAATGGCTTACCAATAAAGAGAAAGAGATCCCCTTACCATAGAAGACATGCAAAGGGGAGCAGTGAGTGTAGAAGCCAATTTGATTGCTAAAGTGGCTAGAATGAGAATAGAGAAGATGGTTACATAAAAAGAGGAACCTATGGCCTCCACATTTGATGCTAAAACTGGCAGCCTAGTTAGAAAAATGGAAAGGATGATGGGGAGAATTAACTTGAATGAAAGAGAACCTCCTAGGGAAAACCAAACGAGTCCTCAAAACAAAAATAGAAACCAAAACTTCAAAAGAGATCCTCCTCAAATAAGACAAAGAGAAAATAGCCAACAAATTATACGTCATTTCCAGTAGAACTATGTAGATGAAGAGGAAAGAGAGACTTAGGAGCCGTATGAATCTAATAAGCTCTAATAGTGAAGACATTGTTTTCCTCATAGAAGAATAACAAGTTTTGTTTTCCTCAAACCAAACTGAAAGAACATATGAGGATTCCGAAGAATACCAACTAGAGTTTGAAAATTCTATCATGGAGGTTCATAGGCAGTATGATCTCAGAAGTAGGAAAACCAAAGATACCCCCAAGAGGAACATACTGGAAATTTCTGCTAGGAAGACCCCTGGAAATCCTCCTAAAAAGACAGCAGAAAATACCAACATAATGGCTAAGAATTATGATTAAATAAAAAAACAATCAACGAACATGATGGTGACCAAAGCTGCCCTAGTACATCGACTAGTGGCCCTGAAAAAACTGCTTTAACTGGGATCTAAAATAAAATTTAGCAAGCTAAGGTTGCTGAAAAGACAATTTATGATAAAACTGATCCAACTCTGCCAAGAACAAAGACACCACTTAGTACTGAAAATGAAATTTCCAAAATCAAAATAGCCATACCCGATACTGAATTAGTGACTCAAGATGTATATAAATATCAAGTTTTGAAGAATTTGAACATAGTAAATTACACTGATACTCTAAATCTGACTGATGACAAGCCAGAATTTTTGTTTGGACCAGAGTTAGAGGGAAAATTTCAAGAGGGAGTTGTTCCTCCATTGTATGTCAGTTTGAACATCCATGAAAAATTCCTACACAATGCCATGCTAGATTCTGGTGCTTCACATAACGTCATGCCAAAGGTTGTGATGGAAAGATTAGGCCTTGAAATAGCAACACCATACAAATACTTTTACTCTTTTGATTCGAGTAGAGTTAAATTTTTGGGCTTAATCAAAGACCTATGTGTTAATCTAGCACAAATACCAGCTAAGAGCCTTGTAATGGATATTGTAGTGGCTAACATTCCCCCAAAATATGGCATGCTTTTATTAATATCGTGTGGAGCTAAACTCCAAGGAACCCTCCAAATGGACATGACCTATGTTATCATTCTAGTATTTAACCAAACAAGAAGATTTTATAGAGAATATCACATGAAATACATCGTAAGTAGCCAAGATAAGCCAAATAGCACCCCTCTCTATTCTATCCATTCAAACCTTCATTCATTTATTTTATACAATAAGGATGACATTAATGAACAAGTAGCTGAAAAAGAGTAAGAGCTAAACCTATTAGGATTGTCAAACCAAACACAATATGAAGAGCATAACATTCAAAACCCTAGCAGCCATGCATAAAAACATAATGGTGAATTTGAACTTGAAACTCTTTGGAACATGAGCTTTAATGGCTCTTGTGGAAAAGCTAGTTCAGGAGCAATTGTTTGGATACACAACACTAATAAAGGTCACTCTTACAAGCTAGATTTTCAATGTACAAATAATATTTCATAGTATGAATCTTTTCTCCTAGGTTTACAATTGTTGAAAAATATGGGAGCTAAGAGGATTTCCATTCAGGGAGATTCTGAGCTAATTATTAGGCAAATCAAAGGAGAATATTCAACCAAAAATCCTAGCTAAGAGAATATAGAAATGTTGCCTTAGACCTCCTAAAAACATTTGAAAAATATGAACTTACCTCTCTCCCTAGAACACAAAACAATCTTGCAAATGAACTAGTCTTTCGTGCCAACACTTATCAAATCCCTCATGCCAATGAACAATACACGAGAAAGGTCAAAAGAAGATCAAGAGTCCCTAATAACATAGATTATTGGAAATTTTTTGAAGGTGAAAAACATATTGAAGACTTCCTACAGTCCAAAAATGAATTTGAAATACCAAAACCAAACTCAGATCACGAGGAGGACTGCTCTACTAAGGAACAAACACACAAAATAGAGCCACCTTATGCTACTGATGTAAATATTCTAGAACACCCTCATAAGGAAGAATTGTGTGAAGATTCAGACAAAAGGAAAATTGAGTTATTGAAATGCAAAGACAATCTATTTCCAAGAGGACTTGCCCCCTTAGAAGAACTGTTTGATTTCAATGATGTTTCTAGGAAGCCTAAAATGGAATCCACTGAAACAGATGTAGAAGAATGCAACAGAGGCAGTGAGGAAGAACCTAAAATGATAAAAATTTCCAAAAAACTGCCAACTATTATAAAACAAAAATACATTGAGCTATTCAAAGAATTTAATGATGTGTTTGCATGGGACTATGAGTAATTGAAGTGTTATTATACAAGAATCATCCAGCATAATATTCCTCTCAAGGAAAACCAGAAACCATTTAAGAAGAAATTGCATAGGATAAACCCTGTCCTAATGCCTCTATTTGAGAAAGAAATTAAAAATATGTATGATTCTGGAATAACAGTCCCACTCAGGTACTCGGAATGGGTCTCAAAGCTTGTATTAGTGAGGAGTAAAATAGGGGAAATTAGGCTATGCATAGACTTCAGAAATTTAAACAAGACCTCCGTGAAAGACAACTACCCTTTACCTAAGATGAATCATATACTACAAGGAATATTAGGTTCCAAAATAATATCTTTGCTTGATGGTTTTTCAGGGTATAATCAGGTGCTCATACATCCAAATGATCAGCACAAAACTGCCTTCACTACACCTTGGGGCATCTTCATGTATGCCAAAATACCTTTTGGGTTAATGAATGCTGGGGCCACTTTTGAAAAAGCCATGCAAATTGATTTCTTAGAAGAAATAGGTTACTTCATTGTGATATATCTTGATGACAAAACTGTCTATTCAAAAACTGATGAAAAACACCTAACACAGTTAATAAAAGTCTTTGGAAAGTGTAGAAAGTATGGTTTATCTTTGAATTTGAAGAAAACTCTGTTTAGCCTTCAAGAAGGAAAAATTTTAGGCCACATCATATCTGAAGAGGGGATCAATATTGATTCGAAAAGGATTGAGGGGATATTGCAGATCAGTCACCCTAGAAACATCAAAGAGCTGCAATATTTCCTTAGACATATCAAATTCTTAAGAAGGTTCATACCAAACCTTGCATAACTCCTAAGAAACATTACAAGCATGCCAAAAAAATAAATAGGACTCAAATGGAGCATAGAAGCAAAGCAATAATTTGAATTGGTAAAACAAGCATTTACCCAAACACTAGCTCTAATCAGCCCCGACTTTACCAAGGACTTCTTCATCTTCTCATTTGCATCCAAACACACAATTTCTACAGTATTACTACAAAAGAACATAATGGGACAAGAACAACCCATATATTTCTTTAGCAAGGCACTAAGAGATGCACCTCTTAAATATAACATTATGGAAAAACAAGATTTTTCCTTAATCAAAGCCTTAAAATATTTCAGAGTTTACATCTTGCATTCACATGTCATTTCTTTTGTTCCTCATGGAATTGTTAAGGACATACTAACTCATGATCCTAATGGTAAAATAGGTAAATGGATTGTTTTTATCTTAGAGCATGATCTAGAGATCAAACCCACCAAGCTAATCAAAGGGCAAGGACTGCCCAAACTGATGGCTGAAGCAAACTTTCAAGCACTAGACATAAACATGATACATTCCTTGAGGAGCTGGCGACACCACCTATTGAAGAATCATTTCTGAACTCACTCTGGTATGCTGATATATTACATGTGCTTTTTACTCTAAATGCTCCTCCTGGTTTTTCCAAAATAAAGGCCAGATTATTGAAACTAAAAGCTGTAAATTTTTGCGTTAAAGATGAAGCTTTATATTGGAAAATATTTTTTTGTATCTTGCTTAAATGTTTACTTGAAGATGATGCATATAGAATCATGCATGAGTTTCATGAAGGAGAGTGTGGAGGTCATGTCTACTGGAAAACCACTACTAAGAAAATCCTTAGAGTTGGTTTCTATTGTCCCACCCTTTTCCCTGATATCCACAAGCTAGTAGTGGCTTGCCATAAATGCCAAATCTTTAAGGGAAAGAGAAAACTACCACCTTTTCCTTTACAACCCATCAGTGTTGAAACTCCTTTTCAACAGTGGGGTTTTGATTTCATTGAAGAAATCTACCCTGCATCTTCTACCCAACTCAGATGGATCCTCACTGCAACTGACTATTTCACCAAATGGATAGAAGCCATCCCTTCAAGGACTGCCACTGACTCAGTAATCATAAAATTCCTTGAAAATCACTTCTTGTCTATATTTGGTTGTCCTAGAAAGATTAATACTGACAATGTTGTTGCATTTAAGTCCAAGAGAATGGTTGACTTGTACCACAAGTATCACATTACACTAGGGAATTCTACATCTTATCACCCTCAAGGTAATGGGTTTGTTGAGTCCTCTAACAAAAGTTTGGTAAACATCATGAAGAATTTTTTGGAAGAGAAAAAAAATTCATGGAATAGCTAATTAGTGCATGCACTATGGGCAGACATATTATAAAACAAGAAAACAATTAACATGTCTCCCTATCAACTAGTGTATGGCATGGATGCAGTTTTTCCAACATCCTTGGGAGTCCCAGTGATGAAGCTTATTCAAGAGGTACAATCATAGGAGAATGATATACAAAGAAGGCTAAACCAAACCATTCAATTGCAGCAATCAAGGGAAGAAGTATACAACAGAACACAAGCAGTACAAGAGAATATCAAGAAAATATTTGATAAGAGGACTAAAGCCAATGATTTCCAGATTGGAGACAAAGTGCTGAAGTGGGATTCAAGAAGAGAGGACAAAGGAAAGCATGGGAAATTTGAAAATCTGTGGAAATTTCCATGCATCATCCATTCAGCAAGAGGTAACAATGCAATCTTTCTACAAGAAATCGATGGAACAGAGTGATTTGGAGGTCTTGTCAATGGCAGGATGCTCAAGCACTAATTTTTTTGAAGTTCTTAGTTTAAAGATTTATTCATTATACATAACACTTCTTGAATAAAATATCAGAAAAGTGAAACACAAAAAAAAAGAAAATAAGAAAATAGGGCAGATAAAAGAAGAGGTAAAGCCCCACACCAAAAAAGAATGTTTCTGAAAGTGTGCAAGTCCAAATGCCACTACCTTTGAGAAAAAAAAGTCTTGTTTAATCATACATCCTGACCATGATTGAAAATGTTTTAAATTTATGCCGATAAGTTATAAAATGATGATTTTCCAAACTATTTAAACTTGGCTTATCAGTAGACTAGGTTAGGAAAAGATACTAGTTCCCAAAGCTCAAATCCGAACCAAAGAGAAAAGAGAGGGATGAATAACAAGTTCTAGATTATAGCCCTCGGTTTTTAGTCTTACTTTGTGCAAAAATAAAATCTGTGTGCAACATTGTCTAAAGTACCACAGCTCATGACAAATCAAACTTTCTAATCTTGATTTGGTCATGTTTTAAATTTTATGTTAGTAGATTAGAGAATGAAGATCTGTCAAACTATTTAACCTTGGCAGATAAGTAAGCTAGGTAGAGAATAATCTGAGCCTTTTGATAATATAAGGGTAGAAGTAGATAGTTTTTTCCATCAAAATAAAAATGATGTCTAGGGCTTGTCAATCTAAATGCACCCAAATGAAGAGAAAATGTTAGGAAAAGTATGATGGGTAGGTAGAGTCGATGTTAAAGAAATCATTTTTTTTAGATTAAAAGATCACAGATTCCAAGAACATCAGTAAAAAAACAAATTAAAGGAGGAAATATGCCAAGCCCAAACAAGGCACTTATTTACAAATTCGAGAGATTTGAACTCTGAGGTTCTTGACACCTCCTAAAAGGAGCTTCCCTCCCCAAGTGGAGCCATTGTTAGTCATCAGTATTTTTCACTATCTTTGGATGACTATAGGATGGTTATAGTTTTTTGAAAACAATATTCCTTGAATATCTTGACTCTTGAGTTTCAGAAATCTCACTGCATTCATTATCCTCATAAAATCTTTTTCACTATTCTATCGGTTTTCCATCTCAAAGTCACATTGTTGCTCTTAAAAGACTTATTATGGGCTTATAATTCTCATTTTCATCCTTCTTTCCTACCTGAGACCTCCTTGCCCTATTTTCCCCTGTGAATAAACTCCACCCTGCCTCTAGGGTTTCTTGTTTCTAACTCATTCCCATGTCCCTTTGGGCATAATAACCTAAAAAATACTTTGTTTTCACTTGAAAATCTCCAAGTCAAATTTAAGTCAAAATCAGGTCAAAGGACACTCCCATTAGGTCATTAGGGTTTTGCACTCTTTCAAGGTCATCCTTGGATGTTTTAGGCACTAATTTTCCTTTGCTAGAATCTAGCTCAGATGTAATAGAATGTCAAGACATGGTTATTCAAGAAGGACCTAAAATTTTGAAAGAGGATTATCTTATCAGTTCAGAGCCCGCAAATGAGTAAAATGGACAATGTCTAGCACTTCTGCAGAAGTGATGGAAGATTTATCAGCAGAAAGTACTGATGATGTAGACTATCTAATCCTAAATGAAAACAACTTACAGCAAGGGAAAGGGAAACACTTGGTCTTGTAGATGAGTAGGGCTATAAGCTTGATAGTCCATTTGAGTGCCAAAATAGTGATTACTTGCAGGAAAATAACATGGAGGAAGCACACAAGGCTAGACATGAAGAAATTCTATCAGAAAATATTGATGGAATATGGGAAAAAGGTAAGGTGAACTGGACAGATATGAATGAACTTGAAAGGGCTATAGAGAACTTATAAGACAACACTGATGATTGATGTAAAGAACTGTAGGCGCTTAGAGTTTTAAAAAATGTGGCCAGAGGAGGTGGAAAAGATGAGTTGAAATTTATGATGGAAACTACATAAGATTTTGAAGATGCTACTATGTGATTGAATCCCAAACTTGTCAAAATGAACTTATCATGCTTCAATGAGCAAAAGAAAATCCAATTCCATGATTTCAAAAACTTGCAAGGCAAAAGTGTCAAAGAGTGTTAGTGAGAAAAGAAAAAAGACTTCAAACATTAGAAAGTGGGTTTTTAAAATTAAATCAAATTCCTTTTGTCTATAAAAGCTCATTTCGTACTTCAAGAGAACCATTTTTACCTTTCAAAATATCAAGAGCATTCAACAAGGAAGAGTTTGTGGGTTTTCTAAGAAAATTCGGGCAAATATTCTTGGCACTACGCGTTTGGCTTGGTGCTGTGCACCTGGGAGTTGTCGCTGCACCCTTTCCAGTATTTCTTAACACAATTTTTGAAGGTGTTGCATGCTTGGGAGCTAGCATTATGCCCTTGCCAAAGCACTGTGCCCTTGCCAAAAAGACCTTGTGCTTATTTTTCTTGGCGTTGTGCACTTAGATACTTGTGCTGCACGCTTGGGTTAGCATTTTTCCCTTAGCTACTGGCACTATGCGCTTGGATAGAAAGGATTTCTGAGTCTTCCAAGAGCTCAAATCAATTCAAATTTCCTTCAAGTCTTTGCGAAAGGTCCTCCAAGAAATCTTGAGGGGTAAGTACATGACATGAACCTTGCTTTGAAGCTATATGATCACTCTTCATTAAATGAAAATGAAACCCTAAAGGAAACCCTAAGTTTTAGCTTGAAATCACTGTTTCATTCCTATTTCATCCTCCTTGAAGAAAATCTATCAGAAACAAGGGTAATTACATTTCTTGAGTGTTTTCATTGAGTTAGTTTTCCCCTCACTCATTTCCTACACCTATACCCATTCAATCATTCCCTTCATTTGCAAATTTGTAATTTCATTCCTTCCCCTCATTCATTTCACCTACACTCTAGGGTTTCATAAAACAGAGTTTTAAAAATGTCAGAGGAAGAAGACAGTGGCTGTGGTGTTGAGGCACAACTGCCAAGGAGACATGATCACAAGGGAGGGAAGATAAATAGATTTGAACCTATCACCACAACGGAGCTTATGGCCTCTCCTCTCACTGTATCTTGTTTTAAACATGTGGGTTTCTTTAAATTTTGTGAGAGAGTGCATCAAGTCCAAAATCACCCAGAGCTGACAAGACTATTTATCATAAATCTACATGGAAAGCAGGTCAATCATTCCAGGGTTACATTTGAGATGTCCACTGATGCCATTGTAGCTGCTACAGGAATACGTAGTGTGGGATAAAAGTGGTTCAAACAAGCAAACCTGGACATGAGTTATTTTGAACCATACCTTAAACCTAGATATAAAGATCATCACAAGTCCATCTTCCCTTTTTCTCATCTTCTTGATAGATATGCACCCATGATGAGGATAATAATGAAGTATTTCACTTATGAGGGAAGGTTTTCCCGCCTCTAGTCTTACCACATCCATCTTCTTATGAATTTCACTAGAGTTTGGATGCTGCATATACCATATTATATTTTCCGTAGCATTGAGAAAATGGCTTACATTGTGAAAAAGAGAGATTAAAATCAGAAAATGCAAATGGTATTTCATTATTCAATCATCGAGATGGTGGTCATGCATCAGCTACATCAGAAAAACATTCCATGGGATAACTTCATTGCCAATGAGGTTTTCACTACAGCACCTGGCCATCACCTACAGAATATCCCTTCCTCATCTCATCCTCCCATTCCTACTTCTCCATCAAATCCCACTACTCATGCATCGCCATCCACTCACATCCATTCACCTCATGTTTATCCTCCCTCATCGCCTTTTCACAATCCTTCGCCATCATCTCTTGATACCAGAGCCTCAGGTAGTGAAAGAGATATTGGGATAGCTGGCACTAAAATGCATGATATTGAGACTTTTCCTTTGACCTATCAGAGAGGCCATAGGCATTTGTTTTCTTCACTTGAGGTGAAAGGGGCCATGCCTTCTTCATCAACAAAACAGGTTGATAAGGGAAAGGAAAAGGTTATAGAGCATACCATTGTTGAGGAGGAGGATAAACATGAAACTGAGTAAGATTTTCAGCTAATTGAACTTGATGATGGGGATGTGGAAAGGATCACCAATATGTTGATCAGATACAAGGATTCTAAGATTAGTGAGCTTCAAGCTACTCTTGGTAGGGAAAAGAATGTGATTAACTATTTTGAGTTAGAGAATCAATAGTTAGATACAAAGAAGGCCATCAATGAGGTCAAAGAAATTAGAGCTCAGAAAGTGGTTGGAAAGTCCAAGGATTTTATAGAGGAGACCTTGGGTAGATATGAGGATAGTGATGATGATGAATAATATATTCCTAGGCAGAGACCAAGGACAATTGGGTTGAAGAAGGCTTTAGCCCAGGAAAGGGAGAAAAACGCAGAATTGGCAGAGAAACTCATTCCAAGTGAGCTGCTTGCTATAGAAATTAGAAAGGATAGAGAATATTGGCCAGAGAGTGCTAATTTTCACCTAGAGGGTTAGCTATAGAAGGCCAAGAGAGATGTTGACATGCAGAGGAAGATGGAAAAAAATTATGCCATGAGAAACAGGATTGCAAGGGCCAAGCTCAAACGAGCCCATGCAAAGATTCGAGCTCTAAATGAGGAAAAGGAGAAGGAAAAATTAAATATTCTTGCTGATTTTTCCCTCCAAGCCTTCCAACCATGATCAACAAAGAAAAATCCATTTTTGGTACTTTGGTGCAAATTTTGAATTTTTGACAGTTTGTCTTGCAGAAAATTGAGCCAAACGCACAGCGCCACTGGTGTTGCGCTATTTTTTGGGCCATCCAAATGGAATAAAGTCAACATTTTCATGTTCCTCATGACAATTACATCAACCTTGAAAAGTTTCAGAACATTTGGAGCAAAACTGGTCCCTCAAAAAGGCCAAAAACTACCTAAAAATCACATTTCTGCCCTCTTTTTGGCACTGGCGCTGCGCGTTTAGTAGTCATGGTGTTAGCCTCCTATATCAATAGGTTTCATCTTTCATGATTGTCTTGATTGAATTATGGAATATGTTCAAACCTTCTTACTTGAGCAAAGGTGTTCCATATTCTTGAAAACCAAAAAATCAAAAAATTTAAAAAAATGTAAAGAGGGTATACCCTAAAAGAAAGATCAAAGGGTAAAAAGAATAAAATGGTCAAAAAAGAGAAAGAAATGAACCCCAAGCAAAAAATAGACCAAGGAAAGTGTGCAAATCCAAATGCCACTACTTTTTACTCTGTTGTAATAAATCAATTGTGTGCATCTTGTGAAACTTTTGCCACAATTCATGAATAAGTCAAACTGTTTAAACTTGGCTTAGTCATATTTCAATTTCATGTTATAGATTAGAGAATAAATATCTAGCCAAACAGTTTAATCTTGGCAGATAAGTAGCTAGGTAGAGTGAATAAAAGGTGCTCAACGGTTTAATCTGAGCCCTTGGATGTAATAAGGGTAGAAATAGATAGATTCATCATGTAAAAAGAAAAGATTGAAAAGGGTTTGCAAGTCTAAATGCACCCTAATAAAGAAGATAAAATGGTAGTGTTAAGTAGATAGGGTAGGTAGATGGTGCTGCAAAGTGTTATCTGATGAATGGTGCTGCTACATGTTGGTTAATCATTTACTTTCATCACAAGTACTAAAGCAGGAAATACACTGGAAAATCACAGCAAGCAAAGTCAAATTCATTAAACTCCCTCATCATTTTTCCCCCCTCAAGAGTTTTACTAATTTCCCCAAAAGTACTAAGGTAATTTGAGATCAAAGGGGCTCAAGGCATTTCCTTGACTTCTGGAGGGACCGGACCCTCGGCCTAATGATCAAAATGACCTAAGCACTTGAGATAATTCATCATTGTTATCTTCCATCTTTAACTTTTTCCTAAGTAAAATCCTATTTTACTTAGGAAACTGAGGCAACATTCCATAAAATTCCTCAAGACAACTTGTTATTCTAAGCTTAAGTGTTGAAGATGAAATGTGCAATTTACTTCATAAGTTTTCACTTTCTTAGATGTACAAAGATGTTTTGATTTTCCTTGTCCTTTATCATATTAACATTTAACTCTATTATATTAAATCCCTAGTGGAATCTCTTTTCCTAAGTATATAACTCCCCTTTCTAATAAATATCCCCAAAAACCCTCTTATTATAATGTTTTACCAAAGTATATATTCCCGCACATTTTAAAATAAATATTCCGCTTTATAAAGCCCTTTGGTTAAAACTATAGCCTTATATATAATCCCCGCCCTATGGTGAATTAGTTGTGTTCAATTAATTCATCGTATAATAAAATATATGTAAAAAAGCGTTGGACACGTAATATATGTGTCTAACACCAAAAACAAAGAATAAAATGCGACGGATTACTGTGCCATAAGTGTTCCGTCCACGTAGCATTCCACCTGGCCAAACTACCGCCGCAAACCAATTTCATAATTCCATGGGGTTAATTGATCATTTGGACTAATTAACAACCATTCCCGCCTATTAACTTCTCCCCGGGGTAATTAGATTACACGTTAAAACCTGTTTAAAACCCCGACGGGCCCACCTTTGAAGTCGCACAAGTTCCCATCCTTTTCAGCCGTCAGATCATCCCTCCGTTGATCAACGGTCCCGATCAATCCCGCTGCCCATCCCGTGTGAGTTATTTAGCCAGCGGGGAGTGGGCGGTTTTTTACTATTCAGCATTCCACGTGGCAAGCATCCTGTGGAATCGCTGCCATCGCGCCTTTTACCGCCCTCGTCCATAAGCGGTGCGGGCTTACCGCTTACCGCCTACCGCATACCGCCGGCCCCACTCCCTTACGTCACCCCGTACGTCAAATGACGTCATCACCTCGAAAACGACAAAAACCCTTTTGACTTGTTTTTAAGCCATTTTCGCGTTTTTCGGTCATTTAGTTTGAAAGGGGCCAGCTACATTTGATTTTCAAATTTCACGCAAATACACCAAGTGCTACGAAATTCCATTTGCTCCGATTATTGAAGAACGTCCACTTCATTATTTCATTACACCATTTGAAGAACGATTTCCATTAAAAAACGGTGTATACACTCCAGCATACATTTTAAGTGACTTGGTTTCTGTTTTTTGCGAAAAAAAAAGGTAATTAAAGAATCTCTACGGAAAGTCCTCATTGAAGATTTAAAACACAGCAATTTGCTGAAAACTTTACACAATTTTGTTTCAATTTCTATCTTTTTTAATAGGATATCCAGTGTCTTCTGTGAGAAAACTGAAACCTCCATTTTGAATCCACAAGAACCAAAATGGAGGCCCCAACTGCTCTAAATGTCACTCCTTTGAATGCTCCCCACCGAGATTTAGACTACTTGCCTCTCATAGATGAAGATTTCCAAATAAAAGACCTGCATTTTGATGAAAGTCCCCGTTTGAGCTTCTGTCGCTGCAGAGACGAACACTCAAAGGGGCAAGATCTTATAGGGTCTGTGGGAATCTAATCTCCCAAGGTATCTCATTCCTTCAGTCCTTATTTTCCCTGAAATCATTCACTATTGCCATTCTAACTATGATCCAACTCAAAGAGCAGTAATGTCCCCTAACCATAATGTCCTTTTCCCAATTACTGCTCAGTCTAACACAGTAAAGAACAATCAAAGAGTATCAGGATTAAAGAGTATCAGTGGTTAAAGTGTATCAGGTAAAAGTCAGAGTGAAAGTAAAAATGAAGTTACAGAGCGGTCAAAGGTAAAACAGTAAAAGTAATTAAAGAGGCAGTAAAATGGTAAAAAGAGATGAAAATACTTTCACCAACATTGAAGTTTATCTAAAGTGAAAGTAAAACAGTCAAAGGAACAAAAAAGTGAAAAGATGAAAAATACAACAAGAAGGAACATTTTTGCAGAAATTGCATATTTTAGTCATAGTTTTTCAGAAACTATTGTGATCAATAAAAGATGAATTTTGCAAAACTGAAGGAGGTTTATGTTCTTAAGATTACCATCTACAAAAACCTCTCTCACTTTCCTAACAACTATTATGGTTTTGGAAATATTAAACAATGTTGAAAAGCACTTTTTGCAGAAAATTACAGTCAAGTCATCATTTTGCAGAGAATATTGTGGCCAATTAAAAATACATTTCACAAAACTGAAGGAGGTTTTTGTTCCTAAGAGACCCATCTACAAAAACCTATCTCAGTTTTTGCACAGTGGTTTTATAATGAGAGATACATGCGCATCTTTACAGGCCATTTTTCAGACTCTGTAAAACTCTGTTTTACACATATTTTTTACAGAGAATATTATGCACAGATGGAGAGGAATTTTAGGAAAGTGAAAGAGGTTTATCTCACCAACATATTTATCCACAATAACCTCTTTCAATTTTTACATATCTATTACGGATTGAGAAATACGAAGATATCATTGGACCCCAAGTTTGCAGAATTGTTGGAGCAGATTGCACAAAGAAAGGAAGCAGTTAGTGACTTGGATGCCTCATCATCAAATAAGATTTGGATCAAATTCGAATTCTCCTCTTTGTCATCACCTATCCATCAAAAATAGTGCCAAATAGTTTGAGTGTCCTTTACTTTAGTTCTATTTATGTAAATAGTTGGGGAGATTTGTGAACCAATTTTGATATTTGTTTCAAGATATTTTAGTTTAGAATTTGTATAAATACTCCACTCTTGGAAGCATTTGGGGTGGATTCTATTACTCTGTTGTAACATTGAGATTTTCGGAATAAAAGCTTTTGGAGAAATTTACTTGTGGCTTACTGGATGACGATTTGAAGCACTGGACTTGTTGCAGGATTCATGTGTTGGACTACAGTTCAATAAGTGTTTCTACCCTTTGTTTGAAATTTTATATTAGATTATAATACCATCATATCCATTTCTGAATAATTTACATAAAGGATTGAAACAGAATTTGCTTAATTGTACTTTGTTTTCAAATGTGATTGTTCTTAAATGTTTTCTTCTAAATTAGCTATAAGCATGAATTCTTAAATGCTCCTGCTTCGCTAATTTAAGCACTGTTGATTGCTATAATAAAGAATCCTTTATTGCTCTTTGTTTGTAGTCAATTCACTTCTTTCCTTTGAACATGATGAAAGATTCTTAGTTGCCTTTCATCCCTTCAAGATCATCCCACCCACTTTAAATTTTAAGGATTGTTCTCTGTCTAGCTATCTTGCCCTGTAATACCATCTTGTGCGTAGAATAGAAGTCCAGTAAAGCCATCCTTTGACTCCATAGCCCAATGGACTGAAAGCCCTCAACCTTGCCCTTAGTTTGTGGATTCCACCATTTTCCCAAAACAAACTTTGAATATATAACTAGCCTAAAATCATTCATAAACAAAGATAAATCATAAAGAGAGAGCCCTCTCTGGATGCAGATTGGCTAGATTCTGCATCTAAAAGGTTGGTTTGTGGTTACCTCGGGTATACTTTCCTCTTACACAACTTCTAGGAAAACCTGAGTGATAACACATGGGATAAGTGATTTTCGACAAGGAAAATGGGAAACATTATGGAATCTGGAAGCATATTTGTAAAATAGACTCAGAGACCTTTCAACTGAGCCATCATGGAGCTCATTCAGACACCGGGATGGCCTCCAAAAGTTAGCTACAAAACAAGCCATTTTGTCAGTCTTGGTGTTGCGCGTTTGCATAGGCGCTACTCCCCTATACCTTGGAGTTGCGCCCTTACAATGAGTTATTGAAAAAGATGTTTTGAGGCCTTAAAGTCAAAAAATTTCCAAAATTAGCTCAAATGGTTATGTTAGAAGCTATTTTTGAAATAAATGAATTTTAGATATTTTTTGTTAGGCCTTGCATGGTCTCAAAGGTCAAAATACATTAACTGTGTAATGAATTAAATTTTAAACCCTAGCTAGGGTTTACCTCCTCATTTTGTAGATAAATCCTGCATGTATGCTTCATAGTTTTTTTTTGGTTCATTTTTGAGCTAAATATTATATATACTTTGAGTTGTGAAAGAAGTTTGGCTTTGGAGCTTCGTCACTGTTTTGGACTGAATATCAATTGAACAAGCACATTTGGAGGATGCATGAACTTGGCCAAATGGTGATGTTATTCTAATCTTGTTATTGTTTCCTTTTGTTTTCCACTTTGTGCATCAATTTCTCTTATAACAGAGCAAAAAATTTAGATTAATATATATTGTTTAGAGGCACCTTAATTCTATCTTCTCTTTGTTGTTTAAATGTTTTCCTCTACTAGGTTTGATTGGAAAACGTAGGAGTTCCATGCTCTCCATTTCCATCTAGTTTGTTTTGTTGAGATTAGCTAAGTAGAGTATGGCTAAAGAAGTTTATGGTTTTCCCTGTCCTTTTTTTCTCCTTGAAATGTTGTTCTGAAGGTTTTCTTTGAAGTCTACTTACTAGGGTTTAGGCTAAAGAAGTTCATTATTTTCCCTGTCCTTTGGTCTATCATGAAAAATAATTTTAAAGTCTTTGAAGTCTTATTAAATAGCTTAGGATTTCCCCACTCTTTAATCATTACTAAAATGTTATCTTAAATGTTTTCTTTGTCTGAAAGTGAATAGCTAGAGAATTTAGGAGTTCCCTACTCTCTAGGGTTTACTGGATTGTTGTTTTAAATTTTACTTTATAAAGCTAGGCCAAAGAAGTTTATGGTGTGCCCTGTCCTTTGGATCTTTCTTAAAAATAGTGATCTTAAAGACTCTTCTTATTCTAGTATATGTTAAAGGATTATTAATTTCCCTTTAAACCTACTAAACTCACAACTTAATGTTCATTTCACACCCATATAAGCTATTAAGATCTATTTGGATTTGTTAACTTGCCCTATGAAACACCCTTGATTTATTATTGTATTTTTCAAGCCTTTCGCAGACCCCATAGCCCAATGGTTTGAATTTCTCTTACTCTATCTATTCTTCCTGACAAGCAACCCAACCAAATAAAATAAAACAAACAACCCTATCATTTTAAATAGACTAAAATAAACATCCTAAATCAAACAAGTTATATATTTTATACAAATATAGAGAGAGCCCTCTTTGAGTCTAGGAAGGCTAGGTCCTAGGACTCCAAAGTTGGTTTGATGTTACCCTTGTTTATTTGGTCTTACCAATATTACAAATTACAGGGACCTAACAAGTGCTAGGCATAATATTTTTACTTAATGTGTGCATAGGTTCTTACGTTCTGTCTTCAATACCCGATGTTTGAGAGACAAATTTTAATTTGACAGCCTCCTGAACAACGATGCCAAAATTTTGGGCGCTAGAATGACCCTTTGAAAAAAAAACTTAAACCTATCTCATTTATTTAATCAACATGGGATTCGTTTGCTATTTCATGGATATCGATAAATTATATGAAATCATAAATTCCTAGGCTATGAAAAAGTACGTAATATCTGCTATTTAAATCATTACTATTGAATAAAGGATAAAAACACACAAAATCTCCTATAATTACAATTTTGATAAAAGAACTATTCGGGCTCACAATATAGCTCAATCTAATCCTTAGTAAAACCAATGTGTGAGGGAAAAACCATGAATCACACAAATTCTAGGAAATTATCAATTTAGAAGTAACTTGCAAATTCATACATTCACACCTACATATAAGTAATATCATTTAATCAAAACCCTTCAGAAAAGACTCAATAGCATTTACGATACATAATTGAATTGATTACTCGTGACAAATGAAAATGTAAATAAAAGATACCACAACTAATGAAAATTACAGAAAGTTTATTTAACTATCCATAAGACATAATGGAAACAAAAAACCTCTAGTAATGGAGCCCACGGTACCCAAAAGTACTTCCTAAATAAGCTCAATCTGAAAGACTAATATGAAATCTCATTCAACTTCGTTACTCGAAATTTTTTACAGCATAAACCAAAAAGGTTTAACTCAGATTGTGATATGTGACATATAGTAAAATGATAAATTGGAACATTAATGATAATTGAACCTCCTATATTTTTTATTTTATTGTCTTATATATTACATCTTGAAAACAAATGTAGTGATATCCTAAGAATTTATAGATTCTCAGGGTTTCTCCTTCAACCATAAAATATCCATATAGTATCATTCGGTTTCCTGTTACATTTGTTTTCGAACCACATCCTAGACATCGAGCTATAACTGTTATTAATACATCGTTGGCTTAATCAACATTTGCTCAGATTACTTAAGGAACAATAATCGTTCCTTTAGGTTGATTTTAATAACCATTTACCCAAATTACAACATTCTCGATATCAGAAAAACTTATATTAACTATATCATTCTTAGCTTGCTCTTCTCACTCTTTTCTCTAAAATTATCACAAATTAAGGATCATCTTGGCTAAAAATTGAATAATTAGCAAAGAAATAAGGAAGGAAATTATATCTTTTTCGTGACCCAACAATCACCTCTTCGCTGATTCCTCAGAGAAGTACCAATTTGAGTGATCCATGATCAAGGGTGCAGTTGGGTATTTTATACTTCAGCTGGAAACTTTTGTCATAATCCTCCAAGGATTCATCGAGTCCCATAGTCATCCTAAATAGCTCCTCTTTGGTTTCTATGGACCTAAAATAGCCTCTACATTTGTTTTTGAAGGAGTCTTGTATCTGTGCCCAGGTAGTGATTTTGTTTCTAGGAAAACCCATGAACCAGTGTAAGGTTGCATCCTTGAGGGTGGATGGGAACAATTTAAGCTTCTCGTCATCTGAGGCATAGTCATAAGTGTTGTAGACAATAATAAACTCGAACATTAAGGTGTTAGGATATCGATAAGTAAGGGCATGGAAATGCGGAAGGGTTGAGGGATTGATGTTATTCATTCTTGTTTCTCCATCAGTTTCCCTAATGGAAAAGAATCCTTTGACCCTAGTTTCAGCCATGGCTTGAATTGGTGAAGCGGGTTCCTCTGGTAAATAAAGTTCCTCTTCTTCCCCAATAGGTTCTTCAATGTTTCCAAGTGGTTCACCTATATGGTGTTCTACCTCATAGTCACTAAATAAGACTGAAGGGTTAATATGTGGGGATGTGGGTGTTTTTGGTAAGAATTTACCTTGGTTAAATCTACTCCTATGAAGAATGAAATTTGAATTGTTTTTGTATTTTTCAATATTTTGGAATTTAATGTAAAACAGAGAGCATAAAATAATGCTAAAGTAGAAACAAACATATGCCTTGACACCTCCCTAGCAACGGTGCCAAAAGGTGGTGAGCCATGTTATTACACCAAGAGTGTTGCAACTCCCATAGGCTACTCAAATTTACTTTATCCACTTGGGGTTCAAACAAACTTGGAGGTGGTAGTGTTATATGCACAACATATGAGCTCTACTCATGCCATCCTAATCTTAGCTCTACAATGAGGTGCTAATGCTAGGGTTACTTTTAGGAAAGGAAGTTTGAAGCACTTCTAAATGTAATCTATGTCTGGAAATATATCATACCCATTACTCTGTCAAGAAGGAAAGAAACTACACTACATCACATTGATTCATTTAAATACTTCCAGGAAAGAAATATTCACACTTATGCTAATTCATAGGCTAGGTTGCTAAATTGAATTACAGAAAAGGAAAATAATCTAGGACAGAAATAGTAAATAAATTACTAACTAAGTCCTATCTAACTAATTCTTGACTACTGTGTTCAATGATGCAACTTGTAATGAACTAATCACACTTCAAAATGACTCTGTTTTGCAGCAAAAAAAGGAGGCGCCTAGGTGGTATAAAAGGGTCCCTGGACCAAAGGTTCAGAGGTTAAGGTATATTGGTGGCTTCGCATGGCTTATATGAGGTGGAAGAATGATTTGGGGTTGAAGGAAAGGGTTTTTGGCACTCCGACGAGAAGGTGCTACAGGATTTCCTATAGTGCTACAAGATGTCCTAGAAAGCTACATGAAACAGGCCAAGAGGAGTTTGAGGCTATAAATGGTGATAAAAAGGTTAAGAGAGGTGGGGTATAGGTGGGTCTTTGTAGATAAAGGGTGGCCAACCCCTTATCCAAGCTCAAAGCTCTTCACAAAGCCTTTCTTGCACCCTCATGTTTTCTCTCGGTGATGTGGTGGTGACCTCAAAAAGGAAAGTATGTGAGTTGGATGGAAGGTGGTTGTTGAAGGGTGAAGACTAAATATGATGGTGTTCAAGGGGTCCTCCTCTACTACTCTATTCAAAAGTACAATCAAGATACATGTTCATGCATTAATAATTGACAAACTTATCACAAAAATGGTGGAAATGATGAGTTGAATTTAAATAAACCTACCTTTGCAATTTAAACAAAAATCTACCTCTTCACCTACAACATGTTCAGGATAAGAAAAGTAAAACTATCTAACTTTTTCCAATAAATCATAAACTAAAAATGTATTTTTTTGTGGGGGAAGACCTTCCTTGTCAAGCTCCAATGTAAGAGATGAGAGATGGAGGCTTAGCACACAGTTTTAAGATCTCATATGATACCAAACATGAAATGAAATAAATCAACTATTGCAACATAAAGGAAAACAAAAGTACATAATAGAGACTAAGGCCAATGGATTGGGACCTAACCCACAAGCTCAACTCCCTGAAACTAACTTAGTGAAGAAGACACAAAATGCTCATCTTATTTCATATCCAGTCTCTTACATGAAACAAGAAAGTAATAAATGTCTAATACAAAAGCAAAGAGTTCTGTAGCTACATCAAAGGAAAGAGTTCTGTAGCTACAAAAGCAAAGAGTTCTGTCTAATACAAATGTCTAATCCTAGTGAGCTCTTTCTCTGGCCTATTTATGCTAGAGTGTAGCTACCAACATCTCCTTAGAAATTAGGTCTTTCTTCCTTTGGATCTCAAGAGAAGTGGAGCTTGGTTCCCTTCGATTATTCATTTGCTTGGTTGCCTCTAATTTTGAGATATAAGAGGAGAATCTTGAGGAGATATTGGTTGCCTTTAGGAATTAAGAAGGTGGTTAACCTTCATACAATAACTCATTTCTATCTGCTTTAGGCCCTGATTATGAAATATTTCTCAAAAATGGAATGATTCCCTTGATTTTCCTGCATTTAACCAACATTAGGACTCAAATAATGAAAACCCTTAATACACCATACTCACTAAGAAAAATATGACAAAATGAAAGTAAATGTGTGAGAGAGAGAATAATTAAGATAAAAACAAGACAACCAACCCCTTAGAATGTTGGCATTATGATTCATTATGATTGCATATGTTGTCCTTGACACCTGTAAAATATGAAGTATACGGTTTCTAAATAAGCGTTATGTTTTAGAAGAATATGGATAAAGTACATATTTAAGGAACTATACACAAGTTAATTTAGCCAAAGTCATGTACACACACAGAAAAGAAGAAGAAAAGTAGTGTATGTCTTTGCGCTCTAAATTTATGATACCAGGTGTCCTTACCATTGTCTTTGCCCACATTATGGAGAATTGTGTCGTCTATTTCATTCCATCCAAGAATACCATCGAACGTTTGTGTGGTTTTGGCTCAGCGTATTGGTTAAAGTTAAAAATATATAAGGAGAAGAATATCATAGTGAAAATTGAGCAATGTGCATGAATATTGAATGAATAATTTACTCCAAAGTATGAATGCATGGATTGGGTTCCAGTTGACTAATAGATCTAAAATAATGATGCACCTATGAATACAATGATGGATTAGGATCTTTAGACCTAAAATGACTATGAACTTGCATTATCTGTTTTTGAGACGTTTAAATCTGTCATATGGTGCATGTTTTATGAAGTGAAGGGTATGATATTATTAGGTCTATTGATCTAAAATGTATTGTAGTTCTAAATATTTACATATCTATACGCAGGTTTGTCACGATGAAAGAGTGTATACACCCAGGTTCGTTTCAACAAAAAAAATGTATGGAAGTTAGGGTTTTCTTAATATTGTTGAAGAGATTGTGTGATGATTTCTGCTATATTTCTATTGTCTGTCAATGAAGTCTTCATTTAGATATGGGTTGTTTGAATATTGTATATGCTGCTAGTTGATTATGTAAAAATATGATCACTGACTGGGTGATTGAATATGATGGATGCTATTGTGTAAATAAGGGTTTTGTAAATCTAACAAAGTATGCCTGAATGTCTCAGATTTGTTCTGAGTCTAATAATATTCCTAAATTCAGTATACAAATATCTATATGCAGGTTTTTCCACAGGAAGGCGCGTAAATACATAGGTTGTAGTAAGTGAAGTAGTGTATACAATTGATTTTATGAATGATCAGGGTTGAAGTTGATTCTGCATGTTATTTTAGATCTCTGGGTTTATTATTGTGATATGGCTACATTGATCTCACTATTCTGTTTAAAGTTTGGTTTATGGCTAATGTTTTTGATCTAGAAATTGAGTTGTGTATAAGATATTGGATCTAGTGTGAAACTTTATGAAACTTGGTCTGCAGTGGTTCTAAGGGTTGAAGCCTTTAGCATGGAACTCGAAGCTTCCTGCAAATATAATTTGGTGTTATGTTTAGGGGGTTGTAGATCCCTTCCAGTAGTGGCTGGTAAACGAGTTGAGGGGGTTGGAGCTCCCTTCTAGTATCAGCTGGAGAATGAGATAAGGTTGTAGCCTTTTGTAGGTGGGTGCTTGTATACTAATATGATTATGCATCCTTATAACAGTGTAATTATTTTTCTATATAATAAATATTAAATACGTAGATGACATCAGTGATTTTTTTAATCCCAACTTGGGTTTCCACCTTAAATATTCATGTTCATATGTGATTCCTTTGTGTGATGATTTATTCTATTATTACTACACATATTTACAGCTTAAATATGTGATTCATAACTGATGATATGGGCTAAGTAATGCTTCTGAATATTTATCTGAACATTAAAGTGATTTAGGTATATGAAAGTTTATTTTAGGATAGCCTCGCACATATGCTATTTGGGCTAATCAAAGTCACGTATAGAAATCAGTAAATTAAAAGTAAAATATTATGATTCTTGTAAATATTGATTCACCCCCCCCCCCCCTCTTAGTATTTTTCCCAACAATTGGTATCAGAGCAGGTCGTTCTAAATAATCTTAATCACTAGAAGGAAGATCGTCTAAGATAATCAATCAAGATGGAACAACATCTATCAGAACACCACTCTTCAATGGAAACAATTTAATTTTCTAGAAGACAAAAACAAGATCCCATCCTCAATATCTTGGAGCAGATGTCTAGGAAATAGTTGAAGGCGGTTACCAATATCCAGCTGCAGTTCCAACAGATACAACAACAAATAATAACTATGAAACCAATGCAAAATTTGTCAATTCTTGATTGATAAGTTTCACCATATCAGAATTTGTCAAAGTTATGCAGTTAAATACAATAAAGGAGATATGGCAAAAAATAATTCTAAGCTATGAAGGTGATGCCAAGGTAAAAAGTGTTAAACTCCAAGCTCTCATAATTCAATATGAAAATCTCAGAATGCATAATGATGAAAGTATTTCTAGTTTCTTCTTATGTCTAGATGAGATCGTAAATCGTATGTGAAATCTGGGTGAATTCATAAGAAACACTAATCTAGTAGAGAAAATATTAAGATCTATGACTCCTAAATTTGAATAAAAAGTGTCTGCTATTGAAGAGAAGCCGGATCTACAAACTCTTACTTTTTTTGAACTCCATGGGATTCTTACCACGTCTGAAATGAGGAAAGGAGGTCCATCTGAAGTCAAAGAAGTTGCTTTTAGAGCTACTGAAAAAGGAAAGGACAAGGAACAATAACACAAATTGGGGTATTTATCATAAGAAGATGAGGAAAATTTTGTAAATAAACTTCAATTTGGCACTGGTAGGTTCAGAGGTAAGATTCCTTTCAAATTTTTTTCTTCTGGAAGAGTTGGTCATTACGCTACTAAATGTCCTCATAGAGATAATCATTAAAAGGGAAAGGATTTAGAAAAATGTAATAGGATACGATTTGTCAATAGAAAAAGTTATTATACTCACGAAGATAGTGATGGTATATAAAATAGTGAAGAAAGAGAAACTCATCAAGATATTAGAATGCTCATGGCATTTGAAAAAGACACTAGTGAGGTGAAAGATGTTGTTATGGATGCTTTAGAAGAAATATATTTTCTTGAAGAAATCAATCATCTCAAAATATGCTTGGAAGAGAACAAAATATCTATAGATACTCTAAAGAATGAACTGATAGAAAAGGAGAAGCACAATGAGTAATTAGAATGTGAAATAGTAAGTATAATAAAGGAAATTGAGATAGTAAAAACTTTAAATCTTATATTTTCTAAAGGATTTGAAACCGTAGATGAAATTATCAAGGTTCAACGTTCTCCTCTTGTGAATCTAGGCCTTGGATATATCGGTGAATCTTCTTAGGCACAAAAGTCCTCAGATACAAGCTATCTAAATGCAGCAAAAACCAGTGGCAAAAACATCGTCACTTAGAAAAATAACAAAGATAATGTCGAGGTAAAGCATGATCACTCATATTCAAGGATGAAAAATAATAGAAATATCAGTCAAAAGGTAAACAACAATAGAAGGTTCTATGATCGCAGAAATTTCTTCTTTAATGGACAATGTTTCCCATGTCATAATTTTGGACACAAGGCTGCTCAATGTGTTGCATACAAAACCATCATGACTAGAGAAGCAAGAAAGAAAATAAATGAGATAGGAATAAAGAAGAATAATTATAAAAAAAATTATCCTCTTCAAGATGAAATTGAATGTTCATTTTGCAATAACTTTGGAGGTGAAGAATATGAAAGTAGGAGAAAACCATAGCCTAAAGAACATATATCCACAAGTTATAAGATATGGAGAAATAAGGACTTACAATTTGAAAGCTACAACATAGAATTATTTTCAAAAGGAGAAGAAAATCAATGGTACATTAATAGCAGATGTTCAAAATACATGACAGGTAATAAAGATAAACTTATTTCATAAAATGCATTAGAGCAGGAAAATAATGTTACTCTTGGAAATGACTCTCTTGCTATCACTAAGGGTAAAGGATTTGTTTTTCTAAAATAAAAGGTTAAAGCTAACAATGTTATGTATGTTTATGGATTAAAGCATAACTTGTTGAGTGTGAGTCAAATGTGTGATCAAGGAAATGAAGTTTTCTTTCGATAAAAAGAGTGTGTGGTTCATGAACTTGACATAGGAAAGACCATAATAAAAGGAACAAGAACACCAAGCAATCTATATATATTGAAAGGTGGCTAGGAGTAATGTTATCTAGGTAAATATACATAAAACTGGTTATGGCACAAAAGATTAGGAGATTTCAAATTTTCTCAAATAAGCAAATCAAGAAGGCTCAAAGTTGTTCGTGATCTACCCAACATCACTCTACCCGAAAGTACCATATGCAAATCATGCCAATTCGGTAAGAAAACCAGGGTTCAATTTACTGTCAAAGACGGATCAACAAGTAAGCCTCTTGAACTTATACATACTGAATTATGTCGTCGTGTAAGGAAAAATTCACCTTGTTGAGAACAATACTATATCCTATTCATTGATGACTTTTCTAGAATGTGTTGGATCGATTTATTAAAACATAAAGATGAAGCATTTGAAAAATTTAAGATCTTCAAAGCTTTGGTTGAAAATGAATTACATCTATAAATCAAATGTCTTATATCTGACCAAGGAAGAGAATACACATGAGATGAATTCTTTGATTTCTTTGAACAATATGGCATAAGAAGACAATTTTATGTAGTTATAACTCCACAACAAAATGGTGTGACAGAAAGAATGAATAAAACAGTCCAGCAATTGGCTCCTGCTATGCTTGATGAATATGGGACTCCTGAAACCTTTTGGGGAGAAGTTGTGCATACTGCGGTAAATATTCTCAATAAGGTTCATGTTCATGTAAACAATGATAAAACTCCTTTTGAACTTAGGTACTGTAATATTCCCACCGTGAAGAATTTTAAAGTTTTTGGAAGTAAAACTTTTATAAAAAATAATGAGGAAAAACTTGGTAAGTTTGAGCCTAGAGCAGAAGAAGGAATATTTCTTGGTTACTCTTCTAGAAGTAAAGCATACAAATGCTACAATAAAATACTTCATAAGATTGTTGAATGTATTTATGTTATGATTGATGAATCTCTCATAGCTTCCAAAAGGGAAAAAAAAACAAATGAGGATGATGATGTTGAATATTTTCCCTCATCAAATAAAAAATATATAGAAGGATAACCTAATGAAGCATGAGAAGAAGATATATCAGAAATAGAAAAGTCTCCATCTAGGTATGTTCAAAAGAATCATCAAGAATCTAAAACTTTGGGAGAAAAGGGATCAGGGGTTTAAACAAGAAATCTTGTCGGATCTCCTAGTTATCTGGCATTCTTATCCACCATTGAACAAAAAAATGTAAATAAAGCTAGTAAATATGAATGTTGGATTCACGCCATGAATGAAGAATTCGATCAAATTGAAAATAATAATACTTGGGAATTTGTTCGAAGACCTCATGATTAAAATTTTATTGGAACAAAGTGGATATTAAAAAACAAGTTAAATGAAAAGGGAGAGGTAATTAGAAACTTGAAGCTAGGCTTGTTTGTAAAGGGTATGGTCAAAAAGAAAGTATAGACTTTGAAGAAACATTTGAAATAGTAGCCAAAATTGAAGCCATAATAATTTTTCTTGTATTTTAAACTTCTCAACAATTCAAGGTTTATCAAATGGATGTAAAATATGTTTTCCTTAATGGTGATCTGGAAAAATAAGTTTATATAGAAGAACGAGAATGATTCATTCTATGGAATGATGAAAAAATATTTGCAAACATAAAAAGGCCCTATATGGTCTACAACAAGCTCCTCGGGCATGGTACTATCATCTTGAGAAATATCTTCAACAATAAGGCTTCACAAGAGGATCTGCAGACAGTAACGTATACACAAAAAATGAGAATGGTAAACTGTTAATTATTGTTGTTTATGTTGATGACATCACTTTTGGGAGTAATGAAGAATCCATGAGTCAAACTTTTATTTTGTTATGAAAAAATAATTTGAAATGTCTTTACTTGGGGAACTAACATATTTTCTTGGCTTACAAGTGCAACAAGAAAAAGATGGCATATTTCTCTCACAAGAAAAATATCTGAAACAGATTCTGAAGAAGTATGGGATGGAAGACTGAAAACCTGTAAATACTCCAATGGTGACAGGATGTAACCTTAGTTCTCATGATTAATCTCCCATGGTAAACCAACCAGATTATAGATCTATGATTGGAAGTCTACTTTATCTAACTCGGACTAGACCGGATATCATGCATGTAGTTGGGATTGTTGGAAGCTTCCAAGCCAATCCAAAGGAGTCACATCTTTAGGACGTAAAAAGAATATTAAACATCTATAAGGAATTTAGGATTTTGGTACATGGTATCCCAAAAATGTTGATCTTACTCTTCATGCTTACACAGATGCGGATTGGGCTGGAAATGTTGATGATAAAAAAATCACTAGTGGCGGTGCATTTTATATGGGGCCGCGATTAGTATCCTGGTTTATCAAGAAAGAAAGTTCCATTGCCTTATCTACAACAGAAGCAAAATATGTGGTTATTGCATCATGTTGCACACAACGTCTTTGGATGATGCATACATTAAAAGATATTCAAATTAAAAATTCTTCTCCCATCTCCATCCTATGTGATAATACAAGTGCCATCAATATCTCGAAAAATACTATTATGCATTCCAAAACCAAACACATTGCTATCAAGTATCATTTTTTATGAGAACAGGTGTTCTAGAAAAAGGTTAAATTGGAATATGTTCATTCTAAAGAACAAGTTCCTGATATATTTACTATACCTATTCCCAGAGAAGCATTTGAATATCTCACATTGAAGCTCAGAATTGTCTCTGCCTCACTGATCTGATTTGTTTGAATTCAGAAGATTAAAATCAGTACACAGGTTGCATGAATCCTAGTTGCGTATATATGGGAGTTTCTCTCTATACATTCACGTATGGATCTTTTTGTCATAAAATATATGTGTAAGCCTTCAGAATAGTTTTTGTCATATATGGTTTGGCTCTGTTAGTGAGGTGTTGATGTGTACAATATGTGGTTCTGGTGTTCAAAATACATTTCCTTTCTTTGATAATTATATGCTTGATGAAGATGCTTTGATGAATTGGTTATTGAAAATGTTAAGGATGCATAGGTTTATCGGAGCATTAGTCATGCTGAGAATGATGCATTGTTGGAGTTATGTTGGTTTTCGAATTATGATTTCTCTCTTGAGGTCCCCTGGCCTTGGTTATAAAAAGTCATATCTATAATTTGATGTAAAGGTCATGTTTAGACATGTGATGTAAATATTGTCAATGTAAATCCACTTTTTTGGATCATTGATGTAAGTATGAGTCCTTGGTGATAGGAAATGTCATAGAGTCATGTACTACAGATTCAGCATGTGCTCATGGGGAGCATGGTTCATAAAATGCACATCAGATCTACAAAGCTCTTCTTTCTACAAGGAAATAGAAACCTTGTTTTGTCATCAGTTCACCCTTTTCTCATGATGTCAAATGAGGAGAGAATATTGGTGTTTGAATAGTGCTTATGTCTTTTGTGGGTGTATCTATTAGGCATCTACTAGTTGTGGTGAGAAAACACCAACATGGTTGCCATCAATTCCAATGGGGGAGATTTTTGGCATTATGATTCATTATGATTTCATATGTTCTCCTTGATGGAAACTCACATGAAAAGATGAAGTATATGGTTTCTGGAGAAGCAATGTGTTTTAGCAGAAGATGGATAAAGTACATATTTAAGGAGCTATATGCGAGTTCATTGAGGCAAAGTCACGTATACACGCGGAAAAGAAGAAGGAAAGTAGTGTATGCCTTTGCACTCTAAATTTATGATATGAGGGGTCCTTACCATGGTTTTAGCCCATAAGAGCATTGTGTCATATATTTGATTCCGTACAAGAATACCATCGAAGTGAGTGGTTTTGGCTCATGGTATTGGTTAAGGCTCAAACTATATAAGGAGAAGAAGATCATAGTGAAAATTAAGAAATGTGCATGAATATTGAATGAATACTTCAATATGAAGTATATCTGCATGGAATGGGTTCCTGTTGATTGATAGAACTAAAATAATGATGCACTTATGAATATAATGATGGATTGAGATCTATAGACCTGAAATTACTATGTATTCGCATGATCTATTTGTGAGATGTCTAGATTTGTAATCTAGCACATGTTTGTTGAATTAAAGGGTATGATCTAAGTAAGTCTGTTGATTTGAAATGTCACGCATTTCTGAATATTTACATATCTATACGCTAGTTCGTCACGGTGAAAGTGCATATACACATGGGTTCTTTTCAGCAAAAAATGTGTATGGAAGTTAAGGTTTTCTGAAGATTGTTGAAGAGATTGTTTGATGATTTCTACTATATTTATGTTGTCTAGAAATGAAGTCTTCAAGTATATCTCAGTTGTTTGAATATTGTATATGTTGCTAGTTGATTATGTACAAAAATGATTAGTCACTAGGTGATTGAATATGATGGATGCTGGTGACTAAATATGGGTTCTGTAAATTTGAAAAATTATGCTTGAATGTCTTAGATCTATTCTAAGTCTCATAAGATTCCTAAATTCAATATACAAATATCTATACGTAGGTTGGTCCACAGAAAGGCGCATATATACGCATTTTGCATTAATTGAAGTAGCGTATAAATTTGATTTTATGAATGATGAGGGTTGAAGTTTATTATGCATATTATTTTAGAAGTATGGGTTTATTATTGTGATCTAGCTACATTGATCTCATTTTTCTGTTTAAATTTTGGTTTATGACTATTGGTGTTCTTCTACAAATTGAGTTCTGTTGAAGCTGTTGGATCCAATGCGAAACTTTATGAAACTTGGTGTGCAATGGTTCTAAGGGTTGAATCCTTCAGTATGGAAGTCGAAGCTTCCTCCCGATAGAAGCTGGTGTTCTATCCAGGGGGTTGTAGCTCCCTTCCACTAGTGGTTGCAGCCTTCTATAGGTGGGTGCTTGCATACTGATATGATTATGGATCCGTACAACATTGTAAGTAGTTTTCTATAGAATAAATATTGAAGACAAAGATGACAACATCAGTGGTTTTCTATTGAATTGGATTTCCACCTTAAATCTTGGTGTTCATGCGATGCCTTTGTGTGATGATTTATTCAGTTATTAGTTATTACTGCACATATTTACTACTTATGCATAACTGATACATATTTACTACTTATGCACAATTGCTGATAACGTTTCTAAATATTTATCTTAACATTAAATGGATTTGGGTATACACAAGTTTATTTTAGGATAGTTGCGTACATACGATATTTGGGCTAATCAAATTCACGTATAGAAATAAATAGTATAAAAATAAAATATTTTGATTCTTGTAAATACTAATTCACGCCCTCGTCCCCCTCCACTCAGTATTTTTCTCGACATAGAATTTAAGTAATGATCGTACTCATCATTTTTGGCACCATTTCCAACCTTGTGTGTTGGCCTTGAAGGTCAATTTGAAGGGAATAATTGGGAGACATTCTTTATCCACTATTAAATATGTGACAGGACATGTGAGAGGTTTGGAGGATTGTACAGGAGATAAAGGATATGACCAAACATGTGGAAGATGTTTATAGCTACCATCTTATGCTTTTCCCCTATCCTCTATCCAAGTTGCTCCCTTACACAATCATGTCAACAACTAAAAGGTCTTAGTCACATGGAGACAAGAATATGAGAGTGGCTACAACATTCAGTCAATTTCATCGAGTGTCAAGCATGTGACTGAGGGATTTCATTACATTTTCGTTGAATTCCTCCCATTGTCTGGAAGTAAATTATTAAGGAATTTCCTAGAGGATTCGAGAATTAGTGAAAACAGTCACAAATGTTTTGAAATGTTCCTCCTATTATGTGAATGCATTTAATGCACAAGTTGTGGTGTTGACAGATTTTCTTTCTCCAATTTGTTTTAATTTGATCCTCGCCCCAAGATCAATTTTTTCATATATGTTTTATATTCTTGTCTTTGGAGCTTTGTGGTTCTTGATGGTGTTAGATGTTGAGTGAGAAAGCTGCAAAGAAGAAGTGTATGCCTCATAATTATTAGAGAGTGTATATGCTTCACTATGTGATAATGGATACATAATGTGCAGATATGAAGCATGATCCATAAAATATTAGAATTAAAGTTGCTGGAGTAGAGATTGTTTTCGAGTGTTTTGTATGTTGTTGGGTAATTTTTTTTTTTGGTGAATATCACATTTGTTTGATACATGAGTTGTTGATGCATTTGACACATATCCATAGCCTATTTTGTTTCTAATTGTATTATGCAACATTATTTTGTTATGAATGTCTAATTGTCTCATATTTGAAGTGGCCACTATTTTCCCACTTTGGAGTGCACATATGTTTGTCACATTTCTACTTTATTGATATGATGATGTTTTGTTGCTAGAGGTAGCATTGCAGAGCTTAATCGATTTGAGCAAAAATTATTGGGATGTGGTTTGAAAATATATGAAAATATATCTACATAAAGTAGAGGAGAAGTGACTTTATTTATGTGGAGCAGTGGTTACTAATTTTCAGCAAAAGGAACAATTTCTCAATCCGTTCGTAGTTGGATAGTCCAATAGAACTTAGACGATAGATGGTAGTTCTTAGATCTATGGAGAACATAGTATTCGTGTTATCGAGGGAGATGATTCTCTGGATGTAGGATGTGATTCAAAAGTCAAGGAGTCAAACAATTGTATTTGTGGTGGAGTCTCCTAGTGATCGAGCTCGATATATATATATATATATATATATATATATATATATATATATAAAGACTATATTTTCTTAATAGAAGATTAAGAGTAGTCAATAGTAGCACTGGTGGTTTGATATGTGGTGTCTCTTGTGTGATGTTTTTTATGGTTGTCTTTGATTATTTTTTTTCTCTCATGGTTGTTCGATTTAGATGCTTACATTGTTATATGCACATGATAATATAATTGGTTGTTGGTTAATATATGTGATTTTATAAATAAGTTTAAATTGGTAAATTTGTTTAAGAACTGGGACTACCCCCCGCCCCCCCTCTTAGTAGGTTTCAAACACATAAGGCTTCCTAAGTTTCCAATATTACCTTCAAATTACATGGATAATTGTACACCTCAAAATATTTGGACATATTGAGGAGCCATGTCTCTAATCCTTCAGATTCACCATCAAAATTAGGAGGCTTGTTTTTCTTAAAATCTCCTTGTATTCTGGATTTGATCCTCTTCTTCTTAGGTGTAGAAGTGCTACATTCAAATTTTTGGTCTTCTTTCTCCTCAAATTCAAGAGATTCATCTCCACTAGATGTTATAGAATTAATGGTGTATGTTGGTTCTCTCCCAACTCTCTTCTTGTGATCCTTTTTACTTTTTCTTCTTCTAATTTCCCCAAATAGTAGCCATCAATTGATTCCTACTCTTATTTTTTTTTAGACAACCTTTCTTGATTTTCCTTAATGCCATCTATGTTTTTCTTCAAGCTTCATATTACTTGTAGAATTCAGATTCTTATTTTTCTCCATTGTTAGTTCCACCATCAATAATTCCTAAATAAGTATAAGGATTGTCACCACCCCTTGGTGATCCTATGGAAGTTTTTCCATTAAATTGTTCAATCATACTTCAAACTCCTAACAATTTCTTAGAACAATATGTTCATGACATATATAATTGTTTTAGTTCAATATCCATTAAAAAGGCCAATTTTGTAACCTACAGTTTTGATACCACTTGTAATATATCTCTCTTGATACCACTTGTAATATATCTCTCCTACAATCATGTTTTCATATATATACATATACAAAAGATGGTGTACATCTCTGTCAATGCCCAAAAATGTTATAAATTCAAACTCTTCCTCTTAAAAAATTCACTCAATAAATACAATTCTTATTAATCTTATTTTTCCTCAATAAAATGTTTCAAAAAATTTGGATTCAACATTACTTTATGATCCAAAAGTATCAAACTTTCACATACACAAACTCTAGTCCTATAATTATTAATAGTATTATTTTATACTTTCGGTATGTTTACAATAGAAACACATTTCTCATTGGGACATCCTTTATATCATCCAATTATAATCTGTATTATATTTCTAAATGATAAGTACCCATCCAAAAATCATAACTATTACACGACCAAATATAATAGAATATATTTAAGACAACCTTTTCTTTGATTAAATTTTTATATTGCCTTAAGACATACAAAAATGTCACATGATTGGATTATTCAATATCTAGCTTGGATAGGCATTAGACGTTCCATATGTTTTATGGTATCGACTTAACTCTTATATGTGTTTTCTTTGTTATAAATCCTATATGGCTGGTTCATTAGATCATACTATGACTATATTTCTTTCCTGTAATATTGTATAATATGTAAACATTTAGGCTCAGAAATATTTTTGCATCTACGTGTTAGAACATAATTCTTCCATCTAGGTTTTTTCCTACCTTTCAAATCAACCGTATATCTAAATCTTATTAGAACGATGACATCTGTTACCCATAGGTTTGTCTCCTGAATTTTCTGACAACTTCACACATCTTTTCATCTATATTTTTAAATGGTATATGTATTTCATTTTCATGCCTCCATGGACGTCTTTCCAACTTACCATATCAGCAGTGCATAGGAGTTTGTATCAGAATGGAGATGATGATTTTTAGGGTTAGTGGGGTGTCTATGACTACTATCCCCTCTACGCTCTACAATGTTTCATTATTTATGTTTCGTGGTTGCGACTTAAGCTCCACAACTCTACAGTTGTCCATTTTCAGCGTTTGATGTTTTTTTTAAGAACAATATGGATATGAGAATCTCTATCAACTATGGTTCCTTTGCACCTTCTATTGCTTACACTTCTTACTTTCCATGGCATATTGTACATAGTTGTTGAGAGTCATTTCTGGTAATAATATTTTGTTTTATCACTTGTGCCAAATATTTTTAATTTCAAAAAGATGATATTATTTTACTCATTTTTTTTTATTAAATAAAACCGTTTTCCTCTAAGAGAATTGGTTTATGATTTTTCAGGGCTCTTTTGTACGTAATCCATGTCCATGGCTTTGAGCAATTTCCCTATTTTTCTTTTAACTAGCCATTATTATCCTTCATCAATTAAAGAGGAGAATCGTTGTGTTTATACCATTGCATACACTTTGACCAATTCCCTAGCCATGGCTTTGAGCAATTCCCTAATTTTTCTTTTTAACTAGCCAATATTATCCTTTCATCAATTAACGAGGAGAATAACTAGGTTTATACCATTGCATGCTCGTAAATTTCTCTCGAAACTCCTCTTTTATAAAATTTCATTTTTTAGTGATTTTCGAATCTCAAACTCGTTAACGTGTTTTATTAGTGCAGTTCCTTATGCTATCTTGTTAAGTGAAACAGAGGCTGCTCCTATTGAAGCAATTGCTATGGTGCGAGTCATAAGGTATCTGAAAAAATTGAGCAAATGGAAGAGGATAGATGGCCTAAGGTTGTGTTTAGTGACAGATTGTGCAAAAGACAGAAGACTTGGATGCGGCAAAATAACAAATGGTTTAGTAAATGGGGTATTTGCTTCAGCATGTGTCCTACATATAGGTAAAGAGATAAAAGATTTTGTTATGGATAAATTCCACAAACATACTTGGAAGAAAGAGCTAGAGAGAAAGAAGAAGTACTACATAGAAGAGTTTAACCCCACGCATAACCATCAACAAAAGCTGTACATAGGTGCTAATATTTCTTGGAGATCTAAAATTCTTATTGCTCAATTAAGGACTAATTCTCATCAACTCCGTTGTGAAACAGGGCGCTGGAAAAGGCCAAAAGAAATGTGGGAAGAAAGAGTATGTATATTTTGCTCCTCCGGAAAAGTGGAAACAGAAAAACATTTCATTCTAGAATGTGAGGCCTTCAAGGACACCAGGGAAAACTATGCAGGTATTCTGGCAGCTAATTCTTGGGATAATCTATTCAGCGAAGAGTTTGTCGATAAGCTGGGAGTGTTCATTGTAAAACTTCACAGGAAAAGGGCCGAATACAAGAGTCAGATAGAGAAGCAATCTGTCCCATAAGCTATTTTTAGCTTCGTGGACATTAAAAATTCTTTTTTTTTTCTTTCTCAGCTTTTATTTTCATCAATTCAATTTTTGCATTCGACACGCATATGTTTAGAGGCTCAGTTTTTTCTAATTTATTAGCTAGGAATGGTCAACATTTTGTTAAACTATATTACTTTGTATATCATCGAGTTCGTAAGTATTTACATATTATAGTCTCTTCGCACAAGTGTTTATTACTAAAGCAAAAAAATCAATGATGGTTATGTCCTCGTGTATTTGTATTTGTTAGGTAGTTTAATTCAAAATTGCTTACACGTTTTAGCTTAATGACACAGTTAAATCTATGCTTCTTCATGTTTTTCCTCGAAATTTCAAATTGTGTTATTATACCCTACTTAGGCTTGATAATTGGGTTATTTGGTTTGATTTTGAAATTGTATCTCATTCTTTCTTATCCATTCCTTTTTGTTCTTTATATTTTCATTGTATACCTAAAAATGCCTTTGAACCTAGTCCTAGTCCTGTATTCATGACTAGTTTAAATTTTTTTCCTTTTCTTTTATAGAGTGTAAGTGTTTTGAACTAAGTTTTTTCAATTGCTGGATATATCCCTTTTTTAACTCAGATATTAATTCTCTACTTGGATTCTTGTACAATGCAATGAAATTATTTTAATGGTCCTCGTTTCATGAAAGTTAAGTTCAACTTATCCTTCTTTCATTATATTTCTCTGTATTTTCACAAGTGTTTTTCTATAATTATGTTTGGATCATATACATTTCTCGTGACAGGTAATTCCCTCACTATTTAAAGGATGGATTTCAGGTTTCCAGTTTGGATTCACTAGTATAGTTCACTTATTATTCGGCTACATTATTTACGAGGCCAGATAATTCCAACTATTTTTCCTCAGATTCCGCCTATACTATTTGTGGCGGGGACAAACTAGTCATCTCTTTATGATTGAAATTATTCTTCATGAACTTAAAATATCTTCTTATGGGTATGAGCCATGTTTGTAGTTATACGTGTCCACCTAATGATGGCACCATTTGTATTTCGAGATGTTTATTGTAAACATTATTTTTCTTTGAAGTTAATGTTTTTCCATTGATTTTAATTAACATTTATCGTATACACTTTTCTATACTTATTTACATAGTATTGAAGTCTAATGTTTATATTCTATTTATCGATATTTAGTTATAACTATAATTATTATTATTCGAACCAACATATATATATATATAATAGTTCTACTTTCTAATGTATCTATAAAGTCTGGTCACTCATAACACAAAATTTACATAAAATATATAAAGTTATTGAAGGATCACAAACCTCTCAAACTTCTTTCTGTTGAGCTATCTTTTTTGGAATTGATTTGCATTAGTTTTTCTTGATGAAATTAGTGCATTAGAGAATTTTTTATATTTTCTCTTAGTGATCAATTTTTTGCATTGTTGGAAGTGAATGTAAACTCTCTCCTTACTTTAGTTAGGATTCATCAAATTGAAAAGATTACATTATCATATTCAATTGCATTCAGTTTTGGGTCGGGTCATAACACCATTGGTTTCATATCCATTTACCCTTTTGAGTAATAATAGCCTAAATAACACAGTGCTTAATAAAAATTCATCTGGTAATTTTTACATTTTTAGGGCTCTTTCCACCAATCTAGCTCAGGATTAGTGCTTTGGAATAGGTTGTAGTTAAATTTCCAAAGCAACTAAAACAAACAAGTAGATCAATCTTGTAGTAGGAAATAAATCTAATTGTAATTGGTACAATCTAAGACGCTTCTCTTAAAGGAGTTAATCACGATATCATGTCTGAACCTTTGAAACAATCAATTTTGTTTCATTGGGAAAGATAAAATATTCTCCGCGCATTACAAACGTTAAACCTCGGATTAACAATTGTCGAGGAGGCTGGGGTCACTTGTCGGTAAACCTCGGATTGACCATGTCGAGGAGCCTTCAAGGGGATTGAGCTTTGTTACTCTTCCCTTGCGCATGGGATTGGGTCGTAGATTGTTCCCCCAGTTTTTTTGTTACTGTTGGTAACCTTAGTGTCCATAAAATTAAGATTATTTCCTAAGGTGACGGTGAAGGAAAGATCTCACTGTACCTGGAGCAGACATCAACTAGACTCACTTGGACTCTCAGGGGGGTTTTCTTCACTCGAGAGGGTTTTGTGGAGAAACTTGTGTCAGTCTGTTTCATTAAGCAGGTTGTCGAGGTAACTATTCCAATTTCCATTTCTGCATTAAAATTATATGATGTTGGATTTCATCACCAACTAGTGGTTTTAGTATGGGAATCTACTGTTTGTGTGTGGTTTGACTCCTAGATTTGATAGCGCATGTTAATTTGTTTGTTTTTACTTTTAGAGACCATAGGTGTGAATTGTGAATTTTAATTGTTAGATGTGAATTGTGAATTGTTAATTTTAGTTTTAAATTGTTAATAAAATTCACTGAAGTTGAATATAATGGCAACTGTTCCGGAATTTACGAACCAAGGAACCCCTCTTAACAAGAATCCTAGTACTTTTCCTTGCTTTCAAAATGTTGGTCCTCCTTATATGGCTATTCTGTCATTACCTGGATTTACAATAGGTTTACCGATATGGTTATTTTCAACTTAGTTGGCCCCGAATACTCCAATTGGTCCACCTCAACCGGATGCTTCACCTCAACAGATTTCACCATCTCAACATCACCAACCTTCTGTTGACCCTTTACCTTCTTCGACTAATATTTCTTCCTCCATTTATTCCTCTTCGGTTAGTAAAAGCCTTGACGCTAGTAACCAGGTGGCGAAGAAGAAGAAAGGGAAGAAGAAGAAAAAGAAGAAGCAAGATAAGAAAGAAGTCAACCAACCAACCGTGGCTGTAAGTGTTAGTTGTGTTGAGGAAACCTCCAACATGCATTGTAAACCCAAATACCCTTGCAGGCTTTGTAAGGGTGACCACTTCCTTATCAATTGTCCCGGTATTCCAAAGGTCTTGGAAGTATGGTCAAAAAAATCTCATCAACTTTCCGCTGATCCATCAACCAGTGATAGTTAGGTTCCTGGGAAAAAGGGTAAGGTTAGGTTTCATTGTAAGTTATGCAAAGGGAGTCATCAAACTCACATTTTCCCTCACATGGATGAAGCCTCAAAATTGTTGGAAAACCTTACTGTTCCACAGCAAGAATTTCCAACTGGTTACCGTAAAATTTCTCCCAACCTACCGTCAACTGACGGAGTGATTGATCTTATTTCAAGTACATTTGATCCCACTCTTCCATTGGAGGGTGAAACTCATATCACTCACGTTGACGATCCAATAGTTGATCAAGTGGTCGATTCGATTTCGCATTCGTTCGATCCCATTCTCCCCATAGAGAGTGAACTTCATACCACTCAAGTTCTTCTTGTTACATCAGATTCTTCTACTTTAGGGGGAATTTCACCTGTTTCTACAGAACCCCCTCCAAGTACTGAGGTCTTTTCCTTTGATTGGGATAGACTGATAGAACCTCGTCTTCCTTCCTCCATCCCTTTCCAAATCATTGTGAATGCTGGTCGTAGGGATATATGCCGCACACATGTGGATGAAGGTGCTTCTGTTGGTATTTTATCCTCAAATTCTTGGAAAGCTTTGGGTTCCCCTTAGCTTGTGCCTATTACGCAGAATCTGAAAGTTTTTAACAGAGCCATTAGTGAACCTTTAGGGATCCTTCCTAAGTTTTATATTACTTTGGAAGGTAAAACTGTCTGTATTTATCTTATGGTAGTTCGAGGCCCCCTGGATTTCAATTTACTCCTTCGGCGAGACTATGTCTATGCAATGAAAGCTGTAGCATCGACACTCTTTGGCGTGATGTCTTTCCCTCACGATGGGAATATTGTGACTGTAGACTAGCTTTCGTTCCCTCATCTTGATTCAACTATCAATAATCCAACATCCCTGAATGTTCCTCATACGAAAGTGGTATCTACCCCGCCACAGGTTAATTATGTGGCAACTAGTGCCATGTTTTCAATTACTGATGTAAGTGAGACTCTCACTGTTTTCTCCTCTTCCTTTGACTTAGATCCGGTAATTGACATGGAGAAATGTATGGGATTATTTGAATGCGATTTTCTTCTCCCTTTTGAGTCCCTTGACATGTGTTCCTTCCAGAGAACTATTCTTCCTTCTGATGAAGACCTCTTGGAAGCCATGATCAAGGTGTGTCCATTGACATGTGTTTCTTCCAGTTGGAAGCCATGATCAAGAAATGAGGATGGTTCCTTTTACTGTGTCAACCTCGTTAAAAAATGAATCAGTAGCCCGAGGATAGTTCCTTTTACTGTGTCAACCTCATTAAAAAATGAATCAGTGAGTGTGAGGATAGTTCCTTTTACTGTGTCAACCTCATTAAAAAATGAATCAGTTAGTTGAGAGCATAGTTCCTTTTCTTGTGTCAAGCTCGTTAAAAAATGAAACAAGCTTCCATGAGGATAGTTCCTTTTACTGAGTTAAATTCGTAAAAAATGAATCAAGTATGAGGAAAGTTCCTTTTCCTGTGTCAACCTCATTAAAAAATGAATCAGTAGGTTATGTAGGTAGATTAGAAATAAGTATTTTCTGAGGATGGTTCCTATTACTGAGTCAACCTCGTAAAAAATGAATCAGGTATGAGGAAAGTTCCTTTTTCTGTGTCAACCTCGTTAAAAAAATGAATCAGTGTATCAAGAGGAAAGTTCCTTTTACTGTGTCAACCTCGATAAAAAATGAAACACGTTGCCATCAGCATAGTTCTTTTCCTGTGTCAAGCTCGTTAAAAAATGAAACAAATTCTCCCCTAATTGAGTCGAGTATTTGACTAGATCTCGTAAATGTTAAGTAATATATTTAGGTTAGTTATTTCAGTTTTTGAATAACTTTCTTACAGTTTTAGGTCGGGTCTTTCATATGATCTCGTAAATGAACCTTCATTCCATCCAGCTATTAATTACCAATAGTGTAATTAGTTGAATGAAATGAAGCTGGGGGGGCATGCACTCTAGCAGTTACGCTTAGGGGGCATCAAGCATAGTTTTCTCTCTGTTTAAAGCTTGTGTAAAAATGAAACCACTCTGAAGCATAGTTTTTCTCTATGTCAAGCTTTTGTAAAAATGAAACCTATCTCAAGTCGATTTCGATTATTTTCAAGACTCATTAAACTCATGAAAATCTCGAGATTATTTTGCTATCTTTCATTCTCGTAAAACACATGAAAATGCCGAGTTCTTTCCGTCTTTTCCTGCTCATAAATTAAATTGAAAGTCGGCCACAGGAGTACATTTTTATCCCTTTTTCGAACTCGTTAAAACTTACGAAAACGTGAAAACCATGAGTACATTTTTATCCCTTTTTTTGAACTCGTTAAAACTTACAAAAAAGCAAAATCTTGAGTTCTCTTTTAAGCCCTTTTCATACTCTTTAAAAATGAAAAGATTTCCGAGTACTTGACTATTCGAACTCGTTAAAGTAAATGAACAGTCGTCCCTTCAGTATAAGTTTACCCCTTTTACGGACTGAAATGGATTATTTACGAAAAAGATATACTTTGACTAATTACGGTCAATAGAGTTCTCTTCCGCATTATTTTATCCTTTTTCGGGCTCGAGAGACTAAATTTACGAAAAAGTACCCCCATGGAGTTTTCTTAAGTTTTTTCTTCTGACTCCCTACAATTGAAAAACACCGAGTTTCTCCTATACTGGACTCGTTAAAATTTAATAGTAAAGGACCTGTTCAATTTTTAAGAAGGAATGAACCACTCCTTCTTAGGGTTTGAATCTTAAACTAAGTTGGACTCATCTGAAGGATGAGCTTATAAACAAGAAAATGTTATCCTCCTCAAGCTTGTCAAAAATAAAGATTTACTTGCCAGAAATGGTGGGGGAAAAGAGAGAAAAAGGAACCTGTTTGTTACATTTTGATTATTCGGAAAATCGTTAACCACTCTTGAACATGACACTTTTTGTTCACCTGGGTTGGGAAATCCTTTACCTAACAGTTAATCAAACCATTGAAAGTCGTCAGCCAGTTTCTGAGTATTAGCTTTGGGTTAATTGTCACCAAACCATCTGCAGTGTCATTATGTGTTCAAGAGGACAGTTTAAATAAACCATTCATCTGCAAAATATTTTTCATCCATTTTGACCATCCTTGAGTCAGTCCTTGCCAAAATATTTTCAAAACTTGATCTATGATTTTGTGCTGTGGGCTTGCCTACGACGGATCACTTTCTATCGACGAAAACTCATTATCTAGGAAGTTGATCTAGAAATTGTCAGTACCTTGAAATCTGCATGCCTCAATGGCAGATTTCTCGCTTGCGACGACAGGTTGCATCATTTACCTTCGATCAAATGATTCCGTGACATGTTCGACTTCAGCTCATTCATTCACATTTCATGGATTGTACTGAGTACTTTGAGGGCCATTGACATTACTGGTGGTTACTCTCACACTTGTTAATAGTTTACATCATTGACTGGTAATCAAGTGGTTTCTACCATGTTTGACTTTGACACATTTAGTCACATGGATAGAATCGTACTGGTTCGAGAAACGGAAATCAAGACCCTGGATCTAGTTTCCACCATCCAGGCTGCAAGGAATTTTTTTTATTCATTTATACATTGGACTATTCATAAACAGATGGTTGTGTCCATGATGTGTCTACATATGTCTATATTGTTGATGTATTGAAAATCATTTCTGTATCAGAACAAGTTTAGTGAGTTTTTGATCTGAGTATGGGAATGCCTACCTCAGCAATGATATGATTACATATAAATATTTTTCATTGAATGTTTTTACAGGTTTCAACTAGGGTGTCCAGAGGATGATCCTTGAAATGATAAAGTACTGCACTCTTCATATATGACAGACTTCATCTTCGTCTATTTCAGAATTTGCACTTTAGGGGGCAATTTGTTACACTAAAAACTATCACCTTGAAATTTTGCTAACTGTATGAGCTCATTAAAACTCATACATGCCTCCTCTACAAGTCTTACAACCTTTGTTCCTCATTCCAAGCCTTAAAACTAGAGCAAGAACCCTAATATCTCAAAATGCCTTGGGTACACAGGTAACATGAAGCCTGCCTGCGTTCCTAGCTTGGGTACGCAGGTAATACATAGCTTACCTACATTCTAGAACATAGTTTTCCTTTGAAATTCCTACGTACCCTTCTCAAAGTAAAAAAAACGAGAAATTAAAGTCAAAAAGTTGGTTTGAGGTCAATTCTAAAAGGTTCCAGATGAGAATTTTTGGGGATGAGTACGCTTTCGTAAGGTGCATGTATCTCTCACCTTAAGAAACTAATCCCTTGATGTGAGGAGCCTATCCCTTTGAAGAAGGATTCTATCCCTTAAAAAGTGGAATGCTAACCTCCTCATCTGCTCTATAAAAGGAGACATTGGGTAGCCTCAAAGGGTTAGATTTTGGAGATTGAGAATTGGATTCCAAGCTTTATGTGTGATTGAGTTGAAGTGTTTTTGAGATTTAGTCTTCTTTCTGTTGAGATTTTGAGAGGAAATATCACATTCCTCTTGATGCTCCTGGAGGAAGAGTGCAAGACTTATCAAAATGGAGGAGACTACTGCTTCGGACCCCGGGAAGGCATTTCAAACATCAAGGCTAAGGTTGTCAGGTTCTTCTATTATTTTAAGATTAATACAATCAAGTTTTATTTTTCTCAATAAATTTTTGTTTGATTGTTTATTTCAATAAGCTGTCGTTTGATACTTTATTTCATAGATTCCTTGATCACTATGATAGGTATGTTTTATGATTATTTGTTATATAGGTGCTATTAATATTTTCTTTCTTGTGATTGCAGGTCGACAAAAGAACTCTTGTTGTGATGAAAGGATTATTGTTGCGACGAAAGAACTCTTATTGCTACGGAAGGATTCTTGTTGCGATGAAAGAACTCTTGTTGCGATAGAAGGATTATCGATGCGACGGAAGCACTACGACCGAAAATAAGAATTTTGATCTAACGTAGGATCGACACCTTCATAGCATTTATTTGTAAAACGAATATATTTAGAGAAAGAAAAACTTAGTTGTTCGTTTGTTGCTAGATTGTCTTCTGACACTAGGGAGATCGATCTTGTCCGCAAGATCAATTTATCCGGCCAACAGGGCCACCTAATGGGAGTCCACATCTGAATGTATAAATGTAATGAATGGAGAAATCGTGGATGTTGAAATTGTAGCAATTAAAGGCTTCATTTGACTAGTGGCTTAGTCAAATGGAAAAAAAATGATTTTCTCACTTGTATTGCAATTAACTAGAGTGGAATTGCCTTGTCTACTAGTAGAGTAAGTAAATTAGAGTTTTGAATGGAATGATTATTAGAATTTAGCGATATAGCTAATTTACTGTTATTTAAACTTATTTATATAAGCTTTAGTCATTAGTTGAGTCATTTGAAGGTGAGTTAAGTAGTTATGATTGTTGTTGACTAGCTAATCCCTTAGTTAACAATTCAATGAAGTAAAAATATACCCACTCATGCATGGAATTTTAATAGCCTAATTGATTGGATGGAAAAGACATGTTTGTATTTATAATTGTATATTGTTGAGTGTAAAATTATTTTTCACTGATAAGGTGATCAATTCCCCTTCAAATTGCATAAGGAAATAAGGAATTTCCCTATTATTTAGGAGCTTAATTCTTGAATTGGCTAAGTGAAGGAAAAGCAGGTCATGGAGTAGGAGAACAATTTTATAGTGTAGGGTGTGATTCATAGTTGAAGCAAGACATTGTAATTGTTTCTCTTTGTAGTGTGGATTAATGGAAAGAAATGGAGGGGTTTTTCCAATTTGGGTTCTCCTCTAAAATCATTGTATTCCTAGTGTTTTTATGGTTGCATGTTATTTCATGTGTTTCTATGGTGTGTTTTCTTTTGTGCAGAATAGTAGAATAAATTTATGTCTCTTGCTTTTAGTTCAATTTCTTTAGCAGTTGAAAATTTCCTGCAATTTCTACATGGTATCATAGCCTCAAAAAACTACATATAAACAAGGTTCTTGATATTTTCTCAGAGAAATTTTAAATAGAATAATTCTTGTGTGGTAATTTCTCTAGTGTAGGAGGACAGTGCAAGTTTCTAGGAAGGAGCATAGATATTTCACACAGGGAGATTGAGACTCATAGATATTCTAGTTTCATAGGGAGATACCTTATGGAATCTAGTAATTCAGGATCTAGGGATATCACACTCATTATTGTAGTTGTTGCAACAACATTGCGGAAAGAAAAATAAAGGAGTAGAAGAAACAATATGAGTAGATCATATTTGTTCACGCATGAAGTTATACCTCTAGGAGTGAGGCTAGGCGATGTAGAAACTTAGTCCCAAAGTTTAAAAGAATTTGGAAAAGTAAATAAAAGAAGAGTAGTAACTTCTAAACTCTTCTCATGGATTGTTACCCTTGATACAACCACCCATAATATTCAGTAGTAGAGGATCATTATTAGTTTGAGTAATGAGATACTAAGGATATCATAATAGTGTTGACAACAAAGCAGAAGGCTCAAAAAAAGAATCATTAGCAACTCATATTTCTGAGGAGATAGTGCATAGACTAGTAGCATTCAAATTATTAGAGACATAGCTAATTCCATATTTTGGATGCTTCTTAGTTTCAGTTGTTGTAATATAAACAAGAGTAGCTAGAGGAAGTAATGTTATGGTAAATTCGTAAAGGAGTTGGATTGGGGTTGTGTAGAAACCATTTCTTGGTAAAAGGAGTGTTGAAATTGTAGCAAATAAATTATTCATTTAACCAGTGCCTTCGTCAAATGGAGAAAATTAAATTTTCCACGTCAACATCATGACTTGGGTTGTATTTTCTACAGTGACATGGCATTATCTACTATTTATTAAGTTAAGTCAACAAATTCAATTTTATAGGCTATAAGTGGAGTTGTGCATAGGTTGATTTCTAAAGTTTAGCAATCTAGTTGAGTTATTTGTAGTTGAAATTAATTAACTGAGCTCTAGTCATTAGCTGAGTTACTTAAAGGTCAATTGAGTATTTATGACTATTTTTAAGTCACTGATTTTCAATTAAAAAGTTAATCATCTAAAAATAGATCCATTAATGAATGAATTCGAAATTCCTAGTTGAGTCCGTGGAAAAGTCACATTTGTATTTATAATTGTATATTATTGAGTGTACAATGATTTTGCACTGGGCAAGTTATCAATTCCCCTTGAATTTGTGAAAGAATATAGGTAATTTCCCTATTATTTAGGATCTTAAATCCTCCATGATTGAAAATTAAATAGGAGGTCAGTTTAGGCTTGAATTGGTTGAGTGGTGGCCATAGGAGTTCAGGAAGTAGGAGAATAATTTTATAATGTAGGGTGTGCTTTAGAGTTGAAGTAAGAAATTGTAATTGTTTATCTTTCTCATATGAATTAATGCAAATAAGTGAAGGGATATTTCCTAATCATGATCCCCCATTAAATCATTGTATTCCTTGTTTTTTTATAGTTCCATGATATCGCATGTGTTTATATAGCATGTTTTCCTTTCCACATAATAGTAGACTAAATTTTTGTCTCTTTATTTCGGTTTGATTTCATTAGTTGTACCAAATTTCTTGAAATTTATACAATGGAATCCTAACTTACCTCACTAGACATACCTTTTCCACCCCACTAGTGCACCTTTTACTTCTGCTCATTATTTCTTTTTATTTTGGTGCATATTTTAAGTTTATAGATTTATGTTTACGTGATAGAATTTAAGTTATACCTTAAGATGAGGAAACTTATGGTTGATAAGGGTTGGGATATGAAATTGTTCCTTGTTATCGAATAGATCATTGAGTTCTTAGGTTTCTAGTGATGGCTAATGAGGAGGGTAAATATCATGTTGTATGTTTTCCCATGCATAGACTTATGTCATGAGGATCTTTTGAATTTTGATTTTCTTTTTATTTCATTTTCTGGATGTTATGATTTTCCATTATTTCACCTACATCTATCTCTAGGTAAATGTTTCCAAAACCTATACAAATATGTAGGAGAGGTGGTGCCAAATCCCAATGTACCAATGATAAGTTAGATCCTAAGAATGAAGTTGGTATAAATGGATTATAATGTGACATGGAAAATGTTAACTATCGTGTAAGGGAAAATGAACACTACCTTTATCCATGTTTTCCAAGTACTAGAACACCTATAACCTTAAGGCCATAAGATAGGTTCTAGTAGAATAGGGATACATACTGAACCCCCCTAGTAAGGTGAGAGAACATATTTAGCGTGAAGATCAGTCATTTTTCCATATCACCCCTTTATGGAAACTAAATTTAGACAACATCAAGTATAAGCTTTCTATTGAAAAATGATAAAAATACGTATTGAGTAGCATCTCACATTTATTTAAGAATAATGTAAGATTGTTAGAGTTGCATGTTTGATTCAAATGGCAGAGGCTAATGGCATATGATCATGAAGAATTTAACATTATGGGTTGTTGGTTAGTTGGGTGTCAAATGTAGGAGAAATTTTTTCTTCTATGAGGTTACCCATTTTAGTGGATAACAAGGATTGTTTTATAGATTGTTTTAGAGAAAATGTGATGCCCCACAACCATAATGAAGGACTATGAGATTTGTTATGTTACAAATAAGTATCAGACAATATTTTTAATCTCATGAAGAATAAAAACATTTAATACCTTGTATCCGTAATCAAGCATTAAGGCACCATGTGTGTTACATGAATAATGGAAATTATAATTTATATGGCATGGGAGGGCATGAAAATAATTGGTAGACCCCAATGCCTGAGTATTATGATGATATAGCGAAATTTAGTGATGAAATGATGGTTTTCGAGGCATTCCCATGGTAATTTGAGCTTTTACTTGGACTATGGAGCACTCATAATCCATTTTTCAAATCTGTGTGGCATATTCAACATTTATGGAGGATGATATCATATTGGAGAATTTTATTTTCTCACACTTTTTGGTTACCTTTTCCATTATTTGTTATGATTTTGAGTTATTACGAGCTAGGTGTGTCACCTCTAACTTGTTGAACACTTAAGAAAACTTGTTTTAAGGATTTTCTTTTAAATTATTCAAAATAAGGGTCATTAACCCTCATATAAGTAGAGGAATTATTATTTCACTTTTTCATCTTCACACATTAATCACCCTTCTTCTTCTTCCAAAGAGTGTGAATTAGCCTCTTTTATCTACTTCATACAAAAATGTTACTTTTACATGGTGTGAATTGTATTGGAGACGAAATTTTGTGTGTAAATGTTTTCCTAGGATTGAATGAAGTGTTTCTTTGGAAAATTTTCTAAATTTCTTGCTTATATTCTATATTTTGGATATTATATTTGTGTCTTATTTCTATGATTTACTTAAATGATAAATATATGTTGAAATATTTATTCTTTATAGGATGAAAAATTATTCTCTTTCAAACATATAAGGAAAATCTAAATATACATTACTTATATTTACATTCTCCACTCACAACAAAAATAGTTAATATTTTAAAAGTACATTCCATAGTCATCTCCCCTTACTCCATAAAATTTGTTTGCATTGAAATTTTCCATAGAAGACTCCATTTATCGCATTTAGGACAATGAATTAATCATAAATTTTGTTGACCATGTTATATGGAATTTTCATCATTATGAACAAAGGTGAATTACCTAGACCTAGTGGCCTAATATAGAATAATAGAAGAAAAAAATATTCATGTTTTCCGTAGAGAAATTAGAAAGCGAGAAGGAATGGTACCTATAATATGAATAGCCTTATTTTCATCCTTTATTATAATATCCAAATATAGCTCCAAGCGCTATAATTAGAACCTACACACACTACTAAAACAAGAAAAGAAACCACAATCCACGTAACATAATCTAAAATATCTATTCAATGAATCAACATGGCATTAAATACATGAGTGCAAACATAATACAAAAAATATAGGAAATGAAGATACTTTTTGTATTGAGAAATATAGGAGAGAGTTTAAAAGTATAAATAGAATTTGACTTTGCAGATGTCTCCACAAGTTCAATTTTACGGCACATATTTATTACTGCTTAAATATTTGATGCATAACTAATGATCTGAGTTAAGTAACATTCCTGAATATTTATCTGAACATTAAAGTGATTTGGGTATACACAAGTTTATCTTAGGAAATCCGCGTACATACATTAGTTGGGCTAAGCAAAGTCGCATATAGAAATCAGTAATATAAAAGTAAAATATTGTGATTCTTGTAAATACTGATTTACCCCCTCCCCCCTCTGCCCAATATTTTTCCCAACATAGAATTTACGTAATAATGGTACTCATAATTGTTGGAACCATTTCCAACCTTGTGTGTTGGCCTTGAAGGTCAATTTGGAGGTAATACTTGGGAGACATTCTTGATCCACTAGTAAATATGTGAGAGGGTATGTGAGAGGTTTGGAGGCTTGTACATGAGATAAAGAAGATGACAGAATAGGTGGTAGATGTTTATATCTACGATCTTATGATTTTCCCCTATCTCTTGCCCCAATTTCTCCCTTACAGGATCATGCGAGCAACTAAAAGGTCTGAGTCGAATGGAGACAAGACTATGAGAGTGGCTACAACTTTCAGTCAATTTCATCCAGTGTCAAGCATGTGACCGAGGGACTTCATGAACTTTGGAATTTCCTAGAGGATTCTAGAATTAGTGAAAAAGGAAAAAAAATGCTTTGAAATGGTCCTCCTATTGTGTGAATGCATTTAGTACACAAGTTTTGGTGTTGAAAATTTTACTTTCTCTAATTTGTTTACCTTTGATCATAGCCCAAAGCTCAATTTCTTCGTACCTGTTTTATATTCTTGTCTTTGGAGATTTGTGGTTATTGATGGTGTTAGATGTTGAATGGATGTGTAGGGAGAACGTTGAAAGAAGCAGTGTATGCCTCATGATTATTGTAGAGTTTATATGCTTCCCTCTATGACTTTCAATTTATACATAATGAGCAGATGTGAAGCATGATGCAAAAAATATTAGAATTAAAGTTGTTGCAATAGAGATTGTTTTGAAGTGTTTTGTATGTTGTTGGGTAATTTATTTTTGGTGAATATCACACTTGTTTGATACATGAGTTGTTGATGCATTTGACACATAACAATAGTGTATTTTGTTTCTAATTGTATTATGCGAAATTATTATGTTTTTAGCATCTAATTGTTTCATATTTGGCGTGGCCACTATTTTCCTACTTTTGAATGCACATATGTTTGTAACATTTCTATTTTATTGATATGATGATGTCTTGTTGCTAGAGGTTGCATTGCAAAGCTAAATCGATTTGAGTAAAAATCCTTGGGATTCGGTTTGAAAATATATGAAAAGATATCGACATAATGTAGAGGAGAAGTGACTTCATTGATGTGGAGAAGTGATTATGAAGTTTTAGCAAAAGGAACAATTTCTCAATCCATTGGTAGTTGTATAGTCCAATCGAAGTTAAGGGAGTATCAAATGATCATGGCAGATTTAAACAAATGGTAGTTCGTAGATCTTGGGAGAACATATTATTATGATCTTAGCAATAGAATCAATTCTCTGATTATTGGTTATTAAAATAGCGTACTATACCTAATTAATTCCTTGATTATTGGTTATTAAAATAGTGCTACTGTACCCTTCTTTTTTCTGACTCTCCTTGTTATATTTAACCACAACATTCAAAATTCTCTGTCCATAATTTTGTTGAGCCTGACTCGACCCACTCTGCATATCTTCTCGTGGCCGCAACTTTCAACCTTATCCTTTGCCTCAACACCCGACTCTGTCTAGAGTTTTCAGTTCTGCATGCTAAGTCGGTGTAATATTCCCAATTAGCTTTTAGCTATTTGGAATATTATGTGTTTCTTATATTCATAGCCTAGATGAATAAGTGGCGTAAAGAGGCCCTTAAATATATTTAGTAGGAATAAACCACCTCTATCATGGATTTGGATTAGTTTAGCTAGCCAAAATAAATAAATCTTTGGTTTGAAACGGGAAAATGCATGTATATTGGGTCAAGATTGACCAAATCAACAACGCTTCCATAGGAGAGAGTGGAGCTAGTGGGGACAATGCACTTTTTGAGGAGGAGTCTTCGCATGGGAGTATCATCATAAATGAGTGGGTCCAAGGGTGAGGCCGCTCACCAGGAATATAACGTAAGGGATGGTAGCCATAAGAGGAATTCCAAATATTGTTTATGTTTGGGTCTTATGACTTCTTCCGTGCTTCATTTGTTCAGTGGAGTTTTTTGTATTGTTTAGTACAATGGCGTTTCGAGGCAGGAATTCAACACTCTACCTCGAGGGGCTTCGAGTGTTCGCTCAAGAGGGTTATTCTGAGTTTCATTTCCACCATCTAGAATTGGGTCAAGTAGCCACCTTCAGCCACAATGTAGTCTCCTTGAAGAACTGCATTATTTTGTAGGGTGTTGCAGTGGAGGATTGGAAAACCCTGTTTATGAGCTAGTTTCCTAGGGAAAGGAGCAACCTTTCACCTGGAAAGATAGGAAGGAGAAGATACAACCATATCTTTGTTATTTCAGCCTGATTTCAGCAGGGCACCAATGATACAGCGTTATTCAGCCATAGAGTTGACGTCTGCACTTTTTTCATCTTGTGTATTTCAAGAAACACTTTTCGGGTTATGTTGGGTTTGTGTTTGGGAGGCTAGTTCTTCATTTTCAGCTCCCTTTGAGCACCATATCAGTAGATCCAATTGTTTCCATTTTCCAGTTGCAGTAACCCTCACTGGGACTACGCTGCCATGTACTCCGGCATTTTTGTATAGCAGCATCATTTTTTATTGTAGTGTATTTGGGAATTGGAGGCTTTCTTTCCTAGTTTGAGTTATTTTTTCCTCAACATATTGTATATTTTTCTCCTGTGATACATAATATAATGGATCTATGATTTTCTCATGTTTTTGTGTTAATATTTGTTGTATATTCCAGTTTTATGTTCAATATTATTTTCTTTCCTAATTTGGAATGGGTGAGAATGTGAAGTTGGGCTACACATTTTTCCCTTTTTTGAGAAAAAAATTATCATTTTTATAATTTCTTCAACTTTTTCTAAGAATTTTTTTTTTTTTGTTTAGAATTTCATTTTACAAAAAAAAAATATTGTCATAACTTTTATTAGCTTTCTATTACCTATCTTTTGGAATTTTTTTACTCACATTTGATATGTCAACTTAAAATTTCTTTGAGTGTGTGTTCTTTAACAATGAAAGGATTCATAAAAGGTCATGTTGAAATGCATTGGTGTATTCTTTGAAAACTTTGTGTTTTTGAGAAAAGCAATGTGTTACAACAATCTAGATAGAGGCTACTTAGGTATAATTATATTTATGAAACTAACTGATGCATATCATAATTACTAGAATTTTTTGAGCTGAACAAATATGAAAAAACTGCATATTTTGAATATGTTTCAACCCACGTGAAGTTTCTCAACATATTAGTTGTAAACTGAAAATCTAAAAACTACCCATTATAGATGGCAGACCAATGTAATGCACCATACTTTTTTCAATTGTTTTTATAGTGTATTTCAGAATATACATAATTTTGATTTCACTCAATCATAATGACCTTCAAAAAAAATTTACACCCATTTTATTACAAATTTATTTAAAATTAGTAAATATCTATGGAATTCAATAAAAGTTATATTTCTTGAAAGTATATTAAATTTTGCGAATTCTTGTCTTGGTTCCAAAATTTAATTCATAAATTTTGATGGAGTTTAATCATGTCAAATTTGAATAAATGTGTTCAGAGCCGAGTTGCATCATAGTTGCAAACGTTTTAGTTCGACCAAGCTTTTGTAATAGTTTGGCCAAATTGTTTTTTTTCCACTCCATCCCGTTAGTTTTAGCGATACAAATGTTCAGCTGAACTTTTTATAAAAATTTGGCTAAACTTATGCTTGGAAATTACGTCGGCCGAAAAATTCAATGAAGGCCCCCCCCCCAAAAAAAATCACAACTATATAAATAACCGAAAACAAAATCATTATTTTTGCACATTTCAACATTTGGGTTCATTTTGCAAACGAATTTTTTTGGGCTTAATTTTCGAAGGACATTTTTTTGAGGTATTTTTTAAAGTGACATTTTTTGGAGGTATTTTCTAAAGTGATATTTTTGTAGAGGTTTTTTGGGCTTAATTTTGAAGGGACCTTTTTTGGAGGTATTTGTTAAAGTGAAATTTTTTTAGAGTTTTTCTTGGCTTAATTTTCAAAGGACATTTTTTGGAGGTATTTTTTAAAGTGAAAGTTTTTTAGAGTAAGTGTTTTGGGTCTAAGTAAATATTTTATAATGATTTTTTAAAGTGAGTTTTTGTTCAATTTTTTAAGTGAAATTTTTTTCTAGGACATGGAAGAAAATATTCTGACCTTCATTTCATTTTTAAAAGACATTTTTTTGCCATATTTTTTAAAGTAAGTGTTTTAGGTTGAAGTATGTCTTTTGTGGAAAATTTTTAAAGTGAGTTTTTATAAAATTAAATATTTTGTGATGCTTTTTTGAATTGAATTTTTGTCTAAATTTTGATAGTGAGTTTTTTTTACAGGATTTCGAAGGATATTTTTTGAGCTTCATGCTAAATTATCATAGGAAATCAAAGGAATTACAAGAGAAAATATGATCAAAAGAAGACCCTGAGGCTCGTAGAGAACATGGGAGAGAATATCACAAAATGAAGAGAGAATAACACTAAAATTTTGAAAGGGAAAATCAACCTAAACTAGAATTTGAAGGAGGTATGTAGATGTTAATATTATAAATTTGATATTTAAAGTTTAACTAGTGTGTTGCAAAACTTAATTTTTATATGATGAACTAATTTGAAAAATATTTTGCAATGTAAACAAAGAGAGATATTCCTCAAAACATTAATGAGGAGATAGAAAAATTTGAAAGAGAAGTGAAAGAGATATTGAATCAATGATTGAAGATGTTGAAAATGTTAAAAGAAATTCAAGTGAAGAAATTGAATGACTGGGTATGTATATATATGTTGAATGTGTATTATTCAAAATTATACATATTTACTAATTTAATTATTTATTGAATATGAGAACTTGTTTTTTACATTTAGTTATAATATGTACATATGAAATCAATATCGAGGATGAGATATTACAAAATGTTGGCACTCGCACATATGGATATAAAAAAAATGACCATTTTATATGATATCTTGTTAAGCGCATTATTGAAATGTACTTCAAAGATGAAATTGAGGCAGTTGAAGCCCAAATTTTCAAAATTCTCTTAAAATCAAAGAAATTGAAAGAAGATATGACTTTATTGGGTATTTGAAAATCAACAAAAGATTAAAAAAAAAATGAAGGAAATTGTGATAGAAAATATAAATAGTTCTCTAATGTCATTTGGAAGATCTAGAAAGAAAATTTATTTAGAGTCACATAGAGAAATACAAATGGCAGTGGTTTCATGACGTAATGAAGAGAAACATTTGGTAAAATCTATGGCACACGCATTAGGGACGTGACGATTTTTTTTTTCAAAAACATCAGAAATTTGGATTGCAAATAGATCTAAATGATGAACTTGCTTGTAGGAAAGTTATTTGTAGGCAACCATACAAATATAGAATTGGAGAATATGTTAAAAAAATAATATATGAATATTAGATGAAAAATTCATGTGTTTCACCAAAAGAAAGGGATGTGATGTGACGAAGAATAACACGAAATCACTATGAACAACATGAAAAACATATATTGGAAACCACTCAGATAGAGTTGTTCAACAATTTCATAGAAGAGAATCACGAAATTAATGTCTCAATCAGTTCTTTTATGCAAAAAAATCCATGGTATGTTAAACCTATCACTATTTGTGACACTTGTTGTTGTCATTATCATGTGGAATTTTAGTTATATTATGATACATTCCGTAATTTTGGTAAATTGTTTTGGAAAGGCTCACCTCCTCCTTCCACTATCGATGATCTCAAATCTCAAATTTTATGTGCAAGAGAAAGCCATGAATTATTTTACCAAAAGAAATGTGTTGGTGGTAAAAAATGCGATGATTGTGGAAATTTTACTTTATTTCAAAAAAAAACATCATACTGATATAAGTGGTCAATCATTTTCTAAAATAACAGTGAAATGGAAGAAATATGAATAGATTCATACATGAATTGGTTCAAGTAGTACTACAAGTACTAAAAGAATTGATTTACAAGAAGAATAAATTTTTGTGATACATTTTTTGAGAAATTTTGAGGCATAAATTTATAAATACACCAAGCATTCCCATAGAGCTCGATGGCAGGACTTGAAATTCAAAAAATACCATGAATTTTTTCCACCAGGAACCATTTTGTCAATAGTTGATTTTGTAGAGAATTACACATTTGTTCCAAAAAAAAAAAATACATAGTGAATATTATCATTCTCACCAAGTCTCCATTATTTTCCGTATTCTATATAGATACGATGAAAAAAATATTTATCATATACAAAGAACTAGTGAAAACCGACATGTTATTAAAGAATATCACTTTTGTATTCGTGATGATCGTACACATGATACATATTTTGTACAACATTGTTTTGAAAATATTTATGAATCCCTTAAAAGTCGTGAAATAAAATTTAATGAACATTGCATATGGTGAGATGGATGTGCAGGTCAATCCAAATCTTCACGATCATTCTTTTGGTTTTGTCGTCTTCATATGAAAACCTTCATTAAACATTGTTGGAATTTATTAGACTCTTCATGGAAAATGAGAACATGACGGTGCAGGGCCATGTATAAAACGAGCACTTCAAAGATATCAAATGGACCACTCTGCAAACCAACTTGTCTCAGTTGAACAAGTTGTTCAATGGTGCATCGTTGAACTAAGCCATGAGACTAATCAGTCAAGGAAAGTACGAAGGTACATATATATATATATATATATATATATATATATATATATATAGAACTTGACTATGTACATATCTAATTTTTATTAGATTTCTAATTTTAAAAATCATTTATCACAATGATTATCTATGATGGTATTTTTGATAACATATTTATATTCTTGTTTAAATTTTCCATATAGTTTTTTTTGGCATATTGCAGTCCAAGATGTAAATATATCGATTGGAAATGACATTGAAACAATAAAAATGACTCAAAAATTGCATTCAATTAAAACAAAGCAATACCAAAATTTGTTTGCATTTGATAAAAGAAAATATTCTTTCTTGTGTCATGTTTGCATAGACAACACATAATCCAATCATGTTTGTGAAAATAAAATGTATGTAAAATATTGGAAACATATTGAACTAAATACAAAGGGGAAAATGTTCGTTGCAAACTTTGAATAAATGCAATCAAAGGAGAATATAGTATCATCTGAAGGTGATTGAGTTTCTAATCTTGTTAGAGAAGGTAACATTTCAATTAATTTCAAACTATAGAGATCTAGAAATAGATAATAAAATCAAGTACAAATGTTAATTTTAAATTTATGTTTTCATGTTATTTATGATATAAATTTATGTAAGTTTGTTTTATTGTGCATGAGAGGTTTTTGCTGTAGTGGCACCTACTATCAACACAGAAATTTTGAGGTAGTTTTTGATGTGTTGCACTGAATGAAAGATGAAATTATTTGAAAGCTATGATGATAATGGGTTTATATATGGCAGAGGGTCTATTATACTGAAAGGTTATTTTTCCAACAAACTCATCAAAGTCGCGATACTTTCAAGACTATGAACCTAATCTCATAAGTTGTCAATATAGTCACTTGGTGTGCGCATCACAGATAAAGCTGATAGAAGTTCAATCAAAGAAAAAAATGAAAATTAAGAAATGGAAAATGTCAAAAGCCGATCATGAACAGATCATTAAAGATGGCATTCCATTATAATATGTTTGATTGAACTGCCGAACAACTAGAACTCAACTAGAAATTGTTAGCCTTTTTCTTGTGCATTATTAAGTTTTATATTATTATATAATATGTATATTTTATCTTATGTACAATTGTTTGCACATGTAAATTGTTTTGGTACATGCACACGAGTAATTTATATACATATACACATACATGTATATTATATGGTCTTAAACGATTTCATACATTCTCTGGTACAATTTATGTAATTATGTCATTATTGAAAAATGTACTTGTTTATCTAGCATAGTTTATTTATTGAAAAATTTAATTTTTGAGTTTGTTTTAGACATCTATTAAGAAATTTATAATATTCATTCTTGAATGAAAAATGTGTGGTACGTGTTTTGTAATTTCCAATTTACTATCAACTCACATCCATAGTAACTTTTCTATGTACATTAATGAAAAATGTTGTGTACTGGATATGTTTTAATGAGATTTTAAAATTTTATGATTTTTGACACATATATGAACACCTAGAATTTTATGATTTTTTTAGAGATATACATCGATATGTATTGTATATTAAAACATTAACAAAATTATTTCAAATGAAAAACATATGAATTAAATGCAAATTTGATTTCATTGCTACATATTCATGATTGTTTTAAATGATACATGATCATGTGAAAAATGTACACCTAAATATCACCTTTAATAGATGTATGTCCTAATTATATAACATTCATACATGTTCAAATGCTTTTAACATGTACCATGTATGTGTTTTCTAATTTTCAATTTCAATCTAGATTCATTTTAAATAAAAAATGACAAAACAACTTGAGGTTTCAAAAAAAAACATTGAATCTAAGATTGAATCCAAGTTAACATTATAACAACATGTCATCATGTACATGCAAAATGTAACAACTAAATGCAAATGTACTTCATTCATTGTTACATATATTCATGAACTTAAATATGTAAAACCATAAATACATGATTGTTTTAAATGACACATGATCATGCAAAATGTACCTAAATATCACCTTTAATAGACATCTACACCTAATTATATATCATTCACACATGTTCAAATGCATAACATGTACCCCATTTGTTTTGTAATTTTCAATTTCAATATAGATTCATTTTAAATAACAAGTGACAAAACAACTTGAGTTTTAAGAACAAAACATAATCTAAGATCGTCTAAGCTAACATTATATAGCAACATGAATCATTTTTACATATATTCATGAACTTAAATATGTAAAACCATTTTTACATATATTCATGAACTTAAATAAGTAAAGCCATCTATGATTGTTTTAAATGACACATGATCATGCAAAATGTACCTAGATGTCACCTTTAATAGACATCCTAATTATATAAAATTCACACATGTTCAAATGCATAACATGTACCACATGTTTTGTAATTTGAAATTTCAATTTAGATTCATTTTAAATAACAAATAAAAAAACAACTTGTGTTTTAAAAACAAAAGATATAATCTAGGATCATCTTAGTTAGTTCATTAGAACAACATGTAATTGTGTATGGAAAATGTAAATACTTCATTAAATTCATTTATGTACTTCTATGATTGCTACATATTCATGAACTTAACTATGTATTTAACCATCGATAATTGTTTTAAATGACACATGAGCATGTGAAAAATGTCCACCTAAATATCACTTTTAACAGATTTATGTCCTAATTATATAACATTCATACATGTTGAAATGAATTTAACATGTGCCACGTGTTTTTTAATTTGAAATTTCAATATAGATTAATTTTAAATAACAAATTACAAAACAACTTGAGTTTTTAAAACAAAACATATAATCTAAGATAATCTAATTTAGTTCATTATAACAACATGTGATCATGTATGGAAAATGTAACAACTAAATTAAATTCATTTATGTACTTCAATCATTGTCACATATTCATGAACTTCAATATGTGTTTAACCATCTATAATTGTTTTAAATGACACATGATCATGTGAAAAATGTACCTAAATATCATTTTTAATAGAAATCCTAATTATATAACATTCACACATGTTCAAATGTGTAACATGTACCACATGTTTTTTTGTAATTTGCAATTTAAATCTAGATTCATTTTAAATAACAAGTGAAAAAACAACAAATTTTTGAAAACAAAACATTTAATCTAATATAATATAAGTTAACATTATATAACAACTTGTGATTACATGCCAAATGTAACAACTATCCAAAATGTAAAATATGTCGAAAATCTTTATCATGAAAAATAAAAGTAAATATAACAATGTATAGTGTTACAAGTATCGAGTTATATATAAAAGTAAACATGGCTACATAAATAAGACTATCTATATAGAAACGTAAATAAGACTATCTATTAGATAAAATGTTGCATGTGCATCATCAATCAAGTAGAGAATTTGGTTGCAGTGTATTTTCTAGTAGCATCCTGAGCCTCCTTGTGCTATCATATAAAGAATGGGGAACCTACACAACATGTAAACATCAAAATTTAATGTTTTAAAATTGAATGAGAATGTAGAACTTCATTAAAAAAAAACAAATCATGCAATACCTCATGTTCCCCATCCATTTCCCATGTTGGTCATCCATCAATGAATCCCTCTCAGTAAACTGTCCAATATACATGTACAATTATATATATAGATATATATATATATATATATATATATATATATATATATATATATATATATAATTTATAAATGAAAATTCATAAAATAATGCAATAATATTAAAAAAAAAATACACACCTTCTTGTTCAAATTGTTTGGATGTTTCTATCTCCATCATACACTCCATCGCTAAAGTCATTGGAGAACGGAAATCATCTCCACAAACTTAAAATTCAAAAATTTTAAAACCATAAAATAACTCAAGATCTACATCTCATTTTTAATGAAAGTTTCACTTCAATTAATAACTTAAACATAAGTGAAAAATTGAATAATTTTGATGGTGGATTTGGCATATATCTTAACAGGGAATAAGAGGGTGGCTCTAAACGAAAATCATCTCCACAAAACTAAAATTCAAATATTTTAAAACTATAAAATAAGTCAGGATCTAGATCTCATTTTTTAATGAAACTTGCAGTTATATTTATAACTTAAACATAGGTGAAAAATTGAATACTTATGACGGTGGATTTGGCACATCTCCTAACAGGGAAGAAGAGGGTGGCTCCATTGTGAAAACATCAGACGAAATCAGAATCTATTAACATTTAATTATATACATACATGTGTACATAATTATTTATTTTAAAAATATGTCATCATGATACTAGTATAATAATAGAATAATAGGTGTACATCAAAATAATGAACACTTAAAAAACACTATCATTTCCCAACATATCATCTTGATTGTGAGAACCAGAAGCTTCGACCATGATATTATTAAATTTTTTGTTCATTAAGCATGTTAACTGGAAATGGTGAAAATATGATACATTTTTGATAGATTAACATATCCGAATAAACATGTATATCTAAATTACAAATTACATTAAAATATTCACCCTAACCATTAACACATACCGATCCCATACCCTCTTCCTCATGAATAATGAAGTCTTTCCAACAATTGCGATAATTCTTTCCATATGTTCTAGTCTATTCAATACTCATGTTGTCTATCTCATAATTTGTATTATACAAAAAATTCGCACGTGCATTCTCTCATGCTCTTTGTCAATTCAGACCAATACTATTCCACCAAGTCGAGTGTGAACATTGTCTATGATGGCATCCCTTGCTTCTTGACTACTATGAGAAGTGGAATCTATCTTTGATCGCAAAGTTTCCACACAAAAAGGTTGGATTAGAAATGGTGGTTTAGGGAAAGGAAACTTAGCATCACACTTAGCGCCCCTACGGTCACATAATTGACCATTCCTGAGACTAAAAAATTTAGAGGGAAGGTCATTATAATTGGGTTTTATTCTCAAAAATAATTCTACATCAAATAATTTTGAAAAATAAAGAGGAACGTCGTCATTCCATGGTAGTCTTCTACAGGTAACAAGGTGCCTATCATACAAATGGCAAGCTATATCAAGGTGCTTGAAATATTGCACCTTTAAAATATTTATTTTTGGCCCTTTTTGAAATTAAACATATATTTTTCCATTTATTTTGTAACTATGTATTTAACATCGTCCCATGTATTGGGACTCATCATTGTTTCCTTTATTTTCCTCATCACTTCTAAAAAAGTATCAATGTTTAGCCCAAGCTTTTTGTAAACATATACAAGTGTGCTTAAAGAGTGCGTAACTATTTCTAAGCTTTCTTGACTCTCATCACGGAGTTTAAAAGACAAAAGATATTTTTTCAATTTTGAATAAAGATGTTCACACCTTTGTAATGTGCATTGTTGGATGTTTGTTTCCCAACATAAATCGGAAATGTGAGAAGGATAAGTCATGGTTGTTGTAAAACCTTCTTCTTGAATAACAGAGTTTGGCCTGTGTTTTTTTTTGGAAACATTTTCACCATCTGCATCAATATATAAAATTATATATAAATAAAAAACATGTGAACAAATTTGTACAATTTTTATTTTTAACCATAAAAAAATGATATAAATAATTTAACAAATTAACAATTGAATCAAAATAATATTCAAATTGATGGCCACCTGGAGATGGTTGGGCAACATCATGCCCATGCTGAGATGGTTGAAAACCAGCATGCCCACCCATTGATTGGCCACCACCCATTGGTTTAGAACCAACATGAGCACCCATTGATTGGCCACCGGGGAAATGTGTACCCCCACACACATGCGATTGGCCACCATGGGAATGTGTACCACCACCATAAAAAATATGAAATTATAATGAATTAAATACATACATATGATTGATTAGATTGTGTGAACCATACCATGAATGTGTGAACCATGGCAAGCCTACATTGACGGAGTAGATACTATTTTCCTCCGAACTCCTAAAAAATAAAAAATGAAATTTATTAAAAAATATTTTAACTCAAAAAATTGATAAAAAATCAATTCCATATATATATATATATATATATTCAATAAAAAAATCAATTCCACATGTATACATGTATGTATGGGGATAAGATTATATATTCAAATGTAATTTAAAAACATGAACATTTCATATAAATACCATGAAAATCCCCTGATCCATGATCCCCCTCTCTCGTAGAGGCATGGGATTCTATTGATGTTAGTCTCGAATAATCACGTGCCAAACGATCATCCTCCATGATATATATATATATATATATATATATATATATATATATATATATATATATATATATACACAGTGGAAATTTAAATTATTTTTAAAATTACTGTTTAAAATAGATTCAAAAGAACTCAAAAATTTGATGTAATTTTGTGCACAAATGTTGAGAAAAAACACAAGTTATGTAAAACACAAAATTTTAAAAGCATGAATTGATGTGTAAAACTCACTTTAAATAAAACTCTTTTGAAATCCTGCACATTTTAATTTTATAAAACATGAATTTCACCAAGTTGTGCTTACATGGTGTGAACACACTTGGTATATAATTGAAAATAACACATGGTCATTAAAAATGACACATTTATAAGTAAAAACACACACATATCTTAGATATGTTACAATGTCCATCAATAAATTTTGAAAGAGAGCGTCTCAACACTAATTCATCTTGGAGAGATGAATCTTGAATTAGAATTGCCCCATACAATACTAATTCATCTTTGACAGATGAATCTTGAATTGACATTTCCCCATATAATAGATAACCGTACATCTTATTAACATTTTCAGAATGTATTATACTAAAAAATTGAAATTTTCTAACAATATTGTTTGCTTTTCCATGTATTTTTTTTAGCCTCTCTTTCTTAACTCGGTGCACGGGCTTTCATCTAGTTGCACACAAGTTTAGAATTGGTGAAAACTACAATTCCATTTGATCCATAATCCCTATCTATTCTCAATCCTTCTATCAATGCAATATAATATGCTTCATTGTTTGTTGTTCTTCCAGGTATATTAATTTTCCTTTGGAGGACTTTGTTAGTCACTATATTGCATATCACATATGTAATCATTGCTTTCCATGGATTTGGATAACAAGAAACATCTATGCATAATGTCCATTTTTCAACCATGTTTAGTGGGCTTTTTTATCCCTGGGAAAAAACAAATTCCATAAAATATATTAAATTAAAATTTATTCCAAATTCATGAAATATAATGGGAGAAATGAAATGTACAATGTTTCTGAAAACACTAGGACTGCACTAAAATATTAAATGAAAATTTATTGCAAAATTCCTTAAAGTTTATTAGAGAAATGACATGTACATGGTTTCCAAAAACACTAGAGAAAATGCCTTAAATTTTATGGTATGGGAGAAATGACATGTACATGGTTAAATATTATGGGAGAAATGGCATGCACATCGTTTCCAAAAACACTAGCAAATTCCTTAGAGTTTATGGGAAAAATGACATGTACATGGTTAAGTTTATGGGAGAAATGGCATGTACATGATTTCCAAAAACAATAGCAAATGGCTTAAAGTTTATGGGAGAAATGACATGTACATGGTTAAGTTTGTGGTAGAAATGGCATGTACATGGTTTCCAAAAATGCTAGAAAATTCTTTAAATTTTATGGGAGAAATGACATGTACATGGTTTCCAAAAACATTAAGACCATCCCTGCATTTAGCTATAAGTTTATAATTTACTGTCAATGAAAATGAGTAACACCACATCCTAGCCATTATGGTTGGCTAGATGATAGACATGTGATTTTGAAAGCATCCTTGTTGTATTTTCTAATTTATGTGTTTCTAAGTAATAGCATGTACATGGTTTCCGAAAACACTAGCAATTGTATTTGCAAGAGGGTTTAAAAGGGGGGAGTCCTTTTAGGGAAAAAGAGGCTTCAAAAAATCTAAATTCATTGATATATATTTTTATTTGTTTAAATGAAATAATTGAAGGCTTGTGTAATTTTTAGATGAACTATCATATTTGAACACATAATTTTATCTCTCTTACATTTTCTATCACTTGGTATGATTTTATTATTCATTTCATTTCATTGCTATACATCATGGAAATATCATTGAAATAGAAATAATCAATAATATATATAGTAGATGAAAATGAAATAATCAAAGTGCTTATCAGTCAACTGCCTACGTAGTTGAAGGGTTGGAACATGCATTCAAAAGTCATAGGAGGGAGGTTTAAAAGGGGGAAGCCTTTTAGGGAAAAGAAGGGTTGGAAAACTCTAAATTCATTGCTATATATTTTTATTTTTTTTAATCAAATAATTGAAGGTATATGGCATTTTTAGATGAAATATCATAGTTGAACACCTCATATTATCTCTCTTACAATTTTCCTCACTTGGTGTGATTTTCTTATTAATTTCATTTCATAGCTACACATCATGGGGATATCATTGAAATACAAATAACCAATACTATATAGAGTATATGAAAATTAAATAATCAAAGTTCTTTTGAGTAAACTACCTATGTAGTTGAAGGGTTGGAACATGCATTCAAAAGGTCATAGGAGGGGGGTTTTAAATGGGGAGTCCTTTTAAGGAAAAAGAGGGTTGGAACATTCTAAATTCATTCCTATATATTTTTATTTGTTTTAATTAAATAATTGAAGGATTGTGGCATTTTTAGATGAAATTTCATAGTTGAACATGTCATATTATCTCTCTTACATTTTTCCACACTTGGTATGATTTGATTAGTCATTTCATTTCATACCAACAAATGGGGATATCATTCAAATATAAATAATCAATACCATATAGAGTAGATGAAAATGAAATACTCAAGATGAAAATTAAATAATCAAAGTGCTTCTCAGTCAACTGCCTAAGTAGTTGAAGTGTTGGAACATCCATTCAAAGGTCATAGGACGAACCCATCTAAACGCATTTCTCTCAATATTTTCTCAGAGGGAAAAAAATAAAATAAATAAATACCATACGGTGCAGGGTATTTCATCCGTTGAGTTTTCATCCGTTGAGTTTGGGTGGCCCTCTGTATTTCAAGATTCTTTCTTGTAGATGGATAATGAGTCTATAGAAGCCATCATTATAGTCAAGATTCATAGAGAGTGCTATAAAGTCATTGATAGAAAAAGTAGCAAACATAATTTTTAAATAAATATGAAATCATACTTAGACATCTACGGATAGGATTTTCCTAAAACATTGAATAAATAACATAACAGTACATCATAATTAGAAGATAAATATGTCTTTTTTTCAATAATATAAGGATATTTAATTAGGTAACAACTAGGAGATTAGGCCAACCTTAAAATTTTACTTACAAACATGGAATGAAAAGGATGTGCTTTAAGGATCAACTCATAAGGAGAGGGACAGAGCTTTAATGCTCAAGTGATAATGAGTGGGATGGAGCTTTAAGGCCTAACTGATAAGGAGAGGGATGGAGTGACAAGAAAGAGAGGAATTACATACCAAAAGAATATACAAATGTTCCAACAAAATCAAACAAAACAAAATAATTTCATGGGAATCCTTGCTTAAGTAAGCATACAAAATCATTCGGTTGTTACATTTATAGTAAAGGTAACATCAATAAGGAAGGATACAAAAATCATTTCGCTGTTACATTTATAGGTAAGGTAACATCAACATAGAGTTAGTCACATCTAACTGCTTGTGTTTGAAGAAATTCTAACATCCCTGGTCCCTTATGATATGTTAATAACAATGAGAAACATAGAATACTCATAGCAGAAGCTTCCATGACAATCCCAACAATCAATGGAGGAAGACAATGTCCAATTAATGAAAAAAATAATTCAATCGATATGAGGTTACCCATTAAATTATACTCCAAATTCCGTGAGTAATACAGTTTCATTTATGTGAATGTGCTCATTAAAAGGTTCAATTAATGAAAAAAATATAATTCAATTGGTATGAAGGTTGTGTTGGAGGATTTAATGCATGGGTGCATGAAATCGCACCAGTTTAAGGGGTGTGGTCTACCCCTATAAACTATTGGTCACAGGTAGAAACTGGTGGAGCTCAAAAGCATATAATCCAGAGGAAAAAAATATGTGAATGTATGCTCAAAGTAAACTAAAAAATAAAACACAAATATATGGAAGCTATTGAAGAGAGTCAAAATGATAATAATGCAAACGACGGCTCAAAGGCCTCTTCTTATTAAATGTTTGAAATGGAGAAGAAATTTTACTCACTTTCCAAAGGGCCCCTAGGCAATAGCTCTAGGTCCCAATGCAAGGATGTTGGTTTCCAAGCTCTGCCTCTGATGCAGTATCCCTCTCTCTCCGTTGTGATGGACTAGGATTGTTGGGTGGCCAATAATCGAGTCCCCTCTATCTCTAGCTCCGGGTCACGCACTGTTGGTATTGCTTGAGAAATTTTGGCCAGCATAACAATGTGATCACCCTTTCTTCATCTATTGGTGGCTTGTATAGGGGATTTTAAATCCTCCTTCCCTCCCTTGGTACATGATGGATGGTGACCCAAGGGAGAGGTATGATTCCATTCTGTGCTCCAAATATTCCTTTGTGTGCTCACATGGTGTCTAAGGAGGCGTTGGTGGTTGTCCTTAGGCGGCTTCATATAAGGAGTAACTGTCCTTTGCTTTGTGTGGTCTTGAAAAGTGACATTTTTCCTGGATGACCATGGCCTAAGGGGCCCCTGCAAGAAAACAAAATATACAACATATATACAAAATTTCAACTAGGCTAGCATGTCCCATGCTCGTGATGCTATTGCTAGCTAAACAAAATTTCCATATACATGTGTTGTCTACATCACTACCATGGTAGTGATATTGGCAGTTGTTGGCGACAACTGTTGATGCCCTCAGGGGCGTTTTTTCTTTGACGATAGGTGGAATGTTGTACCCATATGCATAAACTTGGTATGGCATCTAGTTGTGCAATGTACGCATATGTACTGGCTGGGACCTTCCCATGTAAGCATTGTTGACAGAGATGCTTATGGAGGCACGGGTCTTTAACGGATCTTAATCAAAGTGCAATGGTTGTAAGGTACAATACCATCTTGACATGAAATATTTTATCGTATTCGAATGTCAGGAGGATAGATGACATTTGTGGACAATGATGTCTCCCACAGTGCCACCCAAGGATACCCCTTTGCATGGGGAGGGGTGATCCAAGGCACCGCTTCCTTTTTGGAAAGGAGGTGTTGAGGTCGATAAAAAGGAAGCACTAACCGAACCATGGGTCGCTGACCTGAGGGGTCAAGGACCTAGATGTGATGGGATTAACATAGGAATGTTGGTGAGAGGTGACTTAATGATGGGAATTGAGTGGTCTGAGGTCGGAGTATACTTTAGCAGCTTGGCGGCAGTCATAGTTATTTATGAAGGGAAAATCCCTGAAGTCAGTAGGACTTCTACGGCGGGTATGAACCGGCTATGAATGTCATGATGGTGCATGTGAGGGGTTGAAATACTCCAACCAAATGGATTGAGGGACTGTTTCCATGGGGGAAAAGATGAAATATGAGGGTGAGGCGGCAAAGTGCATCGTTTGCGGTCTTTGTACACTTACCAAAAGAAAAAAATAATGAGGTTTGGTTTGTACAAAACATAGAGACGGGTACCCCGAAACATGAAAGGTTTCACTCAATAAGTGTGTTAGGATGGTGTTTTGCTGGGGGTGGGGGTCCGATTGGTTGGTCTCATGTGTGGGGTTAATGAAGCGGATGGAGGAGTGTCGCAGATGGGATAATGTTGATGGAAGCATGGTGGGAAAAATGTGTTGTGCGGAGGTGTGCTCTCAATCTGCTTGTACAACCTGGTCATCTAGGAAGGGGGTTTGAATTTGAATGGTAAACTTGACCTTATACATGATTAATGGATGGGGATGAGGTGCTTCCTGGACTGAAATGGTATGGCCATGGTGTCACTTGTGTTGTGATATATGGTCTACTTTGGGTGATGAGTGCCATGGAGGGGAGGTTGTACTGACCAACGCAGACATTTATCATGTGCAGGGTGAGGTGATGATAAACGCGGTCGGGTATGAGGACCCTATCATTTATTTCTGATGGAGAAATGATGTCAAAATATGAAAATTTTTCTGGAACTATATCATGCTGGGGGTAGAATGATACCTTCTCTGGAACCTTCAATGGATGGTGTTGTAAGTAGTTTGTGGGTTCTTCCTGCAAAAAAAACTGCCTCAAGTGAAAGTATATTATTTTCATCAAAACATTATTTAAAGGCATGAGCTCTAAAAAGGAAGATGGGAGGGTTCATACCTGTCAGCGTTGAAAATTTATTTTTTTAGGAGTGCGAATGTGTGGCATTGCCTCTGTTTGTTATGGAGTATTGATCACAAGGTTGCTTTCGATCTGGTGATTAGATACTCTAAGCTCCAACTTTCCCTTGGGAATTTTTACATGGCTCCTAGTTTTGATTTCAGTTGGGGTTTCCCCCAGATTGAGATCAACGGGGGCATTGTCGGTTACTGCCCCCTGTCCGGGATCTCCCTTTTGGTTTGTTCCTTGGCCTCTTGTTGCAGAATTTGGAGGATTTTCATAATTCTCCTGGTTGTATGGTTGATGATGAGCCTAGGAATAGTTGCACTAGATTGACTGGCATATTACGTTGTGTCATTGGTCCATACTATGCAGGGAAGGGGGAATATTGATTCCCTTGGCCCTACTTGGTATATGAGTTATGGGGTGACTTTCATGATAGGTAGGCTGTGATACGTTCTAAGTAGAATTGTATGAGTGTCCAGGGTATTGATTGTTGTTGCCTAGGTGTCGTTGGGCCAAAGACCTGATCTAACCATTTGCAGAATCGACGTGCATGGTACTACTGTTGCCTAGGTGATCTTGGGTCAAAGACTCGATCAAGCCATCTATAGAATCTATCTACCTGGTAACTCCCTAAGCACCATGGGTGTTACTGCTGCCTAGGAGATCGTGGGTCAAAGACCTGATCAAACCGTCTGCAGTAGACAATGTGACTGGTAACTCTTCGGATACATATTACTGCTACCTAGTTGAACTTGGGTCAAAGAATCGATCAAATCATCTATGATAATCGATGTGCTTGATAACTCAAGAGGATGAGGGGACTAGGTTCCCCTATTCCTGGTTGGTGTACAGTGGTTTGGGGGAGGAGGGACAAATGGTTTTCTTTCCAGTGATTATCGTTCCTACTATAGGTATAGGATGATATGAGGTTCATCGTCGATAGACTAGATGGAAGGATCCTTTTGATAGGATCACTCAACCACATGTAAGGCGTCCCTATATCATGGTATATGTGGAAAATGGTGGTTATAGTGCCCATAGGTGCCACAGAGAGAGCATATGTGATTGGTATGCAGTTGTTTGCCTTTACCTTTGGTGGTATGATCCTTTTTATGAGAACGTAGTGTCGAGATGTCTGCTTCGGAGTCGAGGAGTGGTTTTAACTCGTCCAACTTCGGGCATATGTGGGTAGAGTGGCCTATAACATTACATATGGTGCAGATTGGTGATTCCCTTTGAATGGCAGGGGTCACCATCTTCTTTCCTCTGTTTCTGGTTTTCTTGGTTGTGATAACTAGTTTGGTAATGGGAAGTTCCTTTGTGGGGGTGGTCTCGACCGTTTCTTGAGCTGGTTGAGGCTCCTCGGGGCCGAGGGGCTTTAATCCTATGGAAGTAACGTTGGTGGCTCCTATTTTTGAAGGGGTGACAAGGTACCAAACTGGGGACGCCAATGATATGTTGTGTAACACCAGTCTTGCCAAAACCTACTGGGAAATGAAGCCAGCTGGGGGGTAGAGGAAAGGGGTTTGGGAGGTGGCGTAGGCTAGAAAGGCTATCGTGGTTGATGCCTCAGTGTTGTTACTTCTTGAGTCTATGTCTTGACTGACCTCGGTGCTGGATGTGGACATCATGCACACTAGGGTCTCTCTGGCATTGAGCGATGCCTCACAGATAATGGGAGGATATCCTAGGAATAACCCTAGGATGGAAGATAGTTTGAACTAGTGAGGGCCATATTATTGGTATCGTGAAAGACAATTTGTGTTTATATCTACATAGGGTAGAATTACATCCGTGTTGGTTAGGGGTTGCTTCTTGTCGCATGTCAGCTGGTCTATAGTAATGATGTGATCCTCATGGGGAATCATCATAATGTCGAAGACAGAGGAGGCTATGGCGGACATGGTGTACATATAACTCCACCTGAGGAGTCTGTTGTAATCCAGGTGAGCATATAAGACTTCAATGTCTATGTGGACCGTCTTGCCGGCTAAGCAAACTGGGAAATTTTGGTAGAGGCTGACGGGGGTCGAGGGATGACCATCGTAGGCGTGAAGCATTATGACCAAGGGTTTTAGTTCGGGAGAACCCAAATTCTGCCAAATTTTTTTGACATGATGCATGTCGGTGCACCCTCATCAATGACACATCAGTGAATAGGGATATTCTAGACCGATACTGGTATTTGGAAGGTGACAATGGAAGGAAACCTAGGGGTGGCTTTTTCTAAGTCAAAAGCCATCATGCGCGTATCGGTAAGGTTGATAACGCCTAACATGGAAAGTATGCCTTTGTGTTGCTTTGGACATGACCGTAGTACTTCGAATGCAGACATAGCAGTGGCGATTGAGCTAAATCATCCATGATGCTATAATTATGCACCTATTTAGATTAGTTACCTGCTCACCTATTAGGCCCCTTTTCCATCTTTGGATATGGCTCTATAAGCATCTTTGAAATGGTCAAAGGTGCAGTCGGTGCACTAGTACTAGCTCCTGACGTAGTGGAGTCTGGTGGGGTGTCATAACTGCAATTCCATGTTTAGAAAAACATTTCTTCCCAAGTCATGTAAATTTAATGGTTTTTTTTTAGGAGTCGTCTGGGTTTTGTTGTTGATTGCTGACCGTTAGTTGGTTGGGGAAAGGTTCTTGCATAACAGTGGGTTTCTAAGAGGATCCTCCTTATCCTCAGTTACTTTGAAGTTTTTTTAGTTTGGGGAGATTGGGACAGTGGTGACTATAGTGCCCGTACTCACCACATATTGAACAAGAATGGTTTGTTCGCAGAGGTGGCCTTTTGCCTTCTCATTGGGAATTTCTTCGCTCCTGGTTTAGATTCCTGCTAGAGTTTCCTCCAGCCTAGGATTGCGGTGCGTGCTGTTGGTTGTTGTCCCCCGTCCAGGATTCCCTTTTGGCTTGTTTTTTTGTCTTTTCTTAACCACGTTAGGAGGATAGTTCTCCTCATTGTACTAATGTGGTTGATTTTGGAATGGCTGCACAAATTTCACCTATGCATTGGTTTGCGTAGGTGTGTTGTGTGCTTGGGAATGAGCATAACGTTGTCCCTTGTTTGCGCCTGGCCGACGGCCGTTGGTGGGAGCTCTTCCATCAGTGTTTCTTTCTGCATACTAGGTCCCCTTAGCAGGAAGATAGGGTCCTCTTTGGTGATACGCTTGTGCCGTACTAGTCAAATCTTGTTGAGCCATGTGATGACTTTGAAATCTGGGTTGAGACATGTTCTGGGTAGAATTATGTGCATAACCAGTATTGTGACTACTGATACCTAGGTAACCTTGGGTTATTGATCCAATTAATCCATATGCAAAATTTAATGTGCCTAGAAATTCTTGATAAGTTTGTAGGCGTGGGGCATTAGGCATCATATTTTAAATGTATCCTGACTATGTATAAATCAGTTCAAGCTTCTGGGCTTTACTGATTGCGTCCTCTTCAGATGTGGGGTATTGTTCTGCCACATCCTTTGAAATCTCCACCATCGGATTTTTCAAGAATAAATCTAAGAGGACTCGATCGTCGAGTTTAGCTTTGCATAAACTATGATGCCACCTACATTCATGAAGATGGTCAAAGATATGGATGGCAGGGGTTTGTCTAAAACTATTTAGTAACTCCACTCCCGAATCATGGTGAATTGGTGATTGAAAATAAGTGAGGAACGCAATAGCGAGGGTGCTAAAGGTTCCATGTGAAGCGGGAGGTTGCTCCACATACCACTTCACAGCTACTCCTGTAAAAGTGTGTTGAAATAGCCTCAATCGAATAGTTTCTTCGATGATACTATTCGATGAGCACCACAGGTTAAAGGTCATTACATGATTACCTGGGTCTTCTGCTTTTTTTCCTTCAAAATTTGGTATATCTAAAGGGAGCTTCGTGGGCATGGGAGGCCATGAAGGATCGTGTGCGATGGGGTCATTTGCGAGCTTGGTTAAATCGGGTAGATTCAACGTAGCTAAGAAGGGTGACTGGGAGGTTGACGCCATGTCAACATGTGAAGACACGAAGTTCTGGTTAGAACGAGGGTTAGTCTGTGATGTACCCTGATGTGTGTTCAGTTGGCGTCCTGAATGGGACACACTCTTTTGCCTCCTAGGGGTCGAGGGGGGAGTGGTGTGCGGTGTGGTGTTGGGAGACTGACTAGGTTTCCCAACTATGGTTGCTTCAATTAAGGACGAACCAATGATAGTGGTAGTGTTCCATCTTTGATCCTTGAATGGAAAGACCTAGAACCCCTCCCTGTAATGGGGGGAGGTCCAAGAGACGCCTGGATCGACAAGGCTCCATTGGGACCATTGGGGTGCTCACCAGGTTAGGTTTTGGAAAAATTTGAGAGGATAGAGTCTATGATCACGAAAATTTTATGGCCACATACATAAAACAAAGTGAAAATGAAATGAATTTTCTCTTTAACTTAATCTATGTGATCAATCAAGCAAAAAAGATGGTTTCTTGTTTGTTTGCAAGTGATACTCAAAATCCTAGAAGACCTATGCATCCTCACACACTCAAAAGTAACTAGGCCTTGAGAATATTTCTTGCGAGTGCTGGCACAACGTCCCGTAAGAGCTGGCGATGCCCCCAGTCAGTTGAAGAGAATCCACCAAGGCAAGGGTAGAGGGTCTGGCGCTTGCCTGCACCATCACCTATATGGTAAAGGATTACCTAGTTTTTGGCAACTAAGAACCACCATCCCACGTGAGTGTTTCAGTCTTGGGCTTCTTGGTAGTCAGCTAACAGTATCGAGTATCAATCGGGTTAGGTAGCCCGAACTGATACCACACAGACTGCGCCTAAGCCTAACCCCCTCTAAATCAGGTCTCTGTCGCGCTTGGGTTTTCTTTTCCGTGTGTTTATAGGTGGATTTTAAGATCCCTAAATACACAAATTCTATGTTTCAATATGAAGTATGATTAAGGGGGCTTATTGGATGCCTACCCCCTTGATCCTAACTTAAACTATAAATTCTTTTGTGGCCTCTATGGGGAGAATTTAGTGACTTTTGGTTCAGTTAGTTTTAGGTGTCTTCTTTTGCTTAGTGGGTGAGTGTGTGTGAGAATATGGTGAATAATATCATAGTTTGAACATATGGATATCGGTAATCCTCTACAAAAGTCCCCTAGTTAAACTATGTGATGTTGTTCCTGGTTCAAATGGAAAACATTTGCGGATAAGGGGCTTCTTTAAAATTTTCTTAGTTAATCTATGTGACTAACTAAAGGGAGATGGCGAATTGTAAATATAGAGAATTCATATGCTTACCTAGGATCACCAATTGGTTCAAAGGTAGCAGATATTACTTGCTCTAATCGACAAATTGATCCTAGTCCTGCAATCCCTAATGCATAAATTGAACTAAACTAGACAATTCCTACACTAGAAAAATGAAACTAGCTTACTTGGACTAGTTAATCTAAGTGTGCATACCATAATTTGCAAAACATAAATCGTTAAAAAATCAGTGGTTAATTCACTCCCTACTTAAACTATGTGAAGATTTTTTGCAAAAAACCAACTTAAATGAAAACTAACTCTAAGCCTACAGAAGGAAGCTAAATGTGAGTTCTCAGAAGTTGTGGTGTATCAACACAAGTGCTGGAAGATACATTAGGGGCTTCCCAGCACACTTAAAAGAAGAAAAATGCAGAATATAGAGAAAAAAATATCATTTTGTGATTCTCGTAGAAAAGGCTCTGATAGGTGTGCTTTCCTGCATGCAGGTCAGTCCTGAACACGCGCACTACATGTCTGTGAGAAAAACCTGCGCGCAAAAATCCTACAAGTAAAAAGATTAGGAGCTTCCTTCTTCAGTCTGTCATTCCAAGTGAATCTAGGTACTGTAAGATGGATCAGAGGATTTTCAGCTCCACTCTACAGTGTAGAAACAGGTCTCCTGCAAGAGATGGCACAACCACATAAACTTGTAAACCGTTAGTGGAGTCACCAATCCTGTGTTGGTAGATTTGACGCACGAGTGTACGAAATCACACCAGTTTAATGGGTGTGGTCTACCCCTATAAACTATTGGTCATAGGCAGAATGTTATGGAGCTCAAAATCATATAATCTAGAGGAAAAAGTATGTGAATGTATGCTCAATGTAAACCAAAACCTAAAACAAAAATATACAAAAGCTATTGAAGAGATTCAAATGATAATAATGCAAAATATGGCTCAAATTCCACTTCTTATTAAATGTTTGAAATGTAGAAGAAATTTTACCCACTTTCCAAAGGGCCCCTAGGCAATGGCTCTAGGTCCCGATGCAAGGATGTTGGTTTCCAAGCTCTGCCTCTGATGCAGTTTCCCTCTCTCTCCGCTATGATGGACTAGGATTGTTGGGTGGTCAATAATTGGGTCCCCTCTATCTCCAGCTCTGGGTCACACACTGTTGGTATTGCTTGGGCAATTCTGGCCAGCATAACAATGTGATCACCCTTTCTTCATCTCTTGGTGGCTTTATATAGGGGAATTCAAATCCTCCTTCCCTCCCTTGGTACATGATAGATGGTGACCCAAGGGAGAGATATGATTCCATTTTGTGCTCCAAATATTCCTTTGTGTGCTCACATAGTGTCTAAGGAAGTTTTGGTGGCTATCCTTAGATGGCTTCATATAAGGAGTAACTGTCCTTTGCTTTCTGTGGTCCCGAAAAGTGACATTTTTCCATTTCTAGGAATGCACGCTTATCGAGAAAAAAGGCACGCAGAAGGCGCTCTTCTCGAAGGATTACACGTGCAATTTAGCATTTAATACTAGTTCAAAACTGATTTTCTCAAAACCTTAGATATTTTAAATACTTCTTGATTCCATAATGTGTTCCTGCCCTGTAAATCCTTAGGCTTGACATTAATTAATGTCATCTTCTGTTGTATGATTTTCCAGTGTTAACAAGGGTACCCATTAAATTATCATCCAAATTCCATGAGTAATATAATTTGATTTATGTGAATGTGCTCCTTAAAAGTTTCATTATAAGTACTTCCATTTTCCAAGCTACTTCTCATAAATATTATGTCAAATGTTGCATTGGTATATTTTTACCAGCAACAATTACCATGTCCACATACACAACCAAAAAATTTGGAGAATCATTAATGTTATTACCTATCATCACAATTGTCATCTCAAATTTATGTTGAACCAGAAACATGAGGAAATAATTTCTCTTCATACGAACCTTAATACTATTAGAAAATGAAATGTTGAGAAATCAATAAAATTTTCTAACCTTTTTCAATATCCATACCAAAAATACACATGAAAAGGAAAAAAGTAGAGGGAGGAACAAATGCTTGGTTGAGAGCCAAAAATACATATCACAAGGAAAAAAAATAGAGGGAGGAACATATGCTTGGTAGAGAGGCTTAGGGGTGAAAATCAACAGAAATGTAATTACATATAACTCTTTCATTTTAATTACCTCTAACTCTTTCATTTTCTCACTAGAACATTTCTTCCATGACAATGTCAATTCCACAATATTTTAAAATCTAATTGATTTCAAAAGGGAAATTTTCCTCGAGCTTATTTGAGTTGGAAATACAAATATTCCTACCAACTCTCCATTAGTACAGATGAATTCCACAATTTAGAACATTTCTTGCATGACAATGTCAATTCCACAATATTTTAAACTCTAATTGACTTATGAATTAATATATATTTTAGGTCGACCAATAGTAGTGAACAGCTGCAGTGAACAACTGCAATGAACAAGAGCAGTGAATAGTTGTAGTCAACAACAATGAACAACAATTAGCAACAACGAATAACAATGAACAATAGTGAAAAACAATGCGAACAAAATTGTTCTAACAATGTTAGAAACCAATGTTAGTATTCTATGGTAGAAAACATCAGAGGTTTCATCCTTAATAAAATTGGATATATTTGTAGGTAATAAACTTGATCTTGTGAACCTTGGATTTTGATTTCTAGTAGGATCGGTGTCTCCCGATAACTATTAACCATTATAAGGTACTTTTATTCAGATCTTCTTGAAGTGAAGGCCAGAACCTTTTATCATTCTCAAAGCACAAGAATGAACTTGTTTGATGAAAGGGAGAGGTCCATATGGAATGTAACTAAGACTAAGGCTATGTAACACTACTTAAAACTACAAATAATAGTCTTTATTACATGGCTAGTAACCTACTCTAAAGACTACAACAAGTATAAGAAGAGTAGTGAATAGAAATTCTAAGAAAAACAGTAAGCAACAAGTCTAAGAATAGTAGTGAACAACAGTGAATACTAGTGCGAGAAAAATAGTTCTAAAAATGTTAGAAACCAATGTTAGTACTCTATAGAAGCAAACATCAGAGGTTTCATCCTTAATAAAATTGGATATATTTATAGTTAATAAACTTCCCTCTCCAACAACAATGAATAGGAGTGAACAACACATCAGTTAACAAGAGTGAATAACAAACAGTCTCACATTACACAAAATTAAATCAACACAAACGCAAAATAAAACTAGGAGAGTAGTCAAGCTTGGCAAAAGAAGTACAATTACATAGGTTATAGGTTATATGGATAAGGTAAACTCTACAAGGGTGTAAGTAAGTTCCATATCATTGATCATTACTTATGATCATCACTAAAACAATCACATTTTATCCATAAATTAGATTATGCATGAACCAACTAATCAAGTATAAAATGAAATATTTATACTCAAAAGCGACTTAGACATATTGAGCTACAGCTCAATGACTTCCTTTATTAAATTGGTCAAGTTTACTATCATTATAAAGATGGAATACAATACATGATTAATTCAATTGGTTAAGGTTATTATGTTACTAAGATTATAAAAACTAAAAATAGTACATTTAGTATTAGCCCACCACAAGAACGGACTGCCCCTACCCAAGCAAGCAGAGAAATGGGGAGAGTAGCAGTGGATAAAGACCCCCCCACACCCAAGAGATATAGGTAATACAGAAAGGAAAGTTGAATGTAAATAGCAAAAAAAATGCAGAGTAAAGATAGAAGTCCAGGAGAGATAAACACGGGGATAGAACGCTAGAGCTAAAGAAGGATGGTAGTTCGGAGGTAAGCATAAAATTGTCTAATATAGAAGACAAAGAACATTACACAAAATCGAATAGAAAAATATAAAAAAAATAGAAGAGTAGTCCAACCTGGAAAAAGAAGGACGAGCTCGTTGGGCTGAAGTCGAGGAAGTCGAGCCAATTTGCAGAGAGGGCAGAAAGCCATGACGAGGGTGAGAAAAAGAGGATGCAGAGACAGGCCGAGGATGAAGACATCAATGTAATCTACACATGAAAATTTAGGGCCGAGCACGAGCACAAAAGCTCGCAAAATCACTGCAAAATTAAAAAAAAAAAAAAAAACAAAGCTTTACACTTAAAAAAATCAATTTACCTCTCCAATAGTTGTGATGATCAGAAGAGGACTTAGAGCCAAGCCAAGGATGAAGAGTCCGAGAGAAGTTGCAGAAACTCAGGGTCACGCTTGAGTAGAGAAGCCTGCAAAAAACACAAACTGTTAGATAACCAAACTTAAATCAAAATAAACAAACAAAAAACAAAAATAACATTTATTTCCTCACCTCTCCAATATTCAAGGCGAGGAGAAGAGGAATTTGAGCCAAGCCAAGGATGAAAACGCACAACCGAGACAAGGAAGAAAACGGAGAGCCGAGCCAAGGATGAAAACATAGAGCAAAGCCAAGAACGAAAACGGAGAGGCGAGCCAAGAAAAAAAACACAGAGCCGAGCCAAGGATGAAAATGCAGAGTCGAGAACCTACTAACACTCTCACATTACCTCTCCAATGGTCGCATAACCATTATAAAACTGCTAAAAATCTTCTCAAGCTCTCATGGTCGCTATATTTATAAAAACAAGTTAGGCCGAGCTTTGTATAAAAGTTGAGTCAACCAAATAGTTTGACTGCACTTTTAATGTTGGTTTTTCTATCTCGAGCCAAAAATTTGGTTACCGATGCCGTCAATGGTAATGACAGAATAAGTTTGACAAATGGAAAATGTAGTTCGGCCGAATTAATTTCACAAGTTTGGTAAAAAATTATAAACGTTCGGGATGAACTGTTGGGAGGGTGAAATTTTTGGAAGCGTTTCTCACGAAAGTGTAATCGAGATTTGTGATTTTACCCTCTAAGAAGTCTATGAGGTGGTATATGATAATGTCGCTTTGATGTGACACTCACATAGATATAACATGGCATTGACATGATGATGATTTGGCACTAATGTGATGAGCATGCGACATCTATGTTAATATTTCATGGCATTAATGTGGCATAGACATGGTGATGAAATGTTGTTGAAATTGACACAATTCTATGGCGAGGTGATATGGATTAGGGTTTGCAATGCTGCTAATATGGAAATTGGATGGAAATAGCAAGTGACATGGATGCTAGATGTTGGGACGTCATCTATTGAGTTTTATTTTATTGAGAGGTTTGGACCTTTATAGTACACTTAAGGCTCAATACTAATATATCTTGAAAAACTTGTTAGATGGCGTAGACCAAGTTCCATTATCTAAAAAATGGTTTTGAAACAATCATCATAGAAAGTATTGGATATTTGCTAATTTGAGAACAATAGTAGCAAGATATGTCTAGGGGGCTAGGGGCCTCAATAAGTAAATGGATAGATGAAATCATAATTGAGTGAGGAAGTATCTGATGATTTCATCAAAGGAAGAGGAATAAAAAACCATTAATCAATAATAGTTATGGATATTTAATGGCACAAACATAATTATAGTTAGGAATCACACAAGATAACCAAAGCATTATTAAAACAAAAAATTTGAATTCAACAATGAACATATTCCACTAAACTACAATCCTTATTTTATAGAAACTTTAGTCTCTTCAATTTTTCAATTGAATAGACCTCATTTTGGTTATTATCTTTTCCTTTCTTGTAGTTCTCACATGATATGAGAAACTAGTTGCTCATCCAATATAGAAGGACTTATTCCTACTTTCAAAATTTAGAATAAGGAGCCATTATGTCCACCTTCATTCCATTGGTTAGTGATATGTCTATTCCCACTTTTGTGTTCCATACATTAGGTGGTTCTATTGGGGGAGTACCTTTTAAGTTAGTGGCACATCCAAATTAAGAGATTGAAGGTCTAAAATTTAGCACATCCATTTTGAGCAATCAAATGAAAATTTCTTGAATAAAAAATTCACAATATCAACATACAGTGTTGTGACATTTTTCTTCATAGAGTGACCTTTATAATGGTGTAAACACCACCTCAATAGGAGCTCATATATTGAAATTATTCCTCCCACAATTGGAGCTACCTTGTTGGCCACCATCGTACTAAGTAGATGGCATAGGTGGACCTACCAACATCTAGACCAAGGGAAATCTTAGGAGAAAATTTTCATAGATGAACTTATTTTCCAACTTTTTCCAATACAAGATTCTACACTTTTCTTTTTCTTTCTTAAATGATTCAAAGAAATTTTATAGGATTAAATTATCTTATAGATATTATATATAATTGTTATAAATATGAATATTTTTAGATGGATGTGGCCAAACAATTTAAGGAACTACTAGGATTTTCTAAAATTTCTACGATTTGAGATAAATTTCCATGTTTACAATTTTTCCTAATGTATACTTTTAAGAAGACTCTAGATGGTCTAAAACCTAGTACTAAATGAGAGTGGAGGAATGAAAAATCCTTAAATGTAGATGGCTATTAGGCTATATTAAATATTGGGCCACTTGGAAGAGAGGATATTCAATTATTTTAGCTTTGTACTTGTTTCATAGTTGTGCTTTTAAGTATAAATGGATGAGATGTTAGGCAATAATAGAGGACAAATAAAATTGTGTAGTAGCCACTTAGGCCATCATGTCAAAGGAAACTTGGTAATAATTTCTTTTTTCTTTTTGTTTCCATTTCTATTACTAAAGAAAACAGAGAAGTGCAATGGCTTTATATTCTAGCTAAATTTCCTTCCATTATAAGTTTTCTAAAAGACATCTTGTATTCATTTTCCTTAAATAATTGGGTGATTTACACGTTCTTTGATTTTTATATTTTAACTATTATAAAAAAAAATCCAATAATAAAATAGTTCTAGCAATTAAATATTACATATAACCCATAATTTTTATTAACTATAAAAAATATAACTTAGACTTATTATTTCAATTTATTTTATATTAAATTTAATTCGCATATTTAGAAATAATAATTTGATCTATTATTTCAAAGAATACTATAAAATTTCAATATTATTATATGTACAAATCTTTTATTTCATACTTTTGAATCCAATAGTAAACCATTATGTTATTACATCTAAGAATCCATCATCTAATATTTTTCTACATTATCATGTTATTTTACATTTCATTATTTTTTTATTATAATTATTTATAATTTTATAATAAATCTTTTATATTAGGAAAATGACGAGGGTATGAAAAGTTTTCGTTGGCCTCCTTTTACTATTTGTTGGCTGACTCCATAATAACTAATTGCCACATCAGCTGATGTTGGTGTGACAACAATAGAAAGTGCCATGTTCCAGTATTTTAATCGTGAAGTTGATACAATGACCTGGCACGAAGGGCTAGAAATGACATGGCTCCGTCACGGCTAGAAATAACCTGACACAATCAATCTAGTGGTGGATAAAAAAAAACTATGAATCAGAGTTAGAGTTATAGTGGATTTTGGCTATAGGGTTCACTCATTCAAAAATATATAATGAGGTTTTCAACCGTTCAGAGTTATATAATGAGGTTTCTGTTTTTTGCATTGAGAAGAATATATAACGTTTTACATAGGGGACAACAAGTAAGTTCCTCATTTCATTAACTTAAAAAAATATATGTTTAAAATTAACCATAAAATTCATATCAATTGCATTAAAATTTAATTTGTAAATACATTAACTTCTATGATTTATCCCAATTTTGTTTTATTATTAACTTGTTATTACTCTCGGAATTCATTTTGCAAATTGCAAATTATGAAAAGTGACCTACCATCCATCATGTGAAACCGTAAAAGAAGAAGCTAATTTGAAAATTTATATTCAAGCAATGAAGGAAAAAAAAATAAATGAAACCGTAAAAGAAGAAGCTAATTTGAAAATTTATATTCAAGCAATGGAAGAACAGAAAAAAAAAAACAAATTTTCGACCAGGTTCAATTGATTTCCACTTGAGGGACCTCTCTTCCAGACTCTCTAGTGTCGATCCCACAATGCAGAGAACATAATAAAGTATTAATTGTTGAAATAAAGTTAAATTTAAAATCCAGAAAAGGTATTGAAAAAGTTAAAAACACTAAATTAAACGGGAAAAAAGATGAACCAAAAGCATGAGTGTGCTTTTTTGGATAATTTAACCGGTTGGTTATGGTGGTTCAACTATTTGTTGAAAGGGAGTGTATATATACTTCAAATTTCACACGATTTAAATTTCATAAAAAAATATATATGTTTATGGTAAATGTTATTTCTCAGGCTATTTATTCATAAATGTGTCAAGGGAGAAGCAGGACATGAAGTTTGTGATGAGTAACTCTGCACAATAAAAAGATCTCAGAAGAGAGCCGGAAAGCCGAGGAGAAGCAGTTTTGCTGTATACAAGAAGGCCAGGTCAGATTTGTGTTGAGGGCGAACAGCAGCATGTAAAGCAACAGTGAGTGATATCGTGTTATTGCACAGTGGCTATATTTTAATATTTCCTTCTGGGGACTGTGAATTTTCTCTGTGGTTCGGCTTATCATGATCTTCCTTCATGCTATGCGGGCTCGGGATATTGAATACGGTGGTTATGTTCGAAACGTCATTATGATTAGTGATTTAGTAAAGGTTTTTGCTCACTAGATTATGGCTGGTTGAAGATGGGGGAAGTGTCTTCGAAGAAGTATTTGTGGAATGTGGGCAGGTGTATCAGACCTTGTGAGAGTGTCAAGGTTTTTGTATGCAAAAGGTGGTGGAGTGTGAGTCGTTGCTTTACATGTTGCTGTTCACAATAATCAGAGGGAAGTTTCTCTTGACGGGGCTGTCTTGTTTAGTTTCTCTAAGTTTGGTTTTTTATCTTGGCTGCAAAGGCAGTTTTTCTTGGGGGACTGATTTTTCCGAGGTTCGGCTTTTCCGGGATGGAGGCTAGTGATCGAGGTTTCGCCAGCTTCTTCTTTTCAAAAAAATTTCCCGGTTTCTGACGGAGGCGACGTAGTGGGGTGGTACGTTGGGGGCGTTCCTTTGTGATTGAAGTCGTGGTCTTAATGCTCTTGTCTTGCAAAGCGCTTTGTCCCTTGTTGATTGCCTTTTCAGAGAAGAGCATTTATTTCTTTTTTCTTCGTAATGCTCCCTTTGGTACCGCGGGGTGGCCTTCTTTAATTCGATGGCATGGGCCTGGGTACAATCGGCGGTGGGTGGTTTTTATGCGGGATCCTCTATCTTTAGTGCAACGCAGCCAGATGATTAATTTCGGTACTTCGTAGTTGAATATTTATGCATTTCTAACCCTTTTTCTGTGGTTTATTACCGTTTTTACCGTAGTGGGTGGGCGTTAGTACTTTTTGGTGACCCCTTTATGCTAAGATGGCGTCTGCGTGGTTGTTGAATGTGGCGTTTTGTTGATCTTTTACTTGTTTCTTTTGGCTTCTGATTCTTGGTCCCTCCTGTCCCATGTTTATGCCCTCCTCGCGGTATTTGGTGTTGAGTTGTCTCTAGGGATGGGGAGAGGTGTTGGTGGGGACAGTGATGGGCTAGCCTCCACAAATAATCTGGATTTATCATCGTAGACATTGACTTGGTGCATGCGGCCCAGGTGGCGGAAATCATCTCTGCGGTTAGAAGGGAGGATTGTAATGTCTCTGCAGTGTTGTCAATAGCTATTGATCCACTATCACCTGGGGAGGGGAGGCCAGTTGCAGGTGGTTCGAAGTCTTTTGATCTAATGGATGCTTTGCGCCCTAAGTCCAGGGAGGCGAAGTCATTTAAACCTTCAGGTGAGTGTCGACTTCTTAGTTTTGGATTGGACATTTTATGGGACCGGGTGGTCATATTATCTAGGCCGGAAGTGGTAGGCTGCTGGAAGTTCGAAAAACATAGCTCGGGCAACATGATGGAATGGTTGTTGCAAAAGTACGAGAAGTTGCTAGGATACCGTCCATAGGTCAGTAGGCTTGAAGAGGGTTGGCATAGTTTCCACCTGATGAATGATGGGGATGTCGGGGTCGTATTGAGCCAAACATGGGTGCTTGGGCGGTGTTTTCTAGCATTACACAGATGGGATGCTAGCTTCCACCCAAAGGAAAATGCTTCGGTCAACCAACTGGTGTGGGCAAAACTGCACGGGTTGCCACTCCTATTCTGGAATTTCCGAGCCTTGAAAGCCATTGGGGACTGCATTGGTTCATGTCGCTTTGCGGACCCGCAGTGTCATGAGGTTTTTGATAAACAAGTGGCTTGGGTAGTAGTGGAAATGTTGTTCGCTGGGGATTTTGCTGTTGTGATTGAACTCGCATGGGACACTTGTTCTTTTATAAATTTTGGGGTGATGCCTTTGTAGGATTCCAATGGTTTTCTTTCCAGTTCTAGTTTGGGGTCCCTTTCTGTTCCTTGCAGCAATCCTATTAATGTTAATTGTATTGAGATCCCGCAGTCGGTTTCCCAGGACCTGGCCTCCGTTATCCTTGATGGTTATTCTAAGGAGGCTATGGGGATAACATGGCCACCTCTGGTCATCCCGGGTGTGCATACGGGGGATGGTATGATTCCTATTACCCTATCTCTGAGCTTTGGGAAGGATAACCCGAGTATTGATTATGACATTGACACTCTCTCTTCTCCTGCTAAGGGCTTATCGCCAAGGAACTCAGTAGGGAGTGACATTGAATTCCTGTTGGCCAACCCGGATGTAGGACTAGTTCCCCTGGCTATTGTCTCAGGGCTTTCCCCTTCTAATGTCATCAGTCCCACATCTAAACTTAATGTCACTATCCGTAGGGGGAGAGGAAGAAATAAGAAGAAGTCTAAGTTGTTGTCTGTGGCGGGTCTTTTAGACAAGCCTTCTAATGAAAATTTCTGCGATGTTTCGATGGCGAAAGCTATCGACCGGGTCCTTAGAGCACTGACCCCTGCAACTGGGTCTCCATGATGCTGATTATGTCCTTAAATATGAGGGGGTTGGGGGGACATACTAAATACCTGTCTTTCAAGGATTTTTTTTTGTGCTCTAAGCCATCAATTATCTCACTCCAAGAGACAATGTCCTGTCCTGATTGCTCCGTTGCTTTTCTTCGTTCTTTGATTCCAGAGTGGCACTTGGCGACGACCGATGCCATTGGACTTTTGGGTGGCTGTGATGCTCTTTGGGATCCCTGTCAGTTTTCTTTTACGACATTTGGTTTTAAAGGGGGGATGGTGCTTACTGGTTTCTGTCGGGGGTTTGGTCAGAGGATTCACATTCTCAATATCTATGCACCATACTCTGAGAAGGTGTCGTTATGGAAGCGTTTGGATGTTTATGGTTTTCTAATGTTGAGAAACTCTATCCTTGCAGGGGATTTAAATTGTTCCTTTTACCCCAATGAAATTTCGGGAGAGAAAGGTTGATTTGATCTGCGAGACCTAGAGATTAAAGATATTTTGATGGAGTCTGATTGACACTCTGTTTGTCTCAAATTGTCCAACATGGTTTAATGGGAGGAAGGGGCGCGAATTCATTCATAAAAGAATATATCATTTTATGATAAGCACAGATCTTAGGTCGTGCATGAGATATATATCACCTGCTATAGAGGATTTCACAATCTCGGACCATCGGCCGATAACCTTGGGCTAGGAGTTTTAGGAGAAGCAGTCTGGGTTTCCATTCAACTTCAATCCGCTATGGCTTGAGGACGGGGATTTCATTAAGCTGATAAAAGATTATTTATCATGGCACAAGCAAGATGGTGAGACCTCTGCGATGTCTTATTTTGCTAATCTCATGAAGGGATTGAAGCTGCTGGTCCACAGGTGGGAGAGGAGTAATAAGAGGAAGAAAATGGAGCTGATCAGGTATATAATGATGGAAAGATCTAAGATATACAAGGAAGTGGCGGATGGAACCTAAAGCGATGATTTCTAGGAACAATTAAAAAACTTGGAAAATGAGTATCGTGGTTTTCTCATTAGGGAGGAGGCCTCTTGGCAGCTTAAGAGCAGGGCTACGTGGTTGAAAGATGGTGATAACAACGAAAAATTTTTCCATAAGTTCGCCTCGGGCATAAGGAATGAAAATGTGATATGGGAGATTGAGGAGGGGGTCAAAACTATATGCTCCATCTTGGACATTAAGGCTGCTGCAGTGGATTTTTTTAGATCTCTGTACCAGAAAATAGATGGTAATCACTCGACAGAACAATTGGAACTAATTGAGGATTTCCCAATGATTTTTTCTAAATATTTTATGATAAGGTTACCCGAGAGGAGGTAAAAGGGGTGTTAAAATATTTTGCACCAGACAAGAGTTCGGGGCTGGATGGTTGGACCCCAGACTTTTTCCTCCATTTCCTGGATGGTTTCCTTTTGGACTTAACAGATTTAGTTTAGGACGCTGGGGTCTCCGGGAGGATACATGGAGCTGCAAATTCTACCTTTATTGTTATGATCCCGAAGAAGAAGGGTAAGCTAGCGCTCAGTGATTTCTGCCCAATATCTCTATGCAACACTCTATATAAAATTGTTTCAAAAGTAATAGTAGATAGATTAAATGGCACTTTGGCTAAATTCATCTCGCCTGAGCAAGCGAGCTTCCTGAAGGATAGAAATAGCCATGATGTTGTTGCTTTCACGAAAGAGATTATTCATTCTATTGGATCCAAAAGGATGAAAGCAGTGGTGATGAAGATAGATTTGAACCACATTTGAACAAGGCCTATGACCACATTGATTGGGTATTCTTGAGATTAGTTCTTTTTAAAATTGGCCTTAATAAGGCGACTATTGCTTGGATCATGGGATGTATATGCAACACTTCACTCGCAATTATTATCAATGGTTCGACCACAAATTTTTCCCCCCTTCGCCATGGTCTGAGGCAGGGGTGCGCTCTTTCTCCACTACTGTTCATACTCGTAATGGATGCCCTAAGCTTAAAGATCAGAATGGCATCCGAACAGGGCAAGTTTAAAGGTATTAGGATCAGTTGTCGTTTGAATCCTACCCACAGTTTATTTGTGGATGACATTCTTATTTTCGGAATGTTGATCCATAACAATTGGCTGGTTCTAAAGTTAATTCTCTCTCTTTTTTGTGAAGCTATAGGGATGGTCATCAGTTATGAAAAATTGTGTTTCTTTTTTGGAGCAGGGGAGGAGGTGGTGCACAGTGAAGTTGCTAATTTATTTAGTTTTTCCAAGGCACTTTTGAAAGATGGTTTTACTTATCTTGGTTTTAGGATGAAAGCCTTGTCATACTCCTCTGAGGAATGGAACTAGTTGATAAAAAAATATCAAAAGAAATTGAATTTATGGTCAGCAAAATGGTTATCTCGAGGAGGTCGGTTGATACTGACGCGGGCTATTCTTTAGCAGATAACAGTTTATTGGGCCCATCTGTATGTCATCCCGAATAACATAGCAAGGGAGATTCGAAGGATAATGGCTAAATTCATATGGGGGGGGGGCATAAAGACCAAAGGGCCATTCACTTGGCTAGGTGGGAAATGCTGACCATTCCAAAAGAAAATGGTGGATGGGGCATCCTGGATGTGGAGACTTTTGGGAACTCTCTCCTTATAAATTCTCTATGTAGATGCCTCCATTCGAGGGAACTCTGGCAAGATATTGTTAAACATAAATATTTGGGGGGGGCAACCATGGAAGATTTGGTTATTAAAGGATGGGTCCTTGGTCGATGCAGCTCCTCCATCTGGAAAGGTTTTGGAAAGCTTTGGCCGCTGTTCAAAGAGCACCTGTTTCGGCACTTTGGTAAGGGTTCTAATATCCTTATTGGTTGTTGTAAAATGCCTAGTTTTGATTGCCACTTTACCTTTCCGGAGGATCTTATTTCCTGTTTAAATCAAAAGGGGATCTTCTTCCTTCATCAGATCATTAAAGGATGGGACGAGGGGGTACCTATTTTGGAAAAATTGCTTGGATTTGGGGTTGGATCGGAAGTGGGATGCTTTCTGGATCATGTATTCTGGGACTCTTAGAATGCTGGGGCTGTGCTATAATAGGCAGGGTGATCGACTTATTTGGGAGGGATCAAACTTAAAGATCGGGCCAAAAGTTAAGGATATTTATGCAGCTCTGATTAATGATGAAGAAAACTTACAACTGAACTGTTGGTTTAAAAAATATTTGAAATCCATCACTCAAGTTAAAATGATTATCTTTCTTTGGTTAGTCTGGAAAGATAAAAATCTCACATGGAAAAACCTTCAGAAAAGAGGTAGGTTTGGGCCGGGTATTTGTTATCTTTGTGGAAATGGGGAGGAGGACAATGTTCACTTGTTCTATTCATGTCCTTTTGCATGTGAAACTCTTTCCATTTCATGTTCTAATCTGCAGGTTCGAGCTCCTCATTACAGAACTACGGAGGACTGTCTGCGGTGGTAGCTAAGCAGAGGTAAAATGTGTAGGATTGTCCCAATACTGTTTCACTGGTTTATCTGGGTTAGTAGAAACAGAAAACTTTTTGAAGACCACCCTTGTTCCCCACAAAAAGTGGCTTTTCATATTTATTATGTATGGAACAACCAGAAGACTGGTATGAAGACTACTAGAGATCTTGCTTGTAGACTCCATCTGCACCAATTTCAGTATCTTGTTGGTTTTTTCGATGGGGCCTCTCAGAAGTCCTTCTGTGGATGTGGGGCGTGGCTTTTATTAGATACGAGTCATCACTATACGCTGTTCTGGAATGGGGGGACGGGTACAAACATGAAGGGGGAATGTCTAGCTCTTTTGGGACTTCTTTGGTTTGCCAGTCATATTTCTCTGGACAAGATCTAGGTTATTTGGGACTCAAAGGTGCTGGTGGATCATATGAATCAGAAAGCCTCCATTACTCCAGGAGTGCTCTCTCATTGGATGGATAGAATCTACATCCTCAGAGATTCTTTCCCTACCATTTCATTCCACCACATCTACAGGGAGAAGAATACTATAGCGGGCCGGCTCTCTAAAAAAGGTTTGTAGGTTGGTATTGGAGAAATGCATTATCAGCTCCACATTTTGCATGGTATTGGGGCTTCTCGGACTGTTCCGATCAACTAATCCGGTGCTATGCAACTTTTACTGTGCTGTTGTTTCGAAGGAAGTTGATCTCTCGTTTTTGGCTCTTAGATGGCATGGATGATCACATTCTGTTTCTGTACTTTTTTTGTTGATGTAATTGTTGTTTGTTTACATACTGGGCATGGTGCTTTGTGTTGGGTGGATTATATATACGCTGGCCCTTTTTTTGATTTGTTTTGATATACGTGAACAGACTCTATGTAATAGTTTTGGACCTTAATGTTCTGTTTGTGGTACTCAATTTTATACACCAAGATATTTTTCATATTAAAAAAAAAAGATTAAAGCAAGACATCATCCTAATCTGAATGCATTTATGGGCCGATGAACTGAAAAATAACATTTGCCATAAACATGTACGTTTTTTTTTGAGAATTTCTTTTTGATGAAAGTCCCATCATAATTTTTGTTTTCAAAGAGTTTCGAACCACTAAATATAGATATTTCGTATTTAATCCATTTTTTATTTACCTCACACGCTCAACCCGCTCTTCATTAGTTTGACGACAACCCTGTCCTTGATATGAAAGCAAGCAGAGGTTAAATTTTTAAATTAAATATATTGAAATGCAATATATTTCATTTACCCTTAATTGCATTTATATCATGCAAAGTGGATAACTGTGTAAATGTGCTTAGATTATATTATTTTTTTAAAACTTTAACGGTGCTCATATGAATGTTTTATGTTTTATTTTGTGTGTTATTTGTATTTTTTTTCACTTTAATTAATGAATGAAGAATGAATGTTTAGACGGCCACGTATTTTGAATTTTTTAAAGTTCTAAATTTATTTTATTATTATTATTATTATTATTATTTTAAATTATAATAAAAGATATTTAAGTATTTTTTTAACTGTTAAATTAAAATTAATTATTTATATTTATATTGGTATAATTTATTTATTTTTAAATGAAAAATACTTTTATTTTTTATTAATAAAATTTTATATAATTAATTATATTATTGTGATGATAATAGAGTGTTATTATTATAATTTGGTTTTTTCTTTTATATTATTTTATTTTATAGATTATATAGCTATTTTTGTTTATATTATTTTTAGGTATTTTAAAGCAAGAATGATTAATAAAATATTAATCATAAATTTTATATATGTGGGCATTAAATGTTTGCTCAAATTTAAAATTAAGTAAGGCTTCAATGATGACAATGTATTAATTATGACTTCAACATGTTATTTGTGAGAATTAAATCTAAATGACCAGACAAACAATTTTTCTTAGGCATTATTTAGTATAAATCTAATTAACATAATAAACATATCAATATTTTTTTTTCATGTATAAAGTTATAAGGGAAAGAATTTTATTTTATTTTTTTCCCAATTATTTAATTTTATATTAAGTATTAATTCCTTCAAATTAAATTAATATATATATATATATATATATATATATATATATATATATATATATATATATTAATATTAGTATAAATTTTTTCGGTAAAAATCACATGTAAAAGAACGTGATCAATATTATTAATTATTAATAATAATTGATTATTATATAATTTAATAAAAAATTTACATATATGCACCAAGATTGGTTAAATTGTTTACCATTATATTATTGAATTGGTCAATTAGATGTTTAAATATATTAAAGGTTGTAAAAATTTATTAAAATAATAATAATAAATAAAGAAATAGAAATTAATTAATTAATTAAATAAATAAATAATGGAATATTTACTTTTTCTTAGTCAAACTAGTCGTTATCCTAACGGCTAGTTGAGCCATTTCTACATCTATTTATACTTAATGTGTGGATCTGATCTCTCATAGTCCTGATGATGAACCACACTGGTTGGTTCGAAACACGCCGACCACATTCTTTTACATGTGATTTTTACCGAAAGAATTTCTACTAATTTATATTATGGATCACAGAAGCTTAGATTCCAAAAATATATATATATTCTTTTATTTTAAAATAATATTTTACTCATATTAAACATATTAATTATTTTTTATAAATTCAAATAATTATTTTTAATTATAAAAATTCTCAAAATACTTTATAAACCAAATGCATTTTATTTTTAATTTAATATTTATTAAATAATATAACATATTTTTTATTAATACAATATTTATTTTTTTACTAAAACGATTAATATCAATTAAATAATATATCATATATTTTATTATGTAATTATCATTAATCAATTTTTAATTCTTTTTCTCTTAAATTTTGATTATATAAATTATATCTCACGTGAATCTTAAATAAATTTTAATTTCTTTTCCAATAAAATTATTTATAATTTTTATAAATTAGTAAAATATTAAACATTATCCTTGATTTCTTTTGCATATGTATCCATCAATCCAACAATTACTCTGTTCCATTCCCATCATTCCATGCTTATTAAATTAAACCTAGCCACCACAAAGTGGGAAACCATCTATCCTGTAATTTTTTTTCAACCCTCTAATAAGAAACAAACGTTTGAAAAATTAAACCATATATCCATCTAATTAAGACTTCATACAGATATCACGATTTCGTTCTGTTCGGATAATTCAGTTTATTCATTGATGTAATTTAGTCATGGTAAGCCTGTAGTTTCATTTAAATTAGTTTGTGATCTTTGTAGTTTTGTGTTAGTTAAGTTTTTCTTAATTATAAATATTAGTTAAAAAAAAAATCAGTTTTGAGTTTTTTTTTTTTAATTATAAATATTAGTTGATTTTATATATAGTTTTCAAAATCAGTTTTGGATAATCTTTTTCAATAAAAAATTAATTTCTCTCAAAACTTAGTTTAGATTAATAATTTTCAAAATAATATTAAATTACTATTTTCACATTTTACATGTATATTTTTCATTTATATTCTATAACTTAGACTTACATTATAGTTTCCCATGTATTAATAGTTTTTTTTTTTCAATAAACTTGGTTATATGTAAAGTTTTATTAATCTTACAATGTAATATGGTGAATGTTTGAATTAAAATAAAATAAGGTACGAAAAAACAAAAATTGTTTTAATTTATATAATATAATGTGGCAATGCTTTTATATTTAAATATATATGACAAAATTAAATTATATTATAAATGTTTTTTAAGATTGCTTTTGAATATATTTTTTTATTAAAATTTTCAATATATATATAAACTCTTATGAATCTAGATTGTGTTATATTAGATTAGGCTAAGCTAGAGTAGGCTAGGATAGGCTAAATTAGAGTAGGCTACAAAAGGATTGAATAAGTTAAGCCAGAGTGAGCTACACAAAAAAAGGCTATGATAGTCTATAGTAGGCTAAGGTAAGCTAGAGTAGGGTAGGCCATGCTAATATAGAGTAGACTAAGACTAAGGTAAGCTAGAGTAGCCAAGCCAAAGCTTTCGAAAAATAGACTACGGTAAGCTAGAGTAGGCCAGGTTAGGTTAGAATAGGTTAGAGTAGAGTGGGCTAAGCTAGATTAGGTTAGGTAGGAGTAGGCAAGGCTAGGTTAGAGACTAAGCTAGGATAGGGTATGCTAGGTTAGGCTAGGCTAGGTTAGGTTAGGTTAGGCTAGGCTAGACTAGGTTAGGCTAGGCTTTGTTAGGCTAGGTTTGGCTACGCTAAACTATTGGGTATGTGTTATATTCTTTCCATGACTAGCCCCACACGCTATACGTTGCGTCGGGCACAGCAAGGGGGTCACAAGGGAGGAGGCAGCCCCCACTGTTGGGGTCCGGGGTAGCGCCCCGATGAAAAACCTTTTTCGTGTGTGGACCCACTCATAGGCGGACCCACCCATGTTTTGTGCATGAGTTTGCACATGGTTTTGGGGTACAATGGTTTTCGGCCCCTGGTATTTTGTAGATCCGGTCAAGGGAACTACGGTTATGTTCTAATCTAGGGTTAATGGATTGGGGTTTGTGTATGCTTCGGCATGTATATATATGTGTTGTAACACTAAAGGAATATAATGAAAAATCAAGCTAGTCGTCCCGATTTGGGATCTAGGGGAAAATCTCTGTGTTTATCTGTTTTATGTTTTATGCTCTCGCTATTGTTTATTTTTTGTTATAAGATTCGTGTGTAGATAATTTCTGTTCAGGGTTAAAACCTACATCTGGTATCAGAGCTTTTTCAGCTTTAAGGGGATGCTTTTGCTGCTGAGGGTTTTTTGCTCGGGCCTGAGGTAGACCCTATTCAGTGGGAGATCTGCAGGATCGATTCTTACGGTGAAAGAAGATGGCGAGCAGTGGAAAGATAGAGATCAAGAAATTTGATGGTCAGAGTTTTGAGTTGTGGAAGCTCAAGATGGAGGATCCGTTGGTGGATAAAGATCAGTGGGTCGCGGTAGATCCAGGTACTAAACCAAGGGTAATGTTAGATGAAGACTTGAAGAAACTGGATCAAAAGGCTAAGAGCACACTACGGTTGTGTGTCTCAGATTCAGTATTGTTGAATGTATCTGGGGAAGCTACGGTGAAGAATTTGTGAGAAAAACTTGGGACATTGTACCAATCTAAGTCTCTGGTGAATAAGTTGTTCCTGCGGAAAAAGTTGTATAACATGAGGATGAAGGATGGAGACTTAGTGACAGAGCATCTGAACGCCTTCAATACTATGGTAAGTCAGCTGTCATCTATTGATATTAAAATCTCAGATGAAGATAAGTGCATCAGTTTGTTGTGTTCTCTACCAGACTCGTGGGATAGTCTAGTTATTGCAATAGGTAGCAATACAACTACTTTGAATTTTGATGACATTGTCTCAGCCTTGCTGTCGGAGGAAATGAGACGGAGAAATATGGAGGGCTAGAATGGAGATGCCTTATATGTACGAGGAAGGTCGCAAAACAAAAACAAGAATAAGGTTTTGAGTGGGAGATCCAAATCTAGAGGGAGATCTAAATCTCCTGGAAAGTTTATAAAGGTATGCTAGAAATGTGGAAAGGAATGGCACTACAAAAAGGAGTGCAGATCTAAAGCTCCTAAGAAAGGAAAGGAATCTGATGATGCTCCTTCCGCAGAGCCAAAAACCACCTCGGATGAAGGTGGGGATGTGTATTTGGCTTCTTCTTCAAATACACATGTAGATCATGAGTCATGGTTGATTGACTCAGGGGCATCCTTTCACTTCACTCCCCATAGGGACTGGTTCTACGAGTATGAGAAATATGATGGTGATGTCTTCCTAGGGGATGATAGGAAGGCCAAAATCATTGGACGTGGAAAGATCAAGCTGAAGCTGTAAGGTGGAAGGATTAGAACACTTCCTGGTGTTCTACATATTCCTGCATTGGCCAGAAATTTGATTTATGTAAGCAAGATGGATGATGTAGGTGTAAAAATAGTGTTCGAGAAAGATGCCTGCAAGATGGTTCAGGGAGCACTAGTATTAATGCAGGGAGTTCGGACTGGAACTCTATACAAGCTACAAGGTAGCACTGTTATTGATGGATGTAATAGTTATGTGGTTCCTGAAAGTGGAGCGAAAAGCCTAGCTGTCTCTGGAGAAAAGACCATGCTATGGCATCAAAGGCTTGGACATATTGGAGAGAAGGGCCTTCGGATACTACATAGAAATGGTATGGTAGAAGGTATGTCTAATTGCTCTCTGGATTTCGATTTCTGTGAAAATTGTGTATATGGGAAGCAGAATCGGGTGAGTTTTCCTTCTGGTGCTAAGAAGGCGAACAAGATATTAGAACTTGTGCACAGTGATGTGTTTGGACCTGTGTCAGTTCCATCACTGGGAAAGTCTGTGTACTATGTTTCATTCATAGATGACTTCTCAAGGAATACATGGATATATTTCTTGGGGAAGAAATCTGAAGTCTTTGACAAATTTAAAGAATTTAAGGCTTTGGTGGAAAACTAGACAGAGAAGAAGATAAAGGCGCTGAGGACAGATAATGGTGGGGAGTTCCGCAAGAAGGAATTTGAAGAGTTCTGTAAGAAGTGTGGTATAGCACAGCAGAAGACTAATTCATACACACCTCACAAAATGGAGTTGCAGAAATAATGAACATAACACTAATGGAAAAGGCAAGAAGCATGCTCAGTGGTACCAGGTTAGGACAAGAATTCTGGGCAGAGGCAGTGGAGACTGCATGTTACTTAGTTAACAGATCACCTTCATCAGCGTTGGAGGATAAGACTCCACATGAGGTATGGACTGTTAAGAAACCCTCTCTTTCACATCTAAGGGTATTTGGATGTGATGCATATGTACATGTTCCAAAGGAGAAAAGGACCAAGTTGGATAATAAATCTGAAAGGTGTATCTTTATTGGGTATAAGGATGGTTTAAAAGGTTACAAGCTTTGGAACCCAGAAACAAGGAAGATTCCGTACAACCGAGATGTGGTGCTTAGAGAGGTGGAAGATGTTGTTAAACATGAAATCATACCAAAGGAACCTGAGAAGATATATTTTGAGCTAAAGGAGGATGAATTAGACTCTACAGCAGAAGAAGATTCATAAGAGGAAGAGCCACAAACTCCAGCTTTGAGAAGATCAGTTTGGGAAAGAAGGCAACCAGAAGGGTATAGTCCATCTGCTTTCTGTTCAAGTTTTGCCTTAACTATAACTGATGATGATCCCAGAACTGTCAGGGAGGTAGTAGATTCCGAGGATGAAAAACTATGGAAGGAGGCCATGGTTGATGAAATGGAATTTTTGCACAAAAATGAGGCATGGGATCTAGTGGAGTTGTCAGCTGGAAAGAAGCCCATTGGGAGCAAATGGGTGTTTAAGAAGAAGATGAATGTAGAAGGCAAGGTGGAGAAATACAAAGCTTGGTTGGTAGAAAAATGTTATTCCCAAATGCCGGGAATTGATTTTGGTGATATTTTTTCTCCTGTTGCCAAAGTTACTTCTATTAGATTACTCTTATCTGTTGTTGCTGCATTTGATTTTGAGATAGAACAGATGGATGTGAAGACAGGATTTCTTCACGGGGATCTAGAAGAGGAGATCTACATGAAGCAACCTGAAGGCTTTATGGTGAAGGGTAAGAAAGAACTGGTATGCAGGTTGAAGAAGTCTTTGTATGGGTTAAAACAGTCACCAAGGATGTGGTATCAGAAATTTATACCTATATACAAGGACTTGGCTTCACCAGAAGCAAGGAGGATCACTCTGTTTATTTTAAATTAATTGGTGACCATGTTATTTATTTGGTCCTGTATGTGGATTATATGTTGTTGATTGGAAATGACAAAGAAATTATCCAAGATTTGAAGACCCAACTGTTCTCCAAATTCGACATGAAGGATCTTGGTGCTGCAAACTATATTTTGGGCATGGAAATTAAGAGAGATTGGGCAAAGAGGAATCTCTCGTTAAACCAGAGGAAGTATGTCGAGACTATATTGCAGAGGTTCAATATGCAGGATAGTAAACCGATGAATGTTCCTATTCCTGTAGGTGTAAATATGTCTGCTGAATAGTGTCCCAAGACACAAGAAGAAGAGGAGGATATGTCCCGTGTTCCATATGCAAGTGCATTGGGTAGTCTGATGTATGTAATGGTTTGTACTAGACCAGAAATTGCACATGCAGTGGGAGTATTGAGCAGTCTTATGTCAAACCCAGGGAAGGAGCATTGGACAGCAGTGAAGCGGGTTTTCAGATATTTACGTGGAACTAGTGATTATGGCTTGTGCTATTAGGGAAGACCAGGATTGGAAAGAATGTTGGACATTCGTCGTTTTGTTAATGCAGACTACGCTAGAGATCTTGACCAAATAAGATCTACAAGTGGGTATGTGTTTAACCTATTTGGAGGCGCAGTCAATTGGATGAGTAAAAGACAGTCTATAGTGGCTCTTTCAACTACAGAGGTAGAATACATAGCAGCCACTCATGCAAGCGACGAAGCAGTTTCGTTGCAAAGATTGTTTTCAAGTATGGGGTTCGTACATCAAGCTATAAGGATAGACTGTAATAGCCAAAGTGCAATTTTCTTGGCTAAGAACCCTGCTTACCATTCAAAGACAAAGCACATTGATGTTCAATATCACTTTGTTAGAGAGATGGTTGAGGCTAAAAGGGTGTTGCTGGTAAAGGTGGACACTTTGAAGAATGTTGCAAATGCATTGATGAAGTCTATGAGCACTCAGAAGTTCTCTTTGTGTAGAGAAACAATGGGTGTTGAAGAATTGGCCCAATAACTAAGCTCTCCTGTGGCCCCTTGTGGAAAGAAAACAACAAGTGGGAGAATGTTGGGTATGTGTTATATTCTTTCCACAACTAGCCCCACGCGTTGTACATTGTGCCGGGCACAACAGAGAGGTCACAAGGGAGGAGGTAGCCCCCACTGTTGAGGTCCGGGGCAACGCCCTGGCGAAAAACGTTTTTGGTGTGCAGACCCACCCATATTTTGTGCATGAGTTTGCACATGGTTTTGGGGTACGATGGTTTTCTGCCCCTGGTATTTTGTAGATCTGGTCAAGGGAACTATGGTTATGTTCTAATCCAAGGTTAATGGATTGGGGTTTATGTATGCTTCGACATGTATATATATGTGTTGTAACACTAGAAGGAATATAATGAAAAATCAAGTTGGTCGTCCCGATTTGGGATCTAGGAGAAAATCTCTTTGTTTATCTGTTTTATGTTTTATGCTCTCGCTATTGTTTATTTTCTATTATAAGATTTGTGTGTAGATAATTTCTGTTCAGGGTTAAAACCTACATAAACTAGGCTAGGTAAGGCTAGGCTAGAGTAAGGTAGGCTAGGCTAGACTAGGCTAGGTAAGGTTAGGTTAGGCAAGGTTATATTAGGCTACCTAAGGTTATCCTAGGCTAAGTAAGGTTATGCTAGGATACCAAATGTTAGAATAAGCTACCTAATTTTAGGCTAAGCTAGGCAAGGTTAGGATAAGGTAGGCTGCCTAAGGTTATGTTAGACTAGGCTAGGCTAGGCTATGCTAGGGTAGGTTAGTTAAGGCTAGGCTAGGTTAGCCTCGGTAAGGCTAGCATAGGTGAGGTTAGGCTCGGCTAGGTTGCGATAGGATATGTTAGGTTAGGCTAGGATAGGCTAGGTAACACTCGGCTAGGTTAGGCTAGGCTAGGTTAGGGTAGGCAAGGATAGGTTAAGCTAGGCTACCTCATGTTAGAATAGGCTAGGCTACATTAGGATAGGTTAGTCTAGGCTACGTTAGACTAGGCTATGCTAGACTAGGCTAGATAAGGCTAGGCTAGGCTAAGCTAGGTAAGCCTAGCCTAGGATAGGTTAGGCAAGGCTAAGCTAGAGTAGACTAGGTAAGGTTAGGTTAGGCTATGTAGGGTTAAGATAGGCTACCTAAGGTTAGGGTAAGTTACCTAAGGTTAGGATAGGCTACATAAGTTTAGGCTAGGCAAAGTTGGGTTAGGCTAGGCTAGGATCGGTTAGGCTAGCCTAGGATAGGCTAGGCCATGCTAGGGTGGGTAATTTTAGGCTAGCATAGCATATGTTAGGCCCAGCTAGTTGAGGCTAGGTTGGGCTAGGCTAGGATAGGCTAGGCTAGGCTAGGCTAGGATAGGATAGGCTATGTTCAGCTAGGCTAGGTTAGGCTAGGCGAGGCTAGGCTAGGCTAGGCTAGGCAAGCTTAGGCTAGGTTAGGTTAATTTTGGCTAGGGTAGGCTAGGTAAGGTAAGGTTAGGCTAGGCTAGGCTAGGCTAGGTTAGGCTAGGGTAGGCTAGGGTAGGCTACGATAGGTTAGGTTAGGTTAGGCCAGGCTAGGATAAGCTAGTCTAGGTTAGGATAGGCTAGGTTAGGATAGGTTATGCTAGGCGTGGCTAGGTTAGGTTAGGCAAGGACACGGTAGGCTAGGAAAGGCTAGGCTAGGCTAGGTTAGTCTAAGCTAAGCTAGGTTAGGCTAGGATAGGTTAGGTCAGGCTAGGAAACAGTAGACTAGGATAGGCTAGGCTAGGTAAGGTTAGGCTAAGCTAAGCTAGAAGAAGCTAGAGTAGACTAGGATATGTTAGCTGAGGTTAGGCTAGGCTATGTTAGGTTAGGTCAGGTAAGGTTAGGCTAAGTAAGGCAAGGCTAGGCTAGGATAGGCTAGGCTAAGCTAGGCTAGGTTAAGCTAGGCTAGGCTAGGCTAGGCTAGGCTATGCTAGGCTAGGTGAGGTTAGGCTAGACTAGGGTAGGCTAGTACAGGCTAGGCTACGCTAGGTTAGGTTAGGTTAGGCTAGTATAGGCTAAGCTAGGCTTGGCTAGGTTAGGTTAGGCTAGAGTAGGATAGGTTAGACTATGTTAGGCTAGGCTAGGTTAGGGTAGGATAAAGTAAGCTAGGTTAGACTATGTTAGTCTGCGCTAGGTTAGGCTAGGCTAGAGTAGGCTAGGCTAGTCTAGGCTAGAATAGAATAGGATAGAGTAGACTAGGCTAGGCTAGATTAGGCTCGACTAGAGTAGAGTAGACTAGGCTAGAGTAGGTTACGCTAAGATTGACCAAAGTAGGTTACGCTAGGTTAAGCTAAAATGGGTTAGGCTAGGATAGGTTAGGTTAGGCTATGCTCAGTTAGGGTGATCTCGACTAGGCTAGGCGAGGCTAGGTTGTGGTAGACTAGGTTAGGTTAGCCTAGGATAGGTTAGGCCAGGTTAGGTCAGGTTAGACTAGGCTTCGACAAGTTAGGCTAGGCTAGGTTAGATTACACAAGGTCATGTTAGGTTAGGCTAGGCTACACTAGGATATGTTAGGCTAGCTTAGGTTAGGGAAGTTTATGTTAATTTAGGTTACAGTAGGGTAGGTTAGGTTAGGTTAGGCTAGGCTAGGCTTGGCTAGATTAGGTTAGTTTAGACTCAGCTCAGGTAGGCTAGGATAGGATAGGCCACGATAAGTTAGCTCAGGTTAGGGTAGAATAGGCTAGTTACACTAGGTTAGGCTAGGCTAGGTTAGGTTAGGTTAGGCTAGAATAGGCTAGTTACACTAGGTTAGGATTCACTAGGTTAGGCTAGGGTAGCCTATGGTAGAATAGGCTAGAGTAGAATAGGATATGCTAGACTTTTTTAGGTTAGGCTAAGCTAGGAGAGGCTAGGGTAAGCTAGGATAAGATAGGCTAGGCTAGGCTAGGCTAGGCTAGGTTAGGCTATGGTAGAGGAGCCTAGGTTAGACTACATTAGGCTAGGGTGGGTCGGGCTAGCCTAGAGTAGGCTAAGCTAGTTTGGGATACGTTAGAATAGGATAGGATAGACTAATCTTAGGCTAGAGTAAACTAGGCTAGGCTAGATTAGTCTAGCCTAGATTAGGTTAGGCTAGGCTAGGCTAGAGTAGACTAGGGTAGGTTAGGCTAGGCTAGGCTAGAGTATGTTGGGATATGCTAGGATAGGATAGGATTGGCTAGGCTAACCTAGGCTATTCGAGACTAGATTAGGTTATGCTAACCTAAGGTAAGCTAGGAAACGTTAGGTTAGGTTAGGCCATGCTAGGCTATATTAGACTAGGTTAGGTTAGGCTAAGCTAGGCTAGAGTCGGTTAAGCTAGGCTAGACTAGGCATGGATGGGCTAGGCTTGGCTAGGCTATGATAGGATAGGCTATGCTATAATAGGTTAGGTTAGGTTATGTTAGGCTAGGCTAGGCCACGAAAGGTTAGGTTAGGTTAGGCCAAGCTAGGCTAGGCTAGGCTAGGCTAGGCAAGGTTAGGTTAGGCTATGCTAGGTTAGGTTATGTTAGGCTAGGTTAGGTTAGGGAAGGCTAGGTTAGGCAAGGCTAGGATAGGCTAGATTAGCCTAGTTACACTAGGTTAGGATAGGCTAGGTTAGGCTAGGTAAGTCTATTCTAGAATAGGCTAAAGTAGACTAGGATATGCTAGACTTGTTTCGGTTACGCTAAGCTAGGAGAGGCTACGCTAAGCTGGGATAAGCTAGGCTAGGATAGGCTAGGATAGGCTAGGTTAGGCTATGATAGAGTAGCCTGGGTTAGATTAGGTTAGGCTAGGCTAGGCTAGGCTAGCCTTGAGTAGGCTAGGATAGTTTAGGATACATTAGAATAGGATAGGGTAGACTAGGGTAGGGTAGACTAGGCTAGGCTAGACTAGTCTTAGGCTAGAGTAGGCTATGCTAGGTCAGATTAGTCCAAGATAGATAAGGGTAGGTTAGGCTAGGCTAGAGTAGACTAGGCTACATTATGCTAGGCTAGGCTAGAGTAGGTTAGGGTAGGATAGGATTGGCTAGGCTATGCTAGGCTATCCCACACTAGATTAGGTTATGCTAATCTAAGGTAAGCTAGGAAATGTTAGGCTAGGTTAGGCCATGCTAGGCTAGATTAGACTAGGTTAGGTTAGGCTAGGCTAGGCTAGAGTAGTTTAAGCTAGGCTAGACTAGGAGAGGCTGGGGTAGGGTTGGCTAGGCTATGCTAGGATAGGCTATGCTATACTAGGTTAGGTTACGTTAGGCAGGCTAGGCTAGGCCAGGAAAGGTTAGGTTAGGTTAGGCCAATCTAGGCTAGGATAGGCTAGGCAAGGTTAGGTTAGGCTACGCAAGGTTAAGTTAGGTTAGGGAAGGCTAGGTTAGGCTAGGCTAGGATAGGTTAGCTTAGCTTAGGCTAGGTTAGGTTAGGTTAGGTAAGCTAAGGTAGGATAGTCTAGGGTAAGATAGGCTAGGCTAGCTTAGGTTAGGTTATGCTAGAATAAAATGGTTAGAGTATGTTAGGTTAAGCCAGGTTAGGCTAGCATAGGTTAGGCTTAGCTAAAGTAGGCTAGGCTAGGCTAGGCTAGGCTAGGCTAGGCCAGGCTATAATAGCCTCAAGTATACTAGGCTAGGCTAGAGTAGTTTAGGTTATGCTAGGCTACGCTAAGGTAGGCTAGGCTAGGCTCGGCTAGGCTAAAGTAGGCTAGGCTAGGCTAGAGTAGGCTAGCCTAGAGTAGGCTAGGTTAGGTTAGAGTGGACTAGGCTAGGTTAGAGTAGGTTCGACCATGCTAAAGAAGTTTAGGGTTGGGTAGGCTAGAGTAGGCTAGACTAGATTAGTCTAGAATAGAGTAGTCTAGGGTGGAGCAGGCTAGGCTCGATTAAGCTAGAGTAGAGTAGAGTAGGCTAGGCTAGGCTAGACTAGAGTAGGATAGACTTAATTCATCTAGAATAGAGTAGTCTATGGTAAATGAAGCTAGGCTAGAGTAAGATAGAGTAGATTAGAGTAGGCTAGACTAGAGTAGGCTCAGTTAGGAAAGTGTAGGCTACCCTAGAAAAGAGTACGCTAGGTTAGGAAATATTAGGCTAGGATGGGCTAAGTAGGCTAACCTAAAGTAGACTAGGCTAGGGTAGACTACAGTAAGCTAGGGTAGGCTATGATACAGTAGGTTAATATACATTATGCTAGGCTAGCCTAGGCTAAATTAGGCTAGAGTAAGCTAGGACAAATTAGGCAAGATCATTCTATGTTAGGTTAGGCTAGGCTATAGTAAGCTAAGCTAGCATAGGCTAGACTAGAGGAGGGTAGGCTAGATTAGGCTATGGTAGGTTAGAGTAGGTTAGGCTATGGTAGGCTAGATTAGGCTAGAGCATTCTAGAGTATATTATGCTAGTTAAAATACGTTAGGATAGGCTAGGTTAGGTTACGCTAGGTTATGCTATGCTAGAATAGGCTAGAGTAGACTAGGCTAGAGTAGACTAGTTTAGGTTAGGCTAAGCTAGGCTAGGCTAGGCTAGGCTATGAAAGGCTGGATTAGGCTACGTTAGACTAGGTTAGGTTAGGATATGCTAGATTAGGCTAGGCTAGTTTATGTTAGGCTAGAATAGCCTAGTGTAGAGTAGGCTAGGCAAGACTAGGCTTAGGCTAGAGTAGGCTAGGTTAGGCTAGATTAGACTAGGCTAGGCTAGGCTAGAGTAGACAAGGCTAGGTTAGGCTAGGCTAGGCTAGAGTAGACAAGGCTAGGTTAGGCTAGGCTAGGCTAGGTTTGGTTGGGTTGGGCTAGTCTAAGATAGGCTAGGCTAGGCTAGGCTAATGCTAGAATAGGTTAGATTACGCTAATCTAGGGTAAGTTAGGAAACATTAGGTTAGGTTAGGAAATGCCAGCCTAGAGTATACTCGTTTAGGTTAGGCTAGGATATGCTAGAGTAGGTTAGGCTAGGCAAGACTAAGGTAGAATAGGCTAGTTTATGCTAGGTTAGGCTAGGCTAGGCTATCCTAGACTAGCTTAGGAAATATTAGGCTAGGAAAGGCTAACTAGGTGTACCTAGAGTAGACTAGGCTAGAATAGGCTAGGGTAAGCTAGGGTAGGCTACAATAGAGTACGTTAATTTACATTATGCTAGGCTAGGCTATGCTAAATTAGGCTAGAGTAAGCTAGGCTAGATTAGGCTAGATCATTCTATGCAAAGTTAGGCTAGGCTATGGTAGGCTAGTTTAGGATAGAGCATGCTAGAGTATATTATGATAGGTTAAGCTAGAGTAGGTTAGGCGAGTGAACGTCAGTCTGGATTATGCTAGGGTGGAGTAGATTAGGATATGGTATACTATGGTAAAGTAGGCTAGGATATGGTATGCTATGGTAAAGTAGGCTAAGATACACTAGGCTAGGCTACACCATAGTAGGATAGGCTAGAGTGGGTTAGCTTCAGACAGAATAGCCTAAATTAGGGTAGTCTACATTAGATTAGGCTAGTCTAGTCTAGGCTAGGCTAAAAGATGCTAGGATATGCTAGAATTGTCTAACCTAGATTAGGCAAGGCCAAAATAGGATAGGTTAGGCTAGGTTGAGTTAGAGTAGGTTAATCTATGGTAGAGTAGGCTAGGCTACGAAAAAGTAGACTAGAGTATACTAGGCCTCGATAGAGGTGGCCATGTCAAGCTAGAGTACACTAGGGTAGGATGGGAAAGATTAGAGAGGGATGGGAGGTAGTTTAAGTATCTCAAATTTATTAAGTTACATGATTATAGTTATATTATATCTTAAATTAAGCTAGGATAGGTTAGAGTAGGTTGGGATAGGTTATGCTGGGTAAGGATAGAATAGGATAGGGTAGGGTATGTTAGACTAAGTTAATCTAGGCTAGGCTAATCTAGGTTATGCGAGGCTAGGTAGAGTAGGCTAAGCTAGGGTAGGCTAGGCTAGAGTGGGTGATGCTTGAGTAGGCTACATTAGGGATATTTACTCTATTTTATGCTAGACTAGGCTAAGCTAGGGAAGATTAGGCTAGAGTGGGTTATGTTTGAGTAGGCTAGGCTAGAGTGGGCTATGCATGAGTGGGTTAGGCTAGAATATACTAGTCTAGGATAAACTATTCTAGGCTAGGCTAGGCTAGAATGGAGTAGTATAATCTAGAGTAAGTTAGGAAAGGAAATACTAGGTTGCATTTTGCTAGAGTAGGTTGGGATAGGTTATGTTATGCTAGAGTAGGCTAAGTTAAGATATGATATAATAGGCTAAGTGAGAGTAGGAAATGCTAGAGAAGGCCACGTTAGGTTAGAGTAGTATAGGCTAGGCTAGCATAGAGTAGGCTAACCTATGCTATGTTGTAGTAGGATATGCTAGGCTAGAGTATGATAGTCTAGGCTAGGCTAAGCTATAGTTAGCTAGGCTAGTTTAGGCTAGACTAGGTGATGATGGAGTAGGTTACGCTAGAGTATGCTAGTTTAGGCTAAACTATGCTAGAGTAGATTAGGCTAAGCTAGAGTATGCTAAGTGAGAGAAGGCTTGGATGTGCTAGGCTAGGCTAGAGTAGGTTAGGCGAGAGCAGAGTAGGTTATCTTCACTTGGAAAAAGTAGGCTATGCTAGGCTCTGCTAGAGTATGTTAGGTTAAATTAGGATAGATTATGCTATGCTAAAGTAGGCTAGAGTAGGCTAGGTTAGGCTATGCTATTATAGGCTAGAGAATGATAGGCTACCATAAGGGTAGATTTGGCTAGACTAGGCTATGATAGGCTAGAGTATTCTAGATTATTCTAGGCTATGATAGGCTAGAATAGGCTAGATTATTCTCCGCTATGATAGGCTAGAATATGCTAGGCTAGGGTAGAGTATGCTATGCTCTGCTAAGATAGTCTAGGGTAGAGTAAAATAATGCAGGCTAAAGTAGCTAAGGTTAGGCTAGAGTAAGTTAGGAGAGAGTAGTCTCTTCTAGAATCAACTAGATTAGAGTAATATAGGTTAGACTAGGATAGGTTAGTCTAAAAAATGTTGGGGTAGGCTAGGATAGGCTAGAATAGACTAGGTTAGGATAGGATAGATTAGGTTAGGCTAGAGTAGGATAAGATAGGAAAAAGTAGGCTAGGATGGGCTAGGAAAGGCTAGGCTTGGATAGGTTAGGCTAGAGTAGGGTAGGGTAGAGTAGGATAGGTTAGGGTAGGTAAAACAAGGCTAGGCTGGAATTTGCTAGATTAGGCTAGTCTAAATATGTAAGATATCCTATTGAAGGAGAGAAGTTTTGGGTTGAGGTAGGAGATGAAAATTCACCTTCAACTGCCAAACTGCTGGAAATTGTTGAGAAATGTAGGGAATGGAAATTAAGTGATTTCTCTTTGTTAGATAATTGTTTGTGAAAGTGTTTTACTTCTTATATTAGGATCTTCTTTTAGGTAGTTTATTATAGTGTTCTTGTTCATCAAAAAGATACCAATCTATAAACTGTAAAGAGATAGGAGACACAAAATATAGGTGATCATATAGGGACAAAAACTCTCCCACTTGAGAGGAAAAGATGAAAAAAATCTTCTTCTTATAGAGAATTTAATTGAAAAATACCAAGACCAAGACCCTTGACCTATTTTCCACTCCAAGAAAAAGACATAAATCTTCCTCTTCCTTCTTGACTCAAAAAATTTCAAACTCCTTATTCCTTCATCCTTCATAGATACCTTTCATATTAGGCTAGTCTAAATAGGTAAGATATCCTATTGAAGGATAGACGATTTGGGTGGAGTTAGGAGATGAAAATTCACCTTCAATTACCAAACTACAGGAAATTGTTCGGAAATGTAGGGAATGGAAATTATATGATCTCTCTTTGTTAGATAATTTATTGTGAATTTGTTTTACTTCTTAGATTAGGATCTTCTTTTATTAGGTTATTATAGTTTTATTTTTCATCAAACAACTACCAATGTATAGAATGTAAAGAGACAAGAGACACAAAATATAGGTGATCATATAGGGACAAAACCTCTCCACTTGAGAGGAAAACCTCAAAAATTATTTTTCTTATAGAGACTTTAATTGAAAAATACCAAGAGCAAAACCCTTGACCTATTTTCCACTCCAAGAAAAAGATGCAAATATTCCTCTTCTTTCTTGACTCAACAAATTTCAAACTCCTTATTCCTTCCTCCTTCATGGATACCTTTCATATCTCAACTCCCTCTTCTTTGATTTAGACCTGAAACTTCTTGAACCTAATTTGAAAACCATTAGCATATGAGGATTATCAACTTTGTCTCTTGATTGTACTCACTCTAAAACGAGACTTATTCTAGAAACTTCACCTTGAGATATTCCTTGTCCTTCACCCAAAATTGTCTTCACAATGTAACTGTGGTAACTTTATCTTTTGGAAGTAGAAAACAATAGATTCTCATAGGTGTGGAGTGTACCGATCCAAAAAAAAACCCAAAAATAACACCAAGTAGTTCACTCTTCCATTCCTTTTCTTCGATGGTGATGATGCTCCTTTTCGAGTGATTCTCCAACTTCTAGTTGCACACTTCTCCTTGACTGAAATTTTGTCTCTAAAAAGAATCCAAGATGTCGTATTTATAGTGGTTTTCTTATGTAAACTAGCTGACTTGAGTTGAGGGTGAGACAACATGTCTTTTGCTGAAATTTCATAATTTCATTTAAGGCTAACTTCATAATTTCTTGGAGGGTTATTTGAATATTTCGTTGACTCATATACAAATATAACATGCTTGAGAAGGGTCCTTCATACATTAAATTGAATTAATTTCACTTTATTACCAAAAGGCTCATAATGGGAGTAATTATTATAAATAAAATTCATTGCCCATGAAACCCATGAGACAAGAATTACAATAATAATTTTATTTTTCTTCTTTGCACCAATTACATAAAATCATAATGATACATTTCATTACTAATGCCGAACCTAATTACAGTTCTTAAAACTCCCTCTGAACTAGGGAGGTATCTATAATGTTACTTCGCCCTTATCCCTCTGAACAATTCTGATAAGAAGAGTCAGATTAGTACCCATCTGTTTAGAATCATATCCACCACCATTTTCATATAGAAATTCCTTGAATAATAGGTTTATGTCTCCACAATATAGAGTGCAATGATATAGATACCAATGATGTATAGACAACCTCGTCATTGTCTCTCTCGGAACATACCTGCTAGCCATCTATAAATTTTGTTATACCTCATGATGGCTAAATAGGTTCCTTAGTTTTCAGTAAACAAAATTTATGGAAATTTTGTGAGTTCTTGAAACCTCACTGTGTTCATTATCTTCAAAAAATATTTTCACTGAGAAATATTCACTAAAATCCTCCAAGTTACCTTTTTGAAACAAAAATAAAGGTATTTTCAAGCCATGTTTCTCAATCAATTCACCTACATAACTCTCTCCCCCATTTTCGCTGATTTCCACCTATCCTAACCAATCATTTCTTCCTCTAAAAATCTCCTTTTCCCTTCATATACCCTTCATTCCCTCTTAAAAACCCTCTAAACCCCATAAAAACCCTTTTAAAATGGTTTAAAACCCTTCTTTTATACCTATCGGAACACTAAGAAGGCTAAAAACCCACTTTAAAAGCTTGACTCCAACCCTTTTATAAAATAAGGCCTTAAGCCCTCATCTCTTAAGTGCCTTAAGTACTCCGCTCCTTTCTTCATATGACCCGATGCCCGCAATCAGGCGCTAAACCTTTAGCCCCTTTTCACCTTAACACCCGGTCCTAGCCCTTTCCGATAGGACCCTACTCTCCACCTTAATATTTAGCCCCCTTCTCTTATCTTTCCCCCACGACTATGTTTTCCCCGATATGATCTGGACCATTGATCATCCTGATCCAATGGCCATTGGGCTTCTTTCCTTCCCATTTCCATTTCCCAAACTCCTTCGCCTGTTCATCTCCCAAATAAATCCTGACGGTTTATCATATTTATCCAACAACAATCATCTATACTCCCTAAGCCCTTCTCCCAATCACTTTTCCCACCATGCATTCCCGTGAGCAGATCTGGATCATGGATCCTTCTGATCTAACGGCTCCCTCAGATCCAACGGCCCACGATCACTTTCGTGGAAATTTCACCAAAATGGGTTAACACCCCATTTCAACATGAAATGGGAGGTTTCCCAAGGATGCATGTCAACTCCTGTATGCTATCATGTATATCAAGGCCGAAACCATTTACCACCCAACCTCTGCATGAATACCACCCTGGTATTGCCGTAAAACCACCTTCCTCCCATTCTCGCGCCCAATTCAAATTTAAACCCTGTTCTTCCTGGTTTCATAAGGGAACCCTCCTCTATGCATCCTCCCTCCTCTACATCACTCCTCTACCCTCACCAATGCCTCTGTAAGAAATTTTAATCCAAAGCACATGTTTTATTAATATGTTTCATGTTGAGTTGCAGGTTTAATGGCCGTCGATTATGCAGGCCGTCCCACAGCAAATCCAAGTTGCAGGAGCCTAGGATGACAATCCTTAGGGCTAGATAAACATAAAATGGACTCAGGGTTCAAGCTCGAAGTTTAATCAGTGTCTCATGAACATTGTTTGAGTAGCAAAACTCCCAGCACAGCAATGGAAGCCACCTATACACAAAAACAAAAGAAAAGAAGTGAAGAATTGAAGACAAAATATTAAAGGTTAAGAGCATAAGCTAGAAGATTAAAAACTTAACCAAATAGATTAAAGACAAAAAGCACAGTTAAGGATAAATTAATTAAAGGATAAAACAATAAGCAAAGTGACAAAGACAGAAGATGATAAAGAAAGGCCAAAAAGCATCATCATAGGCCTAAACAGAGTTTAAAGAGATAATCAGACAGATCATCCAAGAAAGAATGCTTCGAATGACAAATCACTGAAGCAATTACTTCTCCAAAAGACAAAAATGCCACCTGCCAGCCTAAAAATCCCTAAAAAACATATAAGTTATAACAGTCGAAGATATTTTCGATAGACAGCTTGAAAGTTATTGCTAGCCTACCTAAAATGCCTAAAAGTAAAAAAAAGCAACTAAGTAGTTCAAAAGAGTAAATTTAATGCAGATATAGACTTAAATACATTTTTCCTTGGGCCTTTCATGGTCTCAAAGGTCAAAAACATTTACTCTGTCACTTATGAACAATTAGAGACCCTTTCTTTCACTCCACCTCCTCATTTATCTATAAATATTGTATGAGGAGCTCATTGTTGTTGTTTGTTGGATTATTATTGAGTGTTGGGTTGTTGTTGATTGTTGCTGAAGAGCTGCCAAGTAATTGAAGAATATTAGGCTGGATAGAGAAGTTTTGAGCTGTAAAGACCTACTAGAATTGGAGTATGTAACTGGTTTGAACATCAATAAAACAAGATAATTCACAGGATCCTCGTGTATGTTAATGGTGATGTTTTTTCTTCTCTGTATTTATCTTTTCTTATGTTTTACACGCTATCCATTTTCTCTAATAAAGAACAGAAAATTTAGATTATGATTTACTGTCAAAGTACCCTATTTCTGTCTGAAAGCTTTATCTTTATGTTTTCTTGTGCTAAGTTATGATTGGAGGATTCTTAATTTCCCTCCAGTTTTATCGAGCTTGTTGTTTTAAGAATGATTCAATAGAGTATAACTAGGGAGAAATGTTGGTGAGCCCATGTCTATCTGAGTACAACTTGAGATACTATTGTTAAATATCTTCTTCAAAGTTTGCTAAGTAGTGTCTCAACCAAGGAAGTTTATGGTATGCCCTGTCCTCTGGCTAGTATTTAACAGTTTTTTTGAAATATCCCTTGAGATTATGTCAAAATCAGGCTATATTCATAGTTTCTATCTGATCTTAGGCTATTTTCCTTATTCTCTTATATGTTTTCTCCTTTCTTAAAGTAGTCTTAGGATTACTGGATTGTTGTCTTAAAATTTTACTTTATTACAAGTCTACCCAAAGAATTCTATGGTTTGCCCTATCCTTTGGCTTGCTTCAAACAGTTACTTTGAAAGGCTTTTCCTTTTTAGTGGATTTAATAGATTCTTAATTGATTATTAGCTTTTCTTCTTTCACAATATCTTAATGTTTCATATCACAATTCAATCTAAAAAATCCTTTGATATAGATGACTTGCCCTATGGAAACCCTTGAAGAATTGTTGTACAATTAAATCCTTTTGTGACTCCATAGCCGAATGGATTAATACTGTTTCATGACCAATCTTTTCAGCCGAAACATTATTTCAATTTACTCTCACCTTCACCCTTAAACTGACCTCTTCAGTTAATGATGTCCATCCTAACCAAAACAAAAAATTTCCTAAGAGCTTCATAACTAGCCTAATATCATAAACAAAGCATAAAGATATATTCTTTGAAAACATTTAATAGAGAGATCCCTCTCTGAATCCAGGAAGGCTAGGTCGTAGGATTCCAAAGTGGTTCTGATGTGGCCCCTGCAGTTTTTATTCTTGCCATTCTTGTAAATCACAGGGAACCAACATAGTGGCGACCATATTGGGGAATCAAACTGAGTAATAGATAAATTCACAACTAAGAAAATCCCATTCTTAAAATGCATCAAGTGTCTGCCAAGAATGGTTCCTGATTGTTGATGGTGGACAACAACCAGTCCTAAAGAACAAGTAAAAATCTTCCACCTGGTGACTCCATTGGTTTTTAGTAGGCCTGCTAACCCCATTGGTGGTCCAAAGACTCCACTGGGAAATTTATTTGTTCATTAGAACATCACAAAAACCCAGTTAAGAAGACTTTGTGGAATAATTTTTCTTACACAGATTAGTTTTCCTTCCAAATATTGTCATACCTGGCTAACTTTTCATATTTTTGGGTTTAAATCCTAGCTTCCAAAAGAATCCATACTAGAGCCTATCCTAACCCAAATCCTCTTGAAATAGTTGTCAATCCAGAAAGCATCCTTAGGAAGTCTCCTACACCCAGAAATCCAACTATTCTCAGACCAATCCATAGAGCAAACTTTGTCCCTAAAAACCTTACAGCTCTGCAAGATACCCAAGTTGACTTATCCTATAACAAAAACTTATCTAGAACCAAGTCATTAAATGGTATAGATCAGATAGACTTTGAGCCTAAAAGTTCACAGCACAGAATCAGCAGAGAAGCCTCCCCTTCCACACCTCATGACCTTCATTTCATTCACAATTTTGGCTTCTCTCATCCTAAGTCTGCTCAACAGTACTTAGCTAGTCCTAGTACTTCAGTTTCACCCACTCACACCCCTACTATTCAAACCACTCCATCACATCATCTACCTCCTATCAAACATCCTCCACTTGTATACCCCCCATTTCTCCCACCCCTTCATATCATGGCAACATGGTATGCTCCCTTAGTCCTTCCTTTACCTTTAGCCATTCTACCACAAGATTATCAGTCCAAAATTCATTTATATGATGCTATTAGTTCTACTACTACTCAGCAACATGTGGACAAAATGAATGACTACTTTGACAGATAAGAAATAAATGATGAAACCATTAAACTTAGAATGTTTTCTCAAAGCTTAGGGGGAGAATCAAGAAAATGGTTTAAAGGCTTAACTCCTAATAGTATAAATGACCTCCCTGCTTTTCATCAACTGTTTTTAAACAAATGGGAAGTCAAGAATAACCCTCTACAAATTCTATTAGAATATGAGAATATTAAAAGGAATGTTGGAGAAGGAGTACAAGAGTATTGCACTAGATTTAATAGTGTGTACAATGCCCTACCCATCCATATGAAACCACCACAAGGCCTAGCTTTAATGAAATTTTGTGATGGGTTTGACCCTAAGATGTTCTACCAATTAAGAGAAAGAGAACCCCTCACCTTAGAAGATATGCAGAGAGGGGTAGTAAATGTTCAGGAAAATTTAATTTCCAAAAGAGCTAGAATGAAAGCTGAGAAGAGGGTATCATATAGGGATGAAGTTGCACCTTCCACATTTGATTCAAAACTTGATAACTTAGTAAAAACTATGGAAAGGATGATGGAAATGATGAATGTAAATGAGAGATCTTATCCTAGAGATAATCAAACAGCTCCTCAAAACAGAAATCAGTCCCAAAACCAAAATCAAAATTTTAGGAGAAACCCACCTCAAAATAGACAAAGGGATTATGATCAACAGATCAAACCCCCTTTTCAGGAAAATTATGCTGATGAGAAGGGAGAAATAACAGAATAAATAGAGGAAAATCATATGAACATGTTGGGAGTAAATAATGAGGATATTGGTTTCCTCAATGAAGAAGAACAAGTCACATACATACCTTATGAGAAGGAAAGCCTAGAATCAGAAGATTATCAACAAGGCTTTGAAAATGCCATAATGGAAGTACACAAACAATATGACTTGAGAAGTAGAAAGAACCAAGACACTCCCAAGAAGAAATCCTCTAAAAATTCTACTAAAAACAGCCCTGCAAATAATTCCAAAAAGACAGTTGAAAACAATAAAACAGTGGCTGAAATTTTTGATCAAAACAAGGGAAAAACCACCCAAATTCATGAAAAACATAGTGGTGACCCAAGCAGCACTAGCACCTCAGCTAATGCTCCTAAAAAACCCATTTTAACTGCTGTAAATAATAAAAACTAGCAAGCTGATTTTGCTGAGAAAAGAGTGACTAAAAAGGCTAAATTAAATATTTCCAAAACTCAAACTCCTTTCAGCATAGAGAGTGAAATTACCAAGATAAAAATCTCTATCCCTCTCACTGAGTTAGTCACTAAAGATGTATATAGGTCCCAATTGTTAAAAACTTTGAACATAGGAGATCACAATGACTCTGTTAACTTAAATGATGACAAACCTGGGCTTCTGTTTGGACCAAAAATTGAAGGAAATTTTCAAGAAGGTGGAGTTCCTCCATTTTATGTCAGCTTAAACATCGATGATAACATTCTGCATAATGCCATACTTGACTCAGGATAATCACATAACCTCATGCCCAAAGCAATAATGGAAAGATTAGGCCTTGAGGTAACTAGACCTTATAAAGATTTATAATCCTTTGATTCCAGAAAAGTTAAATGCCTAGGCCTAATAAAATATATCTGTGTCAATTTAGCACAAATCCCAGCCAAAAGCTTAGTAATGGACATTGTTTTGGTTGATATACTCCCCAAATATGGCATGCTTCTTTCAAGATCTTGGGGTGCTAAGTTGCAAGGCACTATGCAAATGGATATGACTTATGCCACCATCCCTGTCTTCAGTCAACCTAGAATACTTTATAGGGAAACACACATGAAATACATGGTGAGTAGCCAAGAAAGACCAGAAAAATCTCCTCTTTATTCTATACATACTGACCTTGACTCATTCATTCTTTACAATGATGAGATTCCTAATGAGCAAGGATTAGAAAATGAAACATCCACCAACATAGTGGAAGCCATAGAAGGAGATTAAAAAAGGGAGGAATCACCAAAACAATTTTCTAAATCAGAAAATCACAACAAACAAAATGAAGGTCTTGAGCATCAAAACAGTCATCAACATAGTGCCAATCATAACAATCAAAGAGAAATTCCTCAACACATTGAAAACCTTGAGGAACAAGACAAAGACAAATATAGTAAAGACCCTCAAAAATAACATAGTGGCATTCAAAATTAAAAAAACAGAGAGGACAGAAAGGAAATTAATGATGAATCCAAAAACAGTCCTCTTTGGAGTATGAGTTTTGATGGGTCTTGTAGCAAGACTGGTGCAGGAGCAGGCATATGGGTGCACAACACTGAGAACAATCATGCTGAAGGTCATTCATACAGATTAAAATTTCAGTGCACCAACAACATAGCAGAATATGAAGCACTCCTCTTAGGACTACACTTGCTAAAAAAACCAGGAGCCAAGAGGATAACAATTCATGGGGATTTAGAATTGATAATTAGGCAAGTAAATGGGGAACACACTACTAAACATCCTAGACTGTGAGCCTATAGAGATGATGCCATGGACCTATTAAAATCATTTGTTGAATTCCAACTCACTTTTGTCCCCGGGAACCAAAAAATTCTGGCCAATGGTTTAGCCTTTGCTTCTAGTACATGTCTAAAACCTTATGAAAGCAAACAATACACAGTTCAAGTTAAATATAGACTAGCAGTCCCAGATAATGAAAAATACTGAGAAGTTTTTGAAGGAGATAAACAAATAGAATACTTCCTACAGTCCAGAAATGAATTTGAAATGCCAAGTTCAGATTCAGAGTATGAAGAAGACTGTCCTACTAAGGAAAAACCACCTGTTAAAGAAGAAGAATCTCCTGAGGTTGCTGATATAAATCTGTTAACCAAAGAAATCAAACATGAAATCGAAAAATACACAGATTCAGCAAAGGAAGATCTAGAGGTGTTGCAATCCAAAACTGAAAGCTTGCCAAAGGGGCTGGTACCCTTAGAAGAATTGTTTGACTTTAATGATGTTGCAAAAAGGCCAAAAATAGAACCTACTGAAGCTGAAGTAGAAGAGTGCAATATAGGCAGTGAATAAAAGCCTAAAATGATCAAATTATCCAAGACACTACTAGCTCACATTAAATGGAAACACCTCAAGCTGTTTAGAGAATTTTTTGATGTGTTTGCATGGATTTATGAAGATTTAAAATCATATGATACATAAATAATTCAGCATAAGATACCCCTCAAAGAAAATTAGAAGCCTTATAGACAAAAATTGTGCACAATAAACCCTGTTCAAATACCTCTGGTTGAGAAAGAAATTAGAAAAATATATGATGCTAGAATTATAGCCTCTGTGAGATACTCAGAGTGGGTATCTAATCTTGTATCTGTTAGGAAAAAAATAGGAGATATAAGGCTTTGTATTGATTTCAGAAACTTAAATAAAGCCTCCTTAAAGGACAACTATACATTTCCCAAAATGGATCATATCTTACAAAGGGTAGTAGGTTCTAGAAGAATTTATTTGCTAGATGGCTTCTCAGGATATAACCAAGTTTTGGTACACCCTGATGATCAACTTAAAATAGCCTTTACCACTCCCTAGGGTACTTTCATGTACATGAAAATGCCTTTTGGTTTAATGAATGTTGGTGTCACATTCTAGAGAGCCATGGATATTTCTTTCTCAGAAGAAATAGGTCACTTCATCATGATTTACTTAGATGACATCACAGTCTATTCCAAAACAGATGAAGAACACCTAATACACCTAAGAGAAGTCTTTGAGAAATGTGGAAAATATGGTTTATCCTTAAATCCCAAGAAAACATTGTTTGGTCTCTAAGAAGGTAAACTTCTAGGCCATATCATATCTGAAGAGGGGATAAAGATAGACCCAAAGAGGATTGAAGGTATATTGCAAATCAATCATCCTAGAAACATCAAGGAACTTCAATATTTCATTGGGAAGATTAATTTCTTGAGAAGGTTCATACCCAACCTAGTTGAACTCCTTAGAAACATTACAAATATGCTTAACAGACAAGAAGGAGTTAAATGGACCTTAGAAGCAAAGAAATCATTTGAGCTAGTAAAACATGCACTTACCAAAACACCAGTTCTTATCAGTCCTAATTTTACAAAATATTTCTTCATTTTTTTCATTTGCATCAGAACATACAGTAGTTGTTGTCCTACTACAGAAAAACATAAAGGGACAAGAGCAGCCAACCTATTACATTTTTCAGCAAGGCATTAAGAGATGCACCTCTTAAATACAACATAATGGAAAAACATACTTTTTCCTTATTCAAAGCCTTAAAAGATTTCAGAGTTTACATTTTACACTCACATGATATTGCATTTGTGCCTCATTCAGTGGTGAAAGAAATTTTGACACAAGATCCCGATGGAAAAAGAGGAAAGTGGATTGTTGTAATACTAGAATATGACTTGGAAATCAAGCCCACTAAGCTCATAAAAGGTCAAGGACTAGAAAAAATAATGGTTGAATCAAACTTACAAGCACTTGATATAAACAGGTTTAAGGCAATAGATGAACAGGAGGAGTTGGCAAATCCACTTATTAAAGATCATTTTCTGAATTCATCTTGGTATGTTGATATTTTGTATGTGCTTCTTAATCTTAATGTACCTCCTGGTTTGTCTAAAACAAAGGAAAGGTTTCTAAAGTTAAAAGCTATAAATTACTGCATTTTAGATAAATGTCTATATTAGAAAAATGCTAGTGGATTATTGCTTAAATGTTTGCCTGAGAATGATGCAGATAAGATCAAGCATGAGTTCCCTGAAGGAGAATGTGGAGGCCACCTCTACTGGAAAACTACAGTTAACAAAATCCTTAGAGCTAGCTATTAATGGCCCACCCTCTTTCAAGATATTCACAAAATGGTCATTTCCTGTCATAAATGTCAAATATTTGAAGTAAAAAAAAAATTCTACCCTTACCTCTGCATCCTATCATTGTTGAAGCTCCTTTTTAGCAATGGGGTCTAGACTTCATTAGGGAAATCCATCCTGCCTCATCTGCCCAACACAAATGGATCCTCATAGCAACCAATTACTTTACCAAATGGAAAGATTCCATCCCTACTTGGAATGTCACAGACTCGGTCATCATTTCTTTTCTTGAAAATCATATCCTGTCTAGATTTGGCTTTCCTAGGAAAATTATCACTGACAATGCTGCTACATTTGGATCCAAAAATATGGTTGATTTCTGTCATAAATATCAGATTATATTGGGCCATTCCACAGCTTATTACCCTCAAGGTAATGGGTTGTCAGAATCTTCAAACAAGAGTTTGGTAAACATAATCAAGAAGTTGCTGGAAGAGAATAAAAAATCATGGCACAACAAGCTAGTACATGCACTTTGGGCAGACAGATTGACAGTCAAAACGTCAATTGGAATGTCCCCTTATCAGCTAGTTTATGGAGCAGATGTAATATTTCCAACCAGTTTAGGAGTGCTAGTCATGAAGCTGATCCAAGAATTACAGTCTAAAGAAGATGATATGTTAAGAAGAATTAATCAGACTGTACAGTTGCAGTAAACCAGAGAGGAAGTCTACAATAGAGCAAAGCAAGTACAAGAAAATATCAAGAAGATGTTTGATAAAAGGACAAAGGAAAATGATTTTAACATTGGTGACACGGTACTAAAATGGGATTCTAGGAGGGAAGACAAGGGCAAACATGGAAAATTTGAAAATTTATATAAAGGCCCTTATATGATTCAGTCTGCTATAGGTAATAATGCATTCTTCCTTTAGGAGATGGATGGAACAGAACTTTTTGGAGGTCCTCTCAATGACAGGATGCTCAAACATTATTTCTGTTAACATATGCCTTAGTTCAAAGTTTTTTTTTATTATTCATTGTAAATAACATTTGCTTTAAAGAAAAAGAAAAAAAATACATACAAAAAACAAAAGGAAAAAGAGAAAAGAGGGTAGGTAAAAGAATAGGTACAGCCCCATACCAAAAAAGAGAAAAATCTGAAAGTGTGTGAATCCAAATGCCACTACTTTGAGAAGAAATGGTTATTTAGTCATACAACCTAATCATGACTGAGTAAAATTTAATTTATGCTAATAGATTAGTGAAAACGATCTGCCAAACTGTGTAAACTTGGCTTGTCAATAGAATAGATTAGGAATAAGAGAAAAATGGTTCTAAAAAGCTCAAAATCTGAACTAATGAAAGAAAGAAGGATGCTTATCAACTTCAGATCTTAAGCCTTCACAGTTTTATTTTTTATTTTCTACAAACAAAGTCTATGTGCAACTTGTAAAAAATGTCATAGCCCCATAGAAAACTAGACTGTTTAATCCTGATTTGACTGTGTTTTAAATTTCATGTTTTAGAAATAGAGAATAAAAATATGTCAAACAGCTCAATCTTGACAGATAGTTAGAATAGGTAGAGAATTACTGAGTTCATCAATCTAATCTAAACTCATGGATGATATAATAGTAGAAATAGATTAGTTTCCTACTTTCAAATAAAAGAGTAAAATGATGTTGAAAGGGTTTGCAAGTCTAAGTGCACCCATTGAAGAAAAAATGTTAGGAAAAGTAAGATGTGTAAGCAGAAGTTTGGGTAAAATCAGTCTTGTTATGATACTGCAAATCATCTTTTAAAGCAGCATGATCAAAGATAAGGAGGATTGTCAAGGTGAAAAACACAAGGCACTGGTCTACTTTCCAAAGATTTATTCTCTGAGGTTCTTGACACCTCCAAGGATCTACCCTCCCCAAGTGGAGCCACTGTTAGCCATCTATAAATTTTGTTATATCTCATGATGGCTAAATATCCCTTCAGTTTTCAAGAAACAATTTTTTATGAAAATATTGTGTTTTCTTGAAACCCCAATGTGCTCATTATCTTTATGAACTCACTTCACTAATAAACTTCACTCAATCCTTCAAGTAGCCCTGTTATTACCAAAGAAGGTTGCTTTCAAGCGACCTTTTTCCATCATTTCAGCTTCATGATTTCCTCCCAAGCTCCTCCATTCCACTCATTATTTATCCCTATCCTAACAAGTCATTTCCCCATTTGAAAATGGTTTTCTTTCCCTTCATTTACCCTTCACTCCACCCAAAAATGCTTCCAAAACCATGGAAAACTCATTTTTATTGGTTTAAATCCACTTATTTACCCTATCGGAACATCTTAAAAGGCTTGAAAAACCCTCTTTGTAGCCTCACTTCCTACCTTTTATCAAAAACATGCCTTAAGCCACTTTAAGCTTAAGTCCTCCGCTCCTTTCCCCACAAGACCATACCCTCCGCCTTATCTCTAGCCCTCTTTCTCTTATATTTTATCCTCGATTGTGTTTTCCCTAATTAATTCTCAGCCCTTGATCTCATCGATCTAAAGGCTATCGGGGTTCCCTCCTTTTTATCCCATCCACCCGACTGATTTTTTATTTTTCAACCCACCCATCTGCGATAATATTCTCAACTGTCGATCCCATCAATCCGACGGCTCCCACTAACCCACAGATCTAAACCCCGCCCATTAATCATATCGCTACCTGAAAAAAGTGATGACCTCAGTGCCAGGTCCCACCTGTCCCTAGTTCTCCTCCAATCGAGCACCTTGTCCCATCATGCTCCCTCTCCGCCATTGATCTAGCTCCCCCAGATCCAACGGTCCCGATCCATTATCGCACCCGATTCTCAAAAAATGGTTAATAAGCATTTTAAACGTGAAATGGGTTGTTTTCCATGGACAGGTGTCAACACCTGTATGGTATAGCGTTCTTCAAATCCAAAACCATTAACCACTTAATCCTCGCGCGAATACCACCCCGGTATTGCCGCAAAACCACCTTCCTCCCATTTTCATGCCCGATTCAAATTTAAACCTTGTCCTTCTTAGTTTTCATAAGGAAACCCTCCTCTGTGCATTCTCCCTCATTTGCATCGCTCCTCCGCCCTCATCAATGCCTCTGTAAGTAGTTTTAATCCAAATCACATGTTTTATTAATATGTTTCATGTTGAGTTGCAGGTTTAATGGCGGCCGATTATGTAGGTTGTCCCACAGCAAATCCAAGTCGCAGGAGCCTAGGATGACGATCCTCGGGGCCAGATAAACATAAAAGGAACTCAGGTTTCAATGCTCGAAGTTTAATCAGTGTCTCATGAACACTGGTTGAGTAGCAAAACTTCTAGCGCAGCAACATGTTAGCCATCCATAATTTGACATATTCAAAGATGGCTAAAACAGGTCTTTAGCCTTCAAGAAACAAATTTCATGCAAAATCTGTGACTTCTTAAAGCCTCTCTATGATATTTATCCTCAAGAAATCCATTCCATTGATAACCTTCATTTAAAATTCCTCAAAGAAAGCCTTGTTGTTATCATAAGGAGACTGTTTTCAAGCCCTTCTTTCATCATTTCACCTTCATAACTTTTCCCATTTCACCCATTTTTACCTATTTTTACTTCTGTTCTAAACAGTCATTTCCCCTATAAAAATGCCCATTTTCTTTTCTTATACCCTCCATTCCCTTAAAAACCCTTTTTAAACCATGAAATCCCCTTTAAATTGGTTTAAAAACACCCTTTTCACCCTACCAGAACCTCAAAAAAGGCTTAAAAAACACTCTTTTTAGCCTATTATCCATCCAGTTATGAATATTAGGCCTTAAGCCCCTTTGGGGTTAAGTTCTCCGCCACTTTCTTCATGTGACCCAAGGGGGCACAACCGTCCGCTAAAGCCTAAACCCCTCTCATCCTAATCCTCGGTCCTATCCTATCCCCCACAGAACCGCACTTACGCTTACCTCAATCCCCCGTCCTTTATCTTTCATTTCTCCACACTATGTATTATCCTAGATTTATCTCCACCATAGATCTTGCTAATCTGATGGTCATCACGCAATCGCGCTCACTCTCACCATTCTACCCACCCCAACTACGTTCATCCTCAAAAGAAAATTCCACCGTTGATCTTGACTGATCCAACGGCAATCATGCTTTTCCCCTTATCCACTCACCCAACTAGACCTCTTATATGTTCCCCCTACAACTGATCTCAACCATAGATCTCCTAGATCTGACGGCTATCGCTGCACCTCCCACCTTTCCATCCCGCCGATAAACATCCTGCTACCCGACGAAGAAGCCTACGTCACCCCTCTGGCCCACCTTCCACTAACCGTTTGTCGGCCCATTCTCCGCCCACCTCCTGTCCTCCACTATCTCCTCTACCGCGCATCTCCTCCCATCACGCTCTCCCTCCACCGTCAATCTGGCTACCCCAGATCTAACAGCCCAAAATCAGTTTCGCGTTCGTTTCTCCGTAACGAGTTAACACACAAAATCAACACGAAACAGGCATTTTTTCCGAGGACGCGTGGTAGCAACTGAATGGAATCACGTCCATTCATTTTAATACCACTAACCTCCCATCCCTTGTGCGAAAATCACTTCTGGTTTCGCAAAACCACTTTTCCAATTTCGCGCCATAAATCAAGTTTAAACCCCGTTTCTTATGGTTCTGACCATGGAATCCCCTTCTCTGCAATTTCCCTTCTGTCTGCACTACTCCTCTGCCTTCGCCTAACCTTTGTCAGCAGTTGAACCAAAACGTAGGTATTTATTAATGTTTTTGTTTGTTTATGTAGGTTCAATGGTGTCTAAGGTGTTAAAAGGTCCTCCACAGCCAGACCAGTGGCAAGAAAGGCCCAGGATGACGATCCTTGGGGTCAAAAATGCAAATAGGGATTTATCGTGGCTTTCAAGTGTTTTATCAGTGCCTCATTAGCACTGGTAAAACAAATGAAACCCTCAGTGCGCCAAAAATACCTACCCATAGCAAAGAAGGAAAAGACAGTGAAGATTAAGAGACAAAAGATCAAAGGCTTAAACAAGAAAATTATGGATAAAGCACAGTGTTAAGACAAAGAATTAAAAGTTAAAATAGTCGGTAAAGGACAAAAAGCCTGAAAGATGATTAAAGGAGGCCTAAAGCTATATCAAAAGCCTAATCAGTGTTTAAAGCCACAAATCATGACAAAATAGCAAAAGACAGCCTTAATTGCCAGATCATCAAGGCTATTTACTCACCCAAAGACTTAAAATTCCACCTACTGGCCTATTTAGTCAAAAGCCTACAAATTGAATGCACAGTCAGAGATATTTCCAAAGACAGCTCAGAAAGTAATTGCCACCTACCAAAAGCCTCAAAAGTCAACAAAAGTAACTGAATTAGATGAAAGTTAATGTAAAAATCAATTAACAGAGTTAAGACATTAGATATCTTCTCCATTAGGCCTCCCAAAGGTTGAGAAGCATTTACTCTGTATTAATTGAATAGTTAGACCTTCCTTTCACTCCACCTCCTCAATTTACCTATATATATCATATGAGGAGCCTAGTATTGTTGTTGGTTGGATACTTGTTGAATGTAAATAGTTGTTGAAGCTGCTAAAGCTCTATTAGTGATTGAAGAAAGATAGGCTGAGAAGAGAAGTTTGAAGCTCTAAAGACCTACTGGACTTGAACATTATAACTGGTTTGAACATCAAATATACAAGCTGATTTATGGGATCCTGGTCTATGTCAATGGTGATGTTTTTCTTACTGTAATTGTTGTTTTTCTTATGTTTTCATACTATCCAATTTCTCTAATAAAGAACAACAAATTTAGATTAGGATTTACTATAAAAGGTACCCTAATTCTCACTGATAACCTTTATCTTTATGTTTTCTTCTAATTGTGCTTTGAGGATAATTCAATAGAGTATAACCAGTGAAGTGTTGGTGAGGCCATGTTTCCTGAGTACAACTTGAGATATTGTCTTTGAAATTTCTTGAAAAGTCTGCTAAGTAAATTTGAGCTAGAGAAGTCTATGGTTAGCCCTATCCTCTAGTTTATCTCCAACAGTCGCTTTGAAAAGATCCCTGAGAGTATGCCAAAAGTAGGATAGGTTCAAAGTCCTTACTTGATCTTAGGCTTCCCTTTGTTTTCTTATAGGTTTTCTACTTTTTGAACGTAGTCTTAGGATTGTTGGATTGTTGTCTAAAAAGTGTGTTTTAGTAAAAGTTTGCCCAAAGAAGTTTATGGTTTTCCCTGTCCTTTGGCCTGCTTCAAATAGTTACTTTGAAAGGCTTTTCTTGTTTAGTGAAGTTAATAGATTCTTAAATGGTTATTAGCTTTTGCTCTTTCACAACACTTTTAATTTTCCATATCACAAATCAATCTAAAGAGATCCTTTGATATAGATGACTTGCCCCATGGACCACTCTTGAACTTGTTGTGAAATTAAATATTTTTGTGACTCCATAGCCCAATGGATTGATATTGTCTCTTACATATCCTATCAGTTGAACCATTCTTTCAACTTACTCACACCTTTACCCTACAAAAGACTTCCTTTATTTTGATGATATCCTACCCAAAAAAAACCAAAACAAGTTCCTTTGAGCTTCATAACTAGCCTAATATCATATCATGAGCCTATAAGCATATCATTCTAAACACATATAGAGAGATCCCTCTTTGAATCTAGGAGGGCTGGATCCTAGGATTTAAAAGTGGTTCTGATGTAGGCCCTGCAGCGTTTGTTCTTACCAATCTTGCAAACTACGGGGATCCCAACATAGTGGCGACCATACTGGGGACTAAATTAAGTAATAGATAACTTCACAACTCAACAAACCCCTATTCTTAAATGAGACAAGTGTCACCAAGATTGTTTATTATTGATTGTTGATGGTGAGAATCAACCAAACCTTGAAAAAAAGTAAAAGTCATTCACCTGGCGACTCCATTGGTATTCAGTAGGCCTGTTGACCCCACTGGTTTTTCCAAGACTCCATTGGGAAATTATTTTATCCTTCAAACATCATTCAAACCCAGTTAAGAAGACTTTGAGGATTGTGTTTTCTTTGAAAAATATTAGTTAGCCTTTAAAAGATTGTCTTACTTGGCTGAACTTTTCTCATCATTGGGTCTAAAATCACAACATAGTGGCTTCTAAAATAATTCATACTAAAGCCTATCCTGACCCAAATCCTCCTGAGATAGTTGAAAATACAGAAAATATCCTTAGGAAATCTCCTAAATCCAAGAATTCAACTATTGTCAGACCAATTCATAGAGCTAATTATGTCCCTGAAAATCTTACAGCTCTGCAAGATACTCAAGTTGACTTACCTTTCATTAGAAACCTATGCAGAACTAAGTCACTTAGTGGTATAGATCAGAGAGACTTTGAGCCTCCACTCTCACCCCAACCTAGTGGTGATCATACTGATAGCAGAGAAACCACCCCACCTGATCTGAATTTCATTCATAATTTTGGTTTCTCTCATCCTAAATCTGCTCAACAGTACTTAGCTAGTCCAAGCACTTTTGTTATCCATACACCCACGGTTCAAAATACTCCATTCCACGCTCCTCCTTTCATAAACCCTCCACCTGTAAACCCCCCATTTATCCCACAACTTCCTATCATGGCAACATGGTATGCTCTTCTAGTCCTTCCTTTACCTTTAGTAAATCTTCCACAGGACTATCAGTCCAAGATTCCATTATATGATGCTAGTAGTTTGACTACTGCTCAACTACATGTGGACAAAATGAATGACTACTTTGACAGACAGGAGATTGATGATGAAACTGTTAAACTTAGAATGTTTGCTCAAATTTTAGGGGGAGAAGCAAGAAAATGGTTCAAAAAATTAACCTCTAATAGTATTAATGACCTCCAAGCTCTCCATAAATTATTTTTAAACAAATGGGAGGTCAAAAAGAATCCTCTCCAAATTCTATCTGAATATGAAAACATTAAAATGAATGTTGGAGAGGGATTTAAAGAGTATTGCACAAGATTTAATAGTGTGTACAATGCCCTACCCATCCATATGAAACCTCCATGAGGCTTAGCTCTAATGAAATTCCCTAATGGATTTTATCCTTAAATGGCCTACCAACTTAGAGAAAGGGAACCCCTCACATTAGAAGATATGCAAAGAGGGGCAGTAAGTGTTGAGGCAAATTTGATTGCCAAGAGAGCTAGAATGAATACTAAGAAGAGGATATCATATAGGGATGAAGCTGCACCTTCCACATCTGACTCAAAGATGGAAAGGATGATGGAGAAGATGTTGGAGAGGATGAACATATATGAGAGAGCACAATCTAGAGAAAATCAATCAGCTCCTCAAAACAGAAATCATTCCCAAAATCAAAATCAAAATTTTAGGAGAAATCAACCTCAAAACAAACAAAGAGATGTTGATCAATAGATCAGACCTCCTTTTCAAGAGAATTGTGTTAATGAGTATGGAGAAACAATTGAAAAAACAAAGGATGATAATATGAACATGTTGGAAGTGAGAAATGAGGATTCTGATTTCCTCCATAAAAGAAAACAAGGTCTATATACACCCTATGATGATAGAAGACAAGAAACTGAATACTATAAACAAGACTTTGAAAATTCCATCATAGGAGTGCCCAAAAAATATGAATTAAGAAGTAAAAAGAACCCAGAAACTCCCAAAAAGAAAACCTCTGATAATTTTGCCAAAAAAAGCCCTGTAAATACTTCCAAAAAGACAACAGAAAACCATAACATAGGGGCTGAAATTTCTGATCCAAACAAGGGAAAAAACACCTAAATCAATGAAAAACATAGTGGTGACCCTAGCAGCACTATCATTTCAGCTAATGCTCCTGAAAAAAACCATTTTTATTGCTGTAAATAGTAGAAATCATCAAGTTGATTTTGTTGATGAATCAGTGACTAAGAAGGCTGAATCAAACATTTTGAAAAATCAGATTCTCTTTAGCCTAGAGAATGAAATTTCCAAAATCAAAATCTCTATCCCACTCACTGAATTAGTCACTCAAAATTTATATAGATTTCAAGTTTTGAAAGCCTTGAACATAGAAGATATTCATGATACTATTAACTTGAATGATGATACACCAGAGCTTCTATTTGGTCCTAAGATTGAAGGAAAATTTCAAGAAGGAACTACCCCTCCATTCTACATCAGTGTGAACATCCATGATAATATTTTGCACAATGTCATGCTTGATTCAGGAGCATCACATAATCTCATGCCAAAAGTAATAATGGAAAGATTAGGCTTAGAGGTGACTAGACCTTACAAATATTTATATTCCTTTTATTCAAGTAGAGTAAAATGCCTAGGCCTAATAAAAGATTTATGTGTTAACTTAGCTCAAATTCCAGCCAAAAGCCTGGTGATGGACATTGTAGTGGCTGATATACCCCCCAAATATGGCATGCTCCTTTCAAGGTCATGGGGTGCTAAGTTGCAAGGTACTATGCAGGTGGATGTCACTTATGCCACCATCCCTGTCTTTAGTCAGCCTAGAAGACTCTATAGGGAAACACACATGAAGTACATGGTGAGTAACCAAGAATTACCAGAAAAATCTCCTCTTTATTCCATACACACTGACCTTGACTCATTCATTCTTTACAATGATGAGATTCCTAATGAGAAAGAGTTAGTCAATGAAACATCAGCCAATATAGTGGTCACTCCACATCCAAACATAGTGGCAGCCATAGAAGAAGAGGAAAACAAGGAGAAAACTAGAAAATAGTTTGCTAATTCAGAGAATCATAGAAAATAGATCACAGGTATTGAGCATCAAAACAATCATCAACATAGTACCAATCATGGACATCAAAGAACAAATCCTCAAAACACTGAAAACCCTGAGGAACAAAACAAAATTCAACATAGTGTAGACCTACAGGAACAACATAGTGACAGATTAGGCAAACAAAACAGAGAGGAAAACAATGAAATAAATGACAAATCTAAAAATATTCCTCTTTGGAGTATGAGTTGTGATGGATCTTTCTCTAAAACTGGTGCAGGAGCAAGCATATGGGTGCACAACACTGAAAAAAATCATGCTGAAGGTCATTCCTATAGATTAAATTTCCAATGCACAAATAACATAGCAGAGTATGAAGCTCTCCTTTTAGGCTTGAATTTATTGAAAAAATTAGGGGCCAAGAGGATAACAGTTCATGGAGATTCAGAATTGATAATTAGGCAAGTAAATGGGGAATATACTGCTAAACATCCCAGACTTAGAGCCTATAGAGATGATGCCATGGACTTGTTAAAAAAATTTGTTGAATTCCAACTTACCTTTGTCCCAAGAAACCAAAACATTTTTTCCAATGGATTAGCCTTTGCTGCTAGTGCTTGTCTAAGACCTTATGAAAGCAAACAATACACCATCCAAGTAAAATATAGACCAGATGTCTAGGATAATGAAAAATACTGAAATTTTTTTGAAGGAGATAAACAAATAGAAGAATTCCTACAGTCCAAAAATGAATTTGAAATACCAAACTTAGATTCAGAGTATGAACAAGACTGTCCTACTGAAGAAAATCCACTTTTTGAAGAAGAAAATTCTCCTGAGATTGCTAAAATAAATCTGTTATTCAAAGAGCTTGAACATACAACAGAAAATAGCACAGATTTAGAAAAAGAAAATTTAGAAGTGCTGCAATCTAAAAATCAAAGCTTGCCAAAAGCATTGGTCCCATTAGAAGAATTGTTTGACCTGAATGATGTTGCCAAAAAGACAAAACTGGAACCTATTGAAGTTGAAGTGGAAGAGTGCAATATAAGCAGTAAAGAAAGGCTTAAAATGATCAAATTATCCAAGGCACTGCCAGCTCACATTAAATTGAAATACATTGAGTTTTTTAGAGAATTTTCTGATGTATTTTCATGGAGTTATGAAGACCTAAAATCATATGATACAGAGATAATTCAGCATAAGATACCCCTCAAAGAAAACCATAAGCCTTTTAGACAAAAATTGTGCAGAATCAACCCTGTTCAATTACCTCTGGTAGAGAAAGAAATTAGAAAAATGTATGATTCTAGAATTATAGTCCCTGTTAGATACTCAGAGTGGGTGTCTAATCTTGTATCAGTTAGGAAGAAAACAGGAGAGATAAGGCTTTGCATTGACTTTAGAAAGTTAAACAAATCCTCATTGAAGGACAATTATCCATTGCCAAAAATGGATCATATCTTACAAAGGGTAGTTGGTTCTAGAAGAATTTATTTGTTGGATGGCTTCTCAGGTTACAATCAGATATTGGTACATCCTGATGATCAACTTAAAACAGCCTTTACTACTCCTTGGGGTACTTTTATGTATTTGAAAATGCCCTGTGGTTTAATAAATTTTGGTGCCATATTTCAGAGAGCCATGGATATTGCATTTTCAGAAGAAATAGGTTACTTCATTGTGATTTACCTGGATGATATCACTGTATATTCAAAAAAAGATGAAGAACACCTGATACACTTGAGAAAAGTCTTTGAGAAATGCAGAAAATATGGGTTATTTTTAAATCCAAAGAAAACATTGTTTGGTCTCCAAGAAGGTAAACTTCTTGGACATATCATATCTAAAGAAGGAATGAGGATAGACCCAAAGAGGATTGATGGTATATTGCAAATCAACCATCCTAGAAACATCAAGGAACTTCAATCTTTCATTGGAAAGATTAATTTCTTGAGAAGGTTCATACCCAATCTAGCTGAACTCCTTAGAAACATGACAAATATTCTTAAGAGAGAAGAAGGAGTTAAATGGACCTTAGAAGCAAAGAAATCATTTGAGCTAGTAAAACAAGCACTTACCAAAATACCAGTTCTTATCAGTCCTGATTTTACAAAGGATTTCTTCATTTTTTCATTTGCATCAGAATATACAATAGTTGTTGTCCTATTACAGAAAAAAATGAAGAGACAAGAGCAACCTATTGCATTTTTCAGAAAGGCATTAAGAGATGCACCTCTGATATACAATATCATGGAAAAAAAATCCTTTTCCTTAGTCGGAGTCTTAAAAGACTTCAGAGTTTACATTTTACATTCCCACATTATAGAATTTGTGCCTCATTTGGTTGTAAAGATATATTGACCCAAAATCCAGATGGCAAAAGAGGAAAGTGGATTGCTGTAATATTAGAATATGACTTAGAAATCAAGCCCACTAAGCTCATCAAAGATCAAGGATTAGCAAAACTTATGGCTGAGTCCAACTTTCAAGCTCTTGATATAAACATGTTTAATGCATTAGATGAACAGGAGGAATTGACAACTCCTATTATTGAAGATTATTTTCTAAATTCATCTTGGTATGCTGATATTTTGTATGTGTTTCTCAACCTAAATGCACCTCTTGGTTTGTCTAAAACAAAGGAAATATTCTTAAAGTTGAAAGCTGTAAATTACTGCATTTTGAATAAATGTGTATATTGGAAAAATGCTAGTGAATTATTGCTTAAATGTTTTCCTGAGAATGATGCAGATAATATCAAGCACGAGTTTCACGAAGGAGAATGTGGAGGCCACCTCTACTGGAAATCAACTGCTAACAAAATCCTTAGAGTTGGTTATTACTGGCCCACCCTCTTTCAAGATATCCACAAAATGATCATTGCCTGTCACAAATGCTAAATATTTGAAGGCAAAAGAAAGCTGTTTCCCTTACCTCTGCAACCAATCATTGTTGAACCTCCTTTTCAGCAGTGGGGTCAAGACTTCATTGGGGAAATCCATCCTGCCTTATCTACCCAACACAAATGGATCCTCACAGCAACAAACTATTTTATCAAATGGATAGAAGCCATCCCTTCTAGGAATGCCATAGACTCAGTTATCATTTCATTCCTTGAAAACCATATATTGTCTAGATTTGGCTGTCCTAGTAAGATCATAGCTGACAATGATGTTGCATTTGAATCTAAAAAGATGGTGCAATTCTGTCATAAATATCATATTATATTGGGTCATTCTACAGCTTATTACCCTCAAGGTAATGGGTTGGCAGAATCCTCAAATAAAATTTTTGTGAACATAATCAAGAATTTGTTGGAAGAAAACAAAAAATCATGGCACAATCTAGTACATACATTATGGGCAGACATATTGACAGTTAAAAAGTCAATTGGGATGTCGCCTTACCAGCTAGTTTATGGAATAGATGCAATATCTCCAACCAGCTTAGGAGTTCCAGTCATGAATCTGATCCAAGAAGTACAGTATGAAGATGATGATATGACAAAAATAATGCACCAAACTATACATCTACAACAAACCAGAGAGGAATTCTACATCAAAGCACAGCAACTACAAGAAAACACCGAGAAGTTGTTTGACAAAAGAACCAAAGCAAGTGACTTTAAAATTGGTGACAACGTATTGAAATGGGATTCAAGGAGAGAAGATAAGGGCAAACATGGGAAATTTGATAATTTATGGCAAGGCCCTTATCCTATTCAATCTGTTATTGGAAAAAATGCATTCTTTCTGCAAGAATTGGATGGAGAAGAATATTTTGGAGGTCCTGTCAATAGCAAGATGCTCAAACATTATTTCTGTTAACTGATATTTTGGTTTCAAAACTTTTTGTTCATTGTATATAACATTGCTTTTGAATTTGAATAAAGAAAATATACAAAACCAATAGAAAAAGAGAAAAGAGGGTAGATATAAAAGAAGAAAGGTACATCCCCATACCAAAAAGAAAAGAAAAATATGAAACTGTGCAAGCCTAAATGCCACTACTTGAAAGAGCACTGCTATTTAGTCATACAACTTAATCATGACTAGATAGATTTCAATTTACTGCTAATAGGTGAGTGAATCAGATTAGCCAAACAATTTAATCTTGGTTTATCAGTAGATTAGATTAGGATAGAAAAAAAAAGGTTCAAACAAGCTTAAATCCTGAACTGGTAAGTTTGATGAAGAATGGCTCAAATCATATCAAAGCCTAAGCCAAAGAGAAGAAAAAGGATCGGTTCTAATATGCTCAAAATCTTAACTAAGACATAAAAAGAAAAATGATGACTCTAAACAGATCAAAATCTGAGTCATAAGAAGAAATATGGATGTTCTTAATTTTCAGATCTCAAGCCTTCACAATTTTGTTTTGAATTTCTGTAAATTTCAGTCTATGTGTAGCTTGTTTTTATGCCATAGTATTACAACAAATCAGAGAGTTTAATCCTGGTTTTTTTGTGTTTAAATTTCTGTTTTATAATGTAGAGAATAAGATCTATCAGACAGCTTAATCCTAACAGATAATAGACTAGCTAGAGAATTTTTGAGTCCAACTGTTTAATATGGACTCATGGAAGTTATAAGGGTAGATTTAGATTAGTTTTCTTGCTTTCAATAAAAGAATAAAATGTTGATGTCAAAGGGTTTGCAAGTCCAAGTGCACCCTGCTGAAGAAAAAATGTTAGGAAGTAGGCTATGTAGGTAGAATGTTTGGGATAAAATCATTTTGCTGATACAAAGTTTTAATCATCCTTCTAAGCAGCATGATCAAAGAAGAAAGAGGTTGTCAAAGTGCAGGACATTGATCTACATTCCAGAGATAAATCTTTGAGGTTCTTGACACCTCCAAGGAGTTGTCATCCTCAAATGGAGCCATTGTTAGCCATCCATAATTTGACATATTCAAAGATGGCTAAAACAGGTCTTTAGCCTTCAAGAAACAAATTCCATGCAAAATCTGTGACTTCTTGAAGCCTCTATGTGATCTTTATCTTCAAGAAAACCATTCCATTGATAACCTTCATTTAAAACTCCTCAAATAAAGCCCTGTTGTTATCACGAGACTGTTTTCAAGCCCTTCTTTCATCATTTCACCTTCATAACTTTTCCCATTTCACCCATTTTTACCTATTTTTACTCTTGTTCTAAACAGTCATTTCTCCTCTAAAAAGCCCCATTTTCTTTTCTTATACCCTCCATTCCCTTAAAAACCCCTTTTAAACCATGAAATCCCCTTTAAATTGGTTTAAAAACACCCTTTTCACCCTACCATAACCTCAAAAAAGGCTTAAAAAACCCTCTTTTTAGCCTATTATCCACCCAGTTATGAATATTAGGCCTTAAGCCCCTTTGGGCTTAAGCCCTCCGCCCCTTTCTTCATGTGACCCAAGGGGGCGCAACCGTCTGCTAAAGCCTAAACCCCTCTCATCCTAATCCTCGGTCCTATCCTATCCCCCACAGGACCGCACTTATGCTTACCTCTAGCCCCCGTCCTTTATCTTTCATTTCTTCATGCTATGTATTATCCTGGATTGATCTCCAAGATATATCTTGTTGATCTAACGGTCATCGCGCGATCAAGCTCACTCTCACCATTCTACCCACCCCAACTACATTCATCCTCAAAAGCAAATCCCACCATTGATCTTGACTGATCTAATGGAAATCATGCTTTCCCCCTTCTCCACTCACCCAGCTAGACCTCTTATATGTTCCCCCCACAACCGATCTTAACCGTAGATCTCCTAGATCTGACGGATATCACTACACTTCCCACCTTTCCATCTAGCCGATAAACATCCCGCTACCCGACGAATTAGCCTACGTCACCCCTCTGGCCCACCTTCCACTAACCGTTCGCCGGCCCATTCTCCGCCCGCCACCTATCCTCCACTATCTCCTCTACCGCGTATCTCCTCCCATCGCGCTCTCCCTCCACTGTCGATCTGGCTACCCCAGATCTGACGGCCCAAAATCAGTTTCTTTTTTGTTTCTCCGTAACGAGTTAACACGCAAAATCAACGCGAAACAGATGGTTTTTCCCAGGACGCATGGCAAAAACTAAATGGAATCATGTCAATTCGGGTTAATACCACTAACCACCCATCCCTTGTGCAAAAACCACTTCTGGTTTCTCAAAAAATATTTTCCAATTTCGCGCCATAAATCAAGTTTAAACCACATTTCTTATGGTTCTGACCATGGAATCCCCTTCTCTGCAATTTCCCTTCCCTTTGCACTGCTCCTCTGCCTTCACCTAACCTCTGTTAGCAGTTGTGTTAGTCATCAGTATTTTTACCTGTTATTGATGACTAATTTCCTTAGCTGATTTTTCTAGAAGCTGATCTCCAAACTGTCAAACCTGTCATCTAGAAAACACCCCAAAACAAATTTTTTCCCCCTACCCCTTTCTGTTAGCCTATGATGAGAAAAAACCCCATTTGTCAAGTCCTATCTGATTTCATAAAAATAACCCTATCCATAGTTGTCATAGCTGAAAGTTATCTGTTGTCATTTACCCTTGTTCCTCATGCCATTCACGATACAAAGGTTGACAAAGTGTTTGCAACCCTATCCCTGGTCATCCGTCATTTGAAAATCTAATCATACCAAAGAAAACACTCAGAATAGGTCAAGATTTCCCCTAAGTTAGATAGTGGTGTTTAGGGATTCTTTTCCTTGGCAAAAACACCCTAATCAAAAAAGCCTCTGCTTAGTGCCACTCAGCCTTGAAATATTTCCTATTCTGCAAAACAAGTATTGTTCCATCCATAGGTCGCACACCACTAAGAGGTTACTATGTCTCATATCAGATCAGGAAAATATAAAGTTGTTCACTATCTGATGAAGTATGCTTCGCTCAGGCGCAAATCTCCTTGAAGCACCAAAAGAGCTCTCCAAGGCTCAAAATCATATGTTTTTACATCTCTGCAGGGGTGTAATTGTAATGATGATCAATTTGCAATAAAGCAAAAGGACAAAGTCAAAAAGTCTTTCCTGATGAATTAGTTTTCCATCAGTAAAACAAATGAAATACATTAAGTGAAGAGATACCAATAGGTATGGTTTGAAAGCCAAAGTTTCCTAAAGAACAAAGACCAACCTCCAAGTCATATAAATGCAAAAGGTTGATGTTATGCTGATCAGCAGTGTTTCAGCATCTCCTCCAAAAAATCAATTTCAACATACCTCTACAAACACAGTCAAGGGAGGTTAGTCAAATATGTTTAGCAAGAAACCACTCTACATATACAAGCCATATGGTTTCTGTTCTAAAGGTTCACAGGGATATTTTACACAGAATACATATCTCAGAACATATCTCATAAAGCAAATTGTTGCCTATTTGACATAATACCAAGCAGAGACACATGGTTTGTAGAAAAGTGATATAGTTTTGAAATAGATGAAATGACATATCTACAGTGAGAACCTACTCCTTTAAAAGAGTAGATGGTTGAAAGCACAGTGATAACCTCCTTCATTAAAAAGTAGATGGTTAGAATACCTTATGATGAAGCCTCCTCCAATCAAGAGCAGATGGTGGGAACATGATAAGAACCTCCTTCATTTAAAAGTAGAGGGTTAAAGTGTTTTAAGTGATTTCAGCAATTATAGGCCATCCTTCACAAAGTGGTAAGAGATCACCACTCCAACTGTGTGCACCATGATATATCTCATCTAAAAGTTTTCAAAATGTGTGAATTCATGTTTCATTTACAGTCAAAAGGACCTCCATCAACAGACAAGGAAAAAGGCCTCACACAAGTCTGAAGAGCCATTTACAAGGGTTGCAACAGTGGTCTTATGATGATTTTTCCATTTTTGACTATTCTAAGAAAACACAGCTTCTATAGCCTTTCTATACCAGTCAGAGTGCTACAATCACCTTTTTGCAAACTAACCAAAAACATCACAATGTCAAAAGGCCTCATCCAAAAATGAGCAGAGGGCCCACCATAGTTTGAAAATATTCAAAAGGACAAATGAAGAAGGGGGCCTCCACAAGAATATTTTGGAAAAATCATAGTTTACAAAAGGCAAAAAGGTTTTCGAAATTTCAAAGGAAAGAGGCTCCTTTGTTTTTATTTTGAACAAAGTCTTATAGGGTATACAAGGCATCAACCAAACGTTCATTTGCAACCTCACCAAAAAAGGGAACAATCCTTGGGAATTTTCTGAAGAAATTATGAGCTTAAAGTTCTGCATGGTGTGCCTGTAGGTGCCCGACCAAAGAGATTACACGGAGGCACGGCACGCCTGTAGCCACGCGCGGAACACCTGTGTCGGCGGTCACTGGGAACCCGAGGCTGACCTGACACCCTTTATGCGTGGCGTGTTCTCCTCTCAACGCCCGCCCATCCACCTGTTTTGAAAGTGCGGCCTTGTACACTGCACCAACGCTCCAAATACCTCAAATTCGTTGATCCAAAGGTATTTCTCGCCTCTTAGCTGAAATTTAAATTCGAGAAGGGTTTAAAGAAAATTTCAAAGATAAAAAGTGTTGTTTATGAGCACCTTTTGCTTCAAATAGCCACAAAAATCATTGATTTCAACATAACAATGTTTGCTAAAGAAGGTAGTAATTGGAAGGGACAATGTTACTAGTTTGAAAGAAGTTTTGTTAACCTATTCAAAAACAGAGATTGAAGGTGGAAAAACTATTTGTCAAAATTGTTCGTGTCCCGTGATTTGGCTGCTTGGCAAGCCAAGTGACAGGGTAACATCAAACCAATCTTTGGAGCCCAAGGACCTAGCCTTCCTGGGATCAGAGAGGGCTCTCTCTATTTGTGTAAGGGATATCTATGTGTTTTGCTTCATATGTTTCTGATTTTAGGCTAGTTGTAAAGTAGGTTTTTGGTTTTGATTTTGGGTTTGTGAGGGATGAATTGATCAAAGACTAAGATAGATAAGAATATTGTCAGATCAACTGGGCTATGGGGTAGAAAAGGTCAAGAAAGCTTTTAGATGGTGATACAAGGTTGTTGAAGGGCCGATTTGATCGAGGTAAAAAGGATATTTGGGTAAAATGGAGTGGGATGGACACTAAATTTGCGAAGAATAAATAATTTCAAACATAAATAGTTCAATTGTTGACATAAACATGGTAGGGCTAACCATTAATCATGAGAAATGTAACTATAAACTGATCAATGCATAAAAATAAACATTCAAGCAATGCATAGAGATATATGACTCTCTAACTTTAGGAAATTGCTATCAGACTTTGGGGAAATACAATTAAGACAAAAAAACAACTCAAATCACTATGAGAAAATGCCTAAGCATAGTATTTCAAGCTATTGGGCACTTTGAAGCAAGATTTCATAGTTTTAGGCAAAGGGAAAGATCAGTACAACACCTCCTTAGTTCAAAAAATGACAATCAAACAATCAAAGAAAGGTTTCAAATGTGGAGCTATGACTAGCCATGAGTAAGCAGGGCATACCGTGAATCATACTTAGCATGCATAAAACCATAAATGAAACAAGCAAACAATTTTTTCAATTATCAAAGAGCAATCAAAGATTCTTTGATATGACTAAAAAGGAAGAAAACATCTTCATATATATTGACACATCTCCTAATGATATTTTTTTCCAAGGGTCTTCTTCTTTACCAGACTTCTGTGAGAGTCTACATATCTTCCCAAGAGATCTCCTAGTCACATCGTCTTGGCTTCCGAATGATAACAACCTCTTAACATGGTTTCATTTTATGATCTCTCGCTTTCTGCACATTCTCCATTCCCAGGAACTTGCAACCTTTCTAGTTTCTTGTTCATATACAACCACCTCATTTTCCATGAGGACATATTATCTTGATTTGATTTTTCTGTGCACTGAGAGATACTCCTCCATAGATCATACTTCTGAATACAGAGTTTCATTACCTACAACCATATGACATGAATTCACAACATCTAATGTTAGCATATAAATGTATACATACCTCATACCTTGGGTCATCCTATAGCAATTTCTCAAGAATTAAGAGCTTCATTCTCTTGGCCTACTCCATCAATATGTCATCACATTCCAGAAATTTTGTTTCCATGATGACCCTTACTCTTGATAACTACTTTCCATTAGTAATGTTATTAGAGAGGTTTTTCTCTCGAGCTTCTACACCAAGAGCTCTTATCTTTCTTTTATCATGATCCTATAATATACATTGCTCCCTATCATACTATTTACAACCAACAGAAATCACTTAAAGAAGAAGAAGATCCTAATCATGGTTGAGATCCCTCTTTGAGAATGTATCAGGGCATTCAAGATAATTGTAGTCGGGGACCAATATTCTTTGAGGGCTAGCTACCCAAGAGAAGAATAGTCCAAGAAGGTCATACTTTGGGAACACCTGGGTGGAGTATGTACCTTGGAGAGACAATGACGATGGTGTCTATAAGTCATGTGTCTCGCTAGCATTGTAGCCCATTGTTTCGTTGAGAGAAGGGGTTGTTAGTCAAGGCCTTGCACTAGGAAAATGTTGGTTGATATGATTCTATACAGATGCGATTACCAATCCGATTCTTCTTATGAGATTCTTCAATTTAAAAGTAACCATGTACCTGTATGAATACCTCGCTAGTTAAGAGGGAGTGTTGAAAAGTGTAATTAGGTCGGTCTTCATGTTGACTATGTAATTATGTATTTATAGAAAGAAGATGTCAAAGATAATAAAATGTATTTTTGGTGTACTTGCTTCATGGGTTTCGTGAGCAAGATTTTTATTATGTAGATAGGCTTCTTCTTTATGTCTATTAGTTTGAATTAATTGTCTCATACATGAGGGGATCTAGTCTAGGTATTTATGCTCCAAGGCCTTGTGAAAGACCCTCAAAAACATCCCTCAATGCATTGATGAAAGACAATATTTAAAGGCATTAAAGAAGCACCTTATCAACACTGGAATTTTACTTGTTCAAGTCAGCCTAAAAATCATAGAACAAGTCGGCGTATTTACAGACAAAAAAAACTATTTATAGGAGAATGCGGATTTCAGTTTGGATGAGGATTTTCGGACATGTTCTGAGATTAAATGCGAAGTGCAGGATTGAACCTTCTGCAGATAAGGAACAACAATTATGAGAATTTCGGACAAGACAGGACCTACTACAGGAATGAAAGCGAACAAGTATGAATCTAATACAAGGAAACATTTGTGGACAAGACTACAAGAAGAATTGTGGACATACTGAGATTACAGTTTAAAGAAAGTTTAAGAATCTACCGCAATGTGGATAAACCTCATTTTAGTGCGGATAAACTTCAGTAAGGTTTGCGGACCTACCACAGTATATACGTGCAGAAAAAACTCATCCTAGTGTGGATAAGCTTCAGTAATGTTTGCAGACCTACCACGCTCTATAAGTGTGGATATATATATATATGAAAATTCGGTGGACATTTACTTGGAGATAGTGCGAACTTGTACCAAAGTATAGTGCATACATTTAGGAAGCATAAGTGCTGGTCAATCTCATGAAGATTTGTGAATCAAATCTCAAGAATAATTGCAGATATAAAGGGATTCAAGAAGTGCGGACAAAACAGTGAACTAGGGCAGCATCTAAGTGCGGACAAGTGCAGGCAGGAAGATTGCAGATATAAGGTGAAGATCAAGGTCTTGGAAGCATATCTACGTTAAGGGTCTAATTCTAGGTCATGGTAATTTCCATTTGAAGATCTATAAGAAGAATTATTTGTGGGTTTTCCTATCCGAGAGGGAGAGGTTTTTGCCCTAACTTTTGTGTCTTGTGCATTTCAATAATTGACTTGATGTAAGATTAACTAAGAGAAGATATAACTAATGCAAATAAGTTCACAAGTAATTATCAAGAAGAGAATTTGTATTAACCTACAGCCCTCCAAATTCTCAATAAAATGGTGCTCTAAAAATTTCCTAAAGAAAGTTCAATCGCCACTATATCCTATGGAAGAAAATTCTCTCCTCAAATAAGCCATACGAAAGCTCTCAATGATGAAATCCATATATATGCAAAGCTTACTACCTTAGAAATTTTTGAAAATAACTTTGGAAAAAATTCATTTTCTTCTTAGCTCTCATTTTGCTGGTATATATAGGCCCAATTCCAATCCTTGGTTCCCCCTAACTCATCAAGGCTTTTCCTTTCAATAGAAGTTGTCTCATTCAAAGTGAAGTGGTCACCCGAGCTACCGAGTTGTCACTTTGTGAATGAGTGGATATCAAAGAAAAGACGATAGTGATTTGTGTAAAAACTACTATAGTGCCTTTGTCTGGTTTGAATTTTTAAATGAACCTTAAGGACACTTTGTTTTTATTGCTACATGATTTTTTCAATTTTCACTAGTACACTAAGTATACATGTCATCTTTTTATGTTTCGAATATCTTGATGCATTTTTCTCAATGCCAACAATTTACCACTGATTTTTGAGGTTAGGAGAAAACTTATAGTTGAAATTCATCACGTTTTCTATGTATTATGGTACTTGGGAGAGAGATAATTACTTATTCAGAAATAGTTGAGTGGATCCTTCAAAGGAGATGATAAAACTTAGCGCTAATAAAATTTATATACAAAAATATCTATATCACGCAAGCATGTCCCATGCTAATGACCATTAATTTGACTCAAATGATTACGGATTCACATGATGAATTCTGTCAAAATATGTTGAAGAGATCATCTGTTGTATATGGAATTAGATCATTGCTTTACCCGTGGGGGTGTCTCTTAGAAAAGGATGTTGTATATGCCCCCATGCATGAGGCATTTTTGAAGAGAAATGTAACTCATGAAGGAGGTGCCAAATTGATGCATGTGACTTTGACCAAATGAGAGAATTGCAACTATGAGTAGAGATAGTGTTGCTATTGGAGTTTAATGATGAAGCAATGGCTAGGCCTTCAGTCATAGGACTAGTTACTAGAGCTTGAACCTGGTGGAGTGGCCACTTTAAAAAGAGCATAGGCAGGAGAAGAAAAAGTTGTTGTAGTCGCGGGAAGAGGTGAAGATGGTGATAGCACTAATGGGGATTTAATTGACCAAGATTTGGGAGCTCCTCAATGGGGGATTTTTTAGTGTCACATGGGAGAGGCTAAGCTCTTCAATCCCTATAGAAAAATGAAGTAGCGAAATGTATTGAATCCATGCATGTTATCTAAAAGTAGCCATTATGAAAGGACACTAATAGGGATTGAAGAGCTTAGCCTCTCTCATGCAAGAAGTATGTCAAAGAAGATGACTCACACAGTGGTTGTGAAGGAGAGGGGAGAGAATCATATTATATATATACGTATTTTTGAAAGGTCATCTTCCGAGGATGACAAATTCATTTTTCTTATTCAAACATTCCATTTCATGTAATGAGAAGGAGGCCACTCCAAATATGTTCATTTTGGTGACGAAACACCGACCATTTTAACCATCTAGTCTTTGGTTGCAGTTTTATTTATGTTCATACTCAATAAACTCTATTTTTTTGCATCGAGCATGTCATTTGAGTATACATCTATCAATTGGCAATGAAATTCAACTGTGTAAATTACTACGTGATTCATGCCACCATGTCTTTATTGAAAGACGTGTTTGACTTTTTCCAAAGGAAACACCAACCGATCATATGAGCATGAATTCTTAAAAGCATTAATCATGTTGTAATGGATGATCAGGTGAATAAGTATGGCGAGAATGTTTTTTTCTCAAGGGTATATTAGTGCACATGCAAAATCACATGGTCGCAATTATGAGGTGGGGACATATTGTTATATCTTGAGGTTGATCAAGTTTGAAATTTCAAGCTTTCCTTTAAATTTATCACCATAAGTGTCCACGTGCTTCTCTCGCATGGACGACTAACAAATATTAAGCATCATGCACTAAGTCAATGATTGGGTCACTACTTTTTCATCTTTTCTATTCGAAGTCACTTTATTCTCATCCACAACTAAGATGTAAATATAGAAATCCATTCATTGGGTTAGTGCATAGTGCTTAATATTTATTGTGTTAACTAAACATTCTACATTTTGGACTTTTTGGCCCGAATCTAGCAAAATGTTTTCGGGAAAATTTTAATTTTTGTTGTTTAAAATGGGTTTTTGACTACATATACTGTTGTATATCTTTGTTTATAATATTCTTTTATGAGATATTTAAGCTACCTGTAATAACAAATGTGGAGATATCAAATAGAAATTAGAAGAGCAAACATAGTACAGAGATTACACACAAATAATTTGTATGTTACTACTTTGAAACCAAAATACATCATAGACATATAGTGCATATGAGATACGAAAACTAATCTGCAACCAATATAAAATCGCAAAAGTATAAATTATGAAATAAGAGAATATTATTGATAAAATTTCTCAACAAACTCCAACAACCAATAAACCAAAATTTCCAATATACTATTGTAAGCTTTAATTCTAGTCCCTCCCTTAACTCTTACATTACAAACCTTTAAAATGACAAAAATAAATTAAATCACAAATTATAGTTCACGAGAAACTTGCAAATTTGACACTTCTCGACCTATGTAAGGACAATATCAATACTTAACCACTCTATGGACTTATCAAAATGCAGTGAGCTACAATTTTGACAATTATATAGATAATTTTTCTAGGTACTAAGTGCATTCAGTAGTCAATTATACAATCTAACCTTCTTAAGACAAAGGGATCTCATAAAAATATGTTGTAATTGATTTCCTTAAAGCCCTAAGCATAACAAGACCCATCCTCATATATCAAGCTCACATAATAAAATAAATTAGTGATATGTTCTCTAGGAATTGAAGAATAGCAAGAACCACTAATTAAAATTATGAAAAATTGTTTAATAATAGGTTCTTCTTAACCCAAAAAAAAAAACTTTCAAATACACTAGAACAAAACCAACAACTATCCTTTTATTCCCAACGGAAACAAGTCTCCTCATCCTCCAACATTTTTCTATGAATCTAGAAATCATTGCCTAGAATTTAAGAGGAGAATAAAACAAGTATTATTATTCACTGGAATAGGCACAACGAATCACGTCAAACCACTAAAAAGAACGATTATTATTAAAAACAACCGTAGATAGGAATAACTATCACAATGGGTAGTTTGTTGCTCAGAAAATGCGATAATAAGGCCAGGAGCCTTCGAGTAAGACTTTTGGTTCAAAGTGGATTGGCTGATATATCCACATAAACCCAAATTTTGATAATTATACCATTAACAAATTAATTATGAGCTTATAAAATAAAGAGGAGCTGGTGAATTTTTGACAGCGTGATTGCTGTTATTAGCATTCTTTGAAGATTAACCTGAGCATTCTGAGCATTTAAATCACATTGTCCCTACATTCCGTAAATTATAAATCTCTAATTCCTTAAGGAGCTAGATATGCATTATTTATGATCACGATGCACACATCTGTGATTTGTTAGGGTTCTAATTTTGGATGAGCTGATCAGTTATTTCGTTGGAATCCAATGTTTGCATTTTTTATCATCCATATGCTCATAACGTTTTAATTAAGTCATAGCTCCATCCTTATTCAATTGTATGTCATTGCATTTCACATTAACCAATTAACCAATTATATGTCGTTGCATTTCACATAGCCCCATAGCCCCATAGACTGTGTAATAAAAAGCCATTCACAATTATCTCCACATCATAAATATTTTACGACAATATATATATATATATATATATATATATAGAATGGAAAATTCGTTGAAACAAGAAGGTAGTGAAAGTTCGGAAGGCTACGATCCAGTAGTTTATGTGAAATTCAAACTGAGCACAAACCCCTAAATTATATTCATGCATAATAGCTAAGCTTGAAGCTGAAGCAAATAAAGAAAAATTATTATATATTAAAAAAATGTATCATATCGAGATATTATAGAATAAAGAATGCCCAAAAAATATGGGGTTTATCCGCTCTCTAAGCCTACAAAAGAATATGAAACAGAAAAAACAATATCGTGCTCAGCAGCCATAGCTCGAAATGGCTCAAACAATAACCAGCAGCAGCAGCCATAGCTCGAAATGACATGAATGTATCCCATCACCATACATCTGTAACTCCTTGAAGAATATTGAATGACTATTTCACATCCGTATAACAATGAGGATGAAGATGTTAACGCATGGAGCTGGTAGGCTTAAAGAAGGAAGGCAGCTCCTCCAACCAGAGCGGCCCCAAAGATGGCCATCTTCCCTAACCTGGCGGTAGAGACAGCCCCGCTGCTAGCGTTCGGTGGCGAAGCGGTGTCTGGGCCTTGAGCCGAAGGGCCAGAAGCTACACTTTGAGAAGTGGGAGAGGAGGCTGAGCTTGGTGGGGTGGCCACTATTGAAGGAGGAGCAGAGACGGGAGAAGAAACAGTTGGAGAAGTCGCAGCAGGAGGCGAAGACGGTGATGGCGCTGCTGGGGATTGAACCGGTGACGCCTTGGGAGCTGCTGCAATAGGGGACGGTGCTGGTGCCCGTGCGGGAGAAGCTGAGCTTATCAATCCGAACACGAAAAGGAAGCAGAAAAGCGTATTGAATCCAGCCATATTTTTAAAAGTAGCTGTTCTGAAAGGATACTTGTGCACGGAAAGTGGATGGAGTCGATCTATTCGCTTCCTCAGAAATGAAGTGATACTAGTGCAAATTTGTGAGTCGCTTCCTCAGAAATGAACTGAAGAGGTATGTCGAAGAAGATAACTGGGAGAGAGAGTTGTTGTGAAATAGAGTGGAGAGCATGATATATATATAAGTATTGCCGCGAGGTCGGCTTCCGGGAACGAGGAATTTGTTTTTCTTAGTCAAACACGCTACTCCATCTCATGGGACGAAGGCCACTTCGACACCTCTTCATTTCGGTGAAGCAACATGGTCACTGTAGTCTTTGGTTGCAGTTTTATCCCCGTTTCATGTGAGCGTATATCTGTCCATTGGCGCGTAAATTAAGACACGCTTCTTTGTTGAAAGTGACGTCTGACTTTTTCCAAAAGCAACCATCGTGTTGCAATAGACGATCCGGTAAACGGCCATGGCGAGAATGTTTCTTGATGCACATGCAGAATGGCACGGTCGCATTGATGAGGTGGGAACATCCTGGTGGCTCTTGAAATTTATGAGGTTTAAAATTCCAATCTTTCTTTTGAAGTCACCGCCATAAGTATCCACACGTTTAACGTTCCACGGCAACCAATGTTTCCACTGCTATAGGCCCATTAATGCGGTTCCAACTTGAACGGTTGTGGAATACATTTAAACAGCTCCGGGATTAATTGCGTGAAATTTTTATATTACATGGAGAATTTTAATAGAGAAAGAATATTGACTAAACCAACCTAATTTTATAGTTAGTTTAGATTATTTATTTGTAGGTGGTTGAGTGCAAAATTTCATACTTAAAAGAGATTTGATCTTTTTAGATATTTGAAAAATCTATATTTGAAATGGATTTACGCTGGTTTATATATATATATATTTGAAAAATCTATATTTGAAATGGATTTATGCTGGTTTATATATATATATATATATATGAAAATTTGGAGGTCAAATACTTTGGTGGAGCATAAAATAATTAATCTTTTTACAACGATACATGTAAAACAACCAATCATACATATTATGGAAATCCATACTCTTAGAGATATTATTTCATATGAACAATGAAACAACCTAAAGAAAATTTCAGGCTTGCATCTCTAGTCATGATTAATCATAAAAAAGGAATTGATCCAATAAAAGACATGGTTCAAACTACATCAAAACCAAAATTGTTAATCCCCTATAAACATATATTTTTGGGGTTGAAATAACCTCCAGAAATAATGTCTTCATCTGGAAGAGAGTTAACCCCTCACATTCTAATAGGAAAAACTAATGTTTATCTCAAATAAATGTTAACCATCTCCAATAATTCAAATGCATTATGAATCAATATATCGTTAGTGTTGTAATGGAAATACAACATTGTAGCAACAATCTCTCTTTGTTTTATATAATTTAATGAATAATTTCTTATCACTATTATACAAACAATCTATATAATTTTTTTATAGAATCTTTTGTCCACACAAAATTTTCAATATTTCTCAAATTGCTAGGGGCCTTTTCTCTCCATACTTTCTTAGATTATTCACTCATCTAAATCACTAATATAAATAGGCATACATTTTTCAAAAGGATAGTAGTGAAGATCATAATGCTTTCATCTCACTCTTTCGGGAGTACAAATCATTTTCTATTTTAATAAGATATGGTTCGGAATTTTTTACCACGATGTTACTAGAATTAATAGTGTTAAGAGCGTCGGGGTTAGCTGCTTGCTTTGAGTGATAGTCCTTTACATGATTATCTAGTTCCTAGTATGCAAATAATCATTTGGTACACTAGACATATTATATACTGGAAAAACAACATATTAACATCCATTTATTTTATAGATTAAAAATTCTTTTGGTATATCTATTCGAAAAAAACCTCACAAACATGTATAATATCTCAAAATTCTTGCATTAAAAACCAATCCTTCCCAAAATTCTCCATAATTTCCTTAACACAATACTTTTGTCAGTATAGAGAATATACTAAAATGTGACATTGGAAATGGGAAATCCTATGAAAAGCCACAAGTGGTCATCAACATTGTGATAGATGATCCAAATATCATAGTTTAAAGTTAGGATAAATTATTTAATTAATATTAGACACACTTAGAAATATAATATTGTTACAAAAGATAAGACTCTAGAATTGTGTCGTATCTTAGGCTCTAAAATAGGAATAAAGTTAGTTGATTGGTTAAAAGATTATTTATTGTAAATGGACACTTGTTGTTTTATTAAGTGGTCCATAAATAAATTAATTTAGGACATGTAGCTTATAGATAGGTTATTTTTCTTAATTGCAAGAGTGTTGGAGTTTACATGTCTAAACTCTTGCAATTCATATGTAATTTGTTTTCCCATTATCAATAAAATTACTTGTGTGAGGACGCTTATGTATTATTGTCGTATCAGAGCTTCACTAATGCAGTTGACGGGAGAAGGAGATTCCAACTCTATAAGCTTATGGAAAACTCCATTAAATTGTTCATCAATTGAATTGGTATGCAAATTTGTCAAATTTGTTTTTCAGGGAAAATAAATTTAATTATTATTTGGATTCTAGATTAATATTCGATTCATTTTTTTAAATATGAAATTCTAAGATTATCCCACGCTGCCCCCAAACACTGTGTAATTCCAATGTAATTTTCATACCTTGGAGACTGTTGTGAGGTGCTGATGCATTAGCCTTGGAACTTTGGCCAACCAATCCAACACAATTTCATTGGGTATTCCAGGGAGACTGATGTCCGATGACTCCCCATCACTATCCTCGAATCATTTTTTTGAGCTCTTCGTCTCTGCCTCTCGCTACCGCATAGCTCTCTGTGAAATGGGTATATGACCAGTAAAGCGTTTAACGTTGAGGGTAGATCAAAATTAATTCATTGCCCTGCTGCTGGCATTAAACTTTAAATATAAAAATCCTTCTCTGATAAATGTTTACTTTTAGGAAAAGGAGGAGGGAGCAGCATCTGCCAGGCTGTGACCAGGTCACCCAACCGTGTGAGAAGGGAGGGCTGGGAATAAGATCTTTTAAATCTCTTAATCTCGCCTTTGCTGGAAAGCTGGTTTGGAGACTCATAACTGGAAAGAATGCATGGTGGAAATCTGTTCTTGAAAAAAAGTACCTCAGCCACCCCAGGCACCAGCTCTTGGATCATGAGCTCCCCAACAAAGCATGCTCTAAAATCTGGAGAATGTGCAAGAAAGCTATAACTTTTCTTGACCAACACACTTCCAAAGTGCCCAAAGGAGGCAGCTATATAAGAATTGGAGAAGACAAAATCATGGGGCAACAGCCCATAAGCCACCAACCTGATACTCAACAGATTCTAGCTCTTTTCAACAGTGAAGGTATTCATACTCTGGACCAGATCTCTCATTGGGAAGCCCACTCCCACACCTGGAAAGGATGGAGTTTTCCTCATATACCAGCAGATGCAGAAAACAGTTTCAATAACCTAAAAATTCATCTTCATGGTTTAGCGCCCTCCAAACGCTACCTTGCTGATGATTTCTGATGGGATTCTTCAGGCACTACCTACACCATCAAGGCTGCTTATCATCAGATCTGCATCAATGAAAATCCCATGGCAACCTGGGCTCTCTGGAGGCTTGTTTGGAAGGCAGAAACTCTCCCAAAAATCAAATTCTTCTTATGGATCCTCTTAAAAGGGAAAGCCCTCACTGCTGAGAACCTCAGAAAGCGCGGAATAAATGGACCTTCTCGCTGCCCAAACTGCCAAAATGCAGAAGAGACAACCCAGCATCTATTTATAGACTGCCCTTTTGCCTCAGCCCGCTGGAAGGAAGCCTACCGGAGTCACAATCCACCCTGGGAGCCTGGCACAAGTATTTCTGAAGCGATTAATATATGGAAAAAGAGCTACCCTTGGGGAAGAAGAGCAAACAATATAGCTAGAAGGGTATGGAACGCCCTGCCCTGCACCCTTCTCTGGAACATCTGGCTAGCAAGAAACAGAATGATCTTCAAAGGCATAGAAACAAATGTTAGAAAGCTCTACAATAAAGCCTGGAATCTCAACCTGGAAACTCTCAACACAAAATGTCATGGGAATATGAAGGTACTGGACTTAACAGTTGAAGAACGTAACTACATAAGGCATATTTTGGACAGAAGCAGCATAGAAAAAACAAGAAGTGACTCCAAAAGCAGAGACAGACCCAGGTGTAGCTGGAAAATCAGGATGACAGATTCAGAATTTGCTCGGTGGCTTAGGAACAACAATTCTCACTATCTATTTTTCGATGGAGCCTCCAAATCCAACCCAGGAGTGGCTGGGGCTGGAGGTCTCATCTGCAACGGTAATGGAGTTGTGTTTTCCGAATTTGAATGGGGCCTGGGCAAAGCCTCAAACAACAGGGCTGAAGCTTTCGCCCTCTATCAAGGGTTGCTTCAGCTGCAGAAGCTTGGCATTTCCAAAGCCACTGTAATTGAGGACTCTGCCATCATAATTGGCTTGATGGTAAGCAACAAAACTCCCCAAAATCTGAGTTTGCAGCACATTATGGAGCGATGCCACACTATCGACCAGCAATTGAGAGGTAACTTCTACCACCATGTATTCCGATCTCATAACAAATCTGCAGACAAATTGGCAAACAATGCCTGCTCTCTTCCGATAGGTAACCTACGGTGCAATGGCACTGATAAATTCTCTTTCTTGCCATGATTAGCCACTATCCTCATGACAGACCTACCCCACAACAGATTTCTATTAGTGGCTCTCGCAGCCCTTTTCCCTGCCTCCTTGCGAAGAATAAAACCGTTGCTATCCACTCAATGGTCTCGATTCCCACTGTATTAACTCCTTCAGCGCCATACTCTGACTTTTACTGGCCCCCCTCTTCAAATCCCATAAAGAAATGCGCTTTCAGCATCTACAAAATCTCGTGTTCTCTCAAGCACTCTTCCACTCCTGCTGCCCTCTTTTTATCTCCAGAATATAGATCTCTGGCGCACAGTATTCATGGCTCCACTAATGCAGCACCTAGGCTTGCCCAAACAGAGTGTCATAGCCTTATTTTCAATCATTTTAGCAGCCTCGTCTTCGCCTGGTTCAGCCTCATAGCAGATTGCCAAAGCACGTTAATGAAAAATCTCATGGAGCAGGAAGAACAGCGTTATCTGCGCCCGCGATTAGGCGATAAATGACCTGTCATAAAGTTAAAAAATGAAATGTAAAAACACCCCTTTATCTTTTTTTAATGCGCTCCTTCAAAGTTTACACGAGTATCATGGTTGTTTCGAGACGATGGAAAGCTAGATGTAGTACAAATGTATTCTTTGAAATGGATGTAAACAACTGTTGTGGTGCTCCATACTCCAACATCTCGCAATCCTGAGGAACTGTCTCCCGCGCTCTTTTTCTTTTTAATATAAACCGGCTATCCAGATTGTGTGAAAAAAAAAAAAAATATGCCCAACACTACACTTGCTCCCCATTTGCTGCGCGGTTAAGGCAAACCATAAATTCTGGAGCAGCCACAATTAAATCTCCAGAGATATTTATCCCCATAATTACTTTGTTGTTAATCAATAGAAAACCGAAGCAATGTGGGATTTGGATTGTGAATTTTTTTTTATCACTAAAACACAATATTCCATGATTTTCTTATTTACATGATCTCTGAAAAGGAGACCTAAGGCACCTAGTTCAGCATTCCATTGCAAGTTCTCATTCTTTCGGTGGCCTAATTCAACGGAGTAACATCCATCGAGCAGCTGTGCGGGGGACGCAGAGCCATATCATTTTAGTCAACGAAATAATTCTCCATTACATAGCTGATTTGTCTACCATCTCAAATGATTTTTAAGAGTTTAACAGAAAGTCACACTATCTCTCTTTGGCTTCTTGCAAACTAAATAATTTTAGTTGAATTTTACTAGAAAATCTCTGATTTGAACGGTCATATTTTCGGTTGGATCAAGGTTTGCGATCATCTGCAATCGACATGAGCTTCCTCTTCGAAAAGAAAAAAAGACTCCTGCAGAGCTTCTGCGGGAGAATAAGTGCATTCTAGATAGATCTATTCGTGAAATAGATAGGTAGAGGAGGCGAGAACGCAGGTTAAGAGGAAGTGCTCAGAAAGCGAAGCAAAGTGCCAAGGATCATTTTGTAAATGATTGGGACAACAACTTCAGTCATTTTTGGGAGAAAAGTGTTATTTTTTAATTTTTTGTAATGTAAGTGGGATAAAAAAGAGACTCCTACAGAGCTTCTGTGGGAGAATAAACGCATTCTAGATAGATCTATTCGTGAAATAGATAGGTAGAGGATGCGAGAACGCAGGTCAAGACGCAGTGCTCAGAAAGGGAAGCAAAATGCCAAGGATCATTTTTTAAATTATTGGGACAACAACTTCAGTCATTTTTGGGATAAAAGTGCTATTTTTAAAATTTTTGTAATGTAAGTGGGATAAAAAAAAATTGGGGTGATTATCTTATAAAATTTGTAAATCCGTGGAGCAATAAGGAGATGCCAATTGTAATATTTTTGGAGAAAGAAGGTGTGAGGGGTTATTTGTAAATGTTTGGAGGAGAAATTTTTGTAATTTTTGGAGTAATAAATAGATATTATTTATAATTTTTATTTTGGAAAAATAAGGGTCATTATTTCTAACTCAAAGTACTTTTTCACTTTGAGGGCGGTAGATTTTTTAAAGGAAATTTGTAAGGGCATTGTCAAGCGGTCAAATATTGAAAAAGTTTCATTGCGAACACTAAACGAAAAATTTAATACAGCCAAGTGCAAAGCTAAGTCATTTTTCTCCTTTTTCAACAACTATATGAGGGTCAAGGCCAAGCCCTGATAGATCATTTTCTCTTTGCGTGGCGTGTGTCGTTTTTTGCATGGTGTGTTTCATGTGATGAGTTTCTCATTTTTTCTTGTGCTTGATTCTTTTGGTGCACTGCTACAACATTATAATGTCGAAGTTAATTAATCTATTTTCTCATTCTGATAAGCTGGAAGGGGTGAAATCTTATAAGACATAGAAACATCTAATTGAAATTACTCTCATATATAATGAATTGTGGCATGAAATATGTGATGGCGACATTAAGCCTAATAAAGCAAGAGATGCAACTTTACTTGAAAAATGGGAAGTAAAAAATGCTAAGGCATTAGTTTTTATAAATTCTTCAGTTAACAATGAAATGTACATTCATATTGAAAACACCTAAGATGCATGGAATGCTTTGCGTACATTCAAAGATATATGTGATACACAACTCGAATCAAAGAAGGTTGATTTTCAATTAAAATTGCTTCAACAAATAATAACTTAAGGTAGTGATGTTCTTGAATATATTTCTCGTCTTAAAAACTTCAAGCATGAAATACAAAGGTTGGTTTTCAAGTTGTTGATGAAAGTTTCCTAACTACAATTTTAATTGCTGGTTTTCCTTCTTCTTACACACATTTTTTGGAAACTTTTCAAGTCACTGGAAAATTAGAGAAGATCACGTTTGATGAGTTGAGTGATATGTTAACCCAACATGACAAAATTTTTGGGAAGAAGAAACAGACTGGGGAAAATGTCTTTGTCACGAAGGCTAGCACAAGTAAATCCTCAACTGATAGTTTGAGAAGCAAAGGATGGGGAAATTTCAATCAAAGTCAAGCAGCACATGGTATATAAGGTCGTGGTCACAGCCAAAGTAGAGGAAACAATTTCAACATAGGTTATAGTTCAGGTAGGAGCAGTTTTCAAGGCAGAGGAAACAATCAAGGAAGATGATATAATCAAGGAAGAGGACAAAATCCAGGTAGAGGACAAATTCAAAACAGAGGTCAAAGCAGAGGCACAGGACAGTATCAAGGAAGAAGCAGATATTTAAGTCAAATATTTTGCAGAATATGTAACAAAGTTGGACATTATGATGAGGATTGTAGAACCTCCATTTATAAAATTCCTAAGTTTCATCCAAACTTTACACAGGTTTCCAATGACGAAGATGATCACGATGGTTCTGAATATGTCTTCAACAACACATAATCCACAACTTTACAGTTTTTAACCTTTCTTAGAAGTGATTATGAAGATGCATGGATTATGGATACAGGAGCAACTCAACAGATGAATTTTCGACGTGACTTATTGTGGAACTTCCAATAATGCCATCTCAATTCAATCTATGTCGCTGATAAAAAAAAACATATTCCTTATGGAAAAGGTGAATTTAAAGTTTTTTATTTGGAATTGCAGAAAGAATGATTTCAAATGTATGGTATGTCCCAACATTTAAGAAAAAATTTCTATCTTTAGTAATGATTCGACAAGCAAGATATCTGGTGATTATGGAAGATGGCTTAGTTAAAATTAACTCAGTCAAACAGAACATGAAAACAATGATGACACGCTATGAAGATGGAAATCTGTTAAGGATGAAAGGGACAATTATTCCAAAAAATTATGACTTTGCAGGTGCAGCAAGTACATACATTTCATTGATAAGATTGTGGCATGTAAGATATGGCCATCTCAACTTTGAAATTCTCTCTCAGTTACAATTACAGGGAATGGTTAAGGGACTTCCAACCTTCAAAAAGGAAAATGCAAAATGTGAAACTTTCATTTATGGAAAACAACATCGAGAGACTTTTGCCACAAGTTCATGGTGAGAAAATAGGCATTTGCATTTGGTTCACAATGGTATTTGTGGACCCTTACAAACTTCACTAGGAGGATGTAGATATTTCTTACTCCTTTTTAATGATTTTAGCAGGATGGCTTAGGTATATTTTTTGAAGAAAAATTAAAAATAATTTGAAAAGTTTAAAACTTTTCACCAACTTATTGAAAATGGCTTTAGTTAAGGAGAATATTTGCACTCTTAGAACCGAAAATGGAGGAGAATTCACTTCAAATGAATTCAAAATGTATTGCATAGATAATGGCATAAAATGAAATCTTACCAATGCTTACACTCCACAACAAAATGGAGTAGTAGAAAGAATGAATTGCACCTTGTTAGAAATGGTGAGATCTATGTTAACTTTCAAAAAGTTAGGTTCGATATATTGGGCTGAGGAAATTCATACCGCTGTCTACTTAAGGAACATATCACCCACGACTTCTTTAGACAGAATCACACCTTATGAAGCATGTTTGGCTTCAAACCTCGAGTTAAACATCTCAGATTTTTTGGATCAGTATGTTTTGCCTTATTTTCGAAGGAAAAACGAACTAAGCTTGAATCAAGAATCTTGAAGTGCACAATGATTGGGTATTCTGATGAGAAGAAAGAGTACCAAATTTTTTCTAATGGGAAATTTATTGTGAGCGGGGATGTGATTTTTGATGAAAATGAGAGTAAGAGTGTTGAATAAATTGAAAGTCTTCCTCAAAAGTTAGAAACAAAAGGGGATAAAAGAAAAGGAATTATACAAATTAAACTAAATTCACAAAATTGGTATAAACTTGAGTTTTCCTTCATGCAGAAAACAGATTCATCGAGACCATCTTCTTCACCACCTACCACATCTGGGTCTTCCTCATTCATCCAGCCCTGAAGCAGCAGTTCTTCGGCGGTGACTCTCCACATCGAATCCGTGGTTGATCAACGAACATACATGTACATCAACCCACTTTATAGTGATAGTGATTTTTTTCTAATAATAAAGCCAATGAACATCAATTTCCAAATATAGTTCAAGTTTGAAATATGTAGGCCTGATGAATAACATAAAACGGAACAATTAATCCTGGTGAAGAAATTTTGTGATAGCAAATGATTTCTTGAATCTTACATATGAAAGTAAAATATAAAAGTGTATGAATATGGTTGATGAACTCAGACAGTCATAAATCCCAAGACTAACCTTCTCTTACATTTTGGTAAAATACTTATTTTGCGAACTAGTGAGCAGTTAAGCTTGGATTACGTAGGGTCTCTTTTAACCCACAATCGCTTTTTCCCTTTTGAGTTTCCTCAGGTTATGATATTTTCCATTCACGCTCTGCCATAGTTTTCTTTCGACACATTTTCAAAATGGTAATCGCGAGTGGAAGTCAGTATGAGCCGGGAGCCCTCAGCCTACGAAATGCGTTCGTCACAGTTTGAGCCTCTCATTATTAAACGGACGCTCGTATCCGTGACTCGCGGTACACTTCGGTCATCTCTCATGCTCCCGGACCGGAAGCACATTGGGAAAGTCATGTGAAGGCCAGAAGATTGGATTCCCGAGTCATTCGTGCACAGCCTATACTACTCGTGTTCCATACCTTTAGTCTTAGAGATTCTATGTTGGCTCGAGAGATATACTTACAAAACAGGCTTATAGATGTGTTTCTTCATTAGGAAGAAAGGGTTTTTGTAAAATATAACTCATTAGAAACACCCTCTGCCACCTGCAACCAAAGGTATGTCGGGTTCACGAGCTCTCCTTGTCTAAATAGATTCCAAATTTCCTGCAAATGGTGAGGTAGATTCTCTCTTCCATCTCGGACTCGTCTCACGTCCTATCCGTCTTCGAATGTGGTGCCCATAGATACATTCACGGAAAACCTCACGACCCTATTCTCGCTTTCATCTCGGGGGTTGCCAGGTCTTGGGAGGTCGGGGGGGTGTAGAAGATGGCCCTCATTTCGGCTCCTTCCCATCCGGGTGTCATTTTAGATAACCCACTTTCTTGGCCTTGGACATTCAAACCCGATTTCAAGAAATACCCTCTTTAGGGGCTTTCTGTTGCGTTCACTTGTGTTTACCTCTTTACGTTTGAGCACGGATAAGTTCAGAAGTTTTGGGGCGTAAAAAACTCTCAAGGAATAGTGTGACCAAGAATTGTCTTTAATTGGGGGGGCGTCTCGGTCGTCGGCAACTGCTTGAGATGGGTTACTCAAGGTTTTTAATAAGGTTATGACCATTTCTACACCATACTTCTGGCCCCACGCCCAAGATTTCTCCGACGAGGAAGGGTTGCTTTGAATTTGGTGATGAGAGAGCACGGGGGACTAGTACTTGTTTGATGATTACCTTTGAGATTAGAGTCTACGGTGTAGATGTTCCCCCCTGTCTTTGCGTTGTTTCTGCCTATGTGATTTTTTTCACCCGCGAATACATACGTCAAACCCTCAAAGCGGAATAGTTCCACTTCATCCACCGCGGCTACATCCTTAGCTCTCGACCACCATCGGCCCAGCACTACCGTAAAACCCGAGACACGCCCTCTCCACGGTGGAACACTGTCGGAGATGGATTTAGTCTTGGGGTTCAGCTATATTTAAAGAGATCCTGTCAATAGGAAAAATGAAAGATTTGGTCCTACATATGTGCATGAGATTCCGGCCCTTCATTGAATGGAGTAACAGCACATGGCCTTTGGCCCACGGATGGAGGCCAAATGTTGGGCACGGAAAAGGAGGGTGACACCATGACGCGGGGAGGAAGGGAAGGCAGCCGAGTTTTCGGAGAACGGAAGGACTGGGTCATGGGGAGGGTCTCATCCCTCCAAGAACCATAAATTGATGATGTGGAGATTATGGGATGAGGCTGCCCCTCAAGAGGAGCTGTTAGATACGACGACCTAATAAGATCAAGGCTAGTTTGAGTAAATTATGATGGTGCTTCCTCTTGAAACCCTCTAAGGATATCCACGAAATTTTATTTCGTATGGAAGCAAAGTAAGTGCGGCAACTTGGACGATGAGGAGAAACTCGAGCATAATTGGCAGTTCTTGGATAGAAATATCATAAGCGAAATGCAGTGGATGGATAGTGGATTGATAACACGGTATCATGGAGCGATTGCTGAACTAACTAACTAATGAAATCGGCTATAGAGCTACGGGAGTTGCTATGAATCTATCGAAGGTCCTTTGGCCCGACAAACTTGGCCTTCCTGGTATGGCGGGGACATGTTAGGGGACTAATTTGTGAAACTTGCTCGCATTAAAGAGCTGGAAGACAAATACAAAGAGGTAGAAAGTGAAGAAGAAAAGACTAGTGCTAGTGGGATCGGCAGCAGCACACCATCACGAAGGATAATGAGTGAAAAGGAAGTGATAAAGAAGAAATCAGTGTCAAAAGATGATATGTAATCGGATGAAATGAAACACAAACCTCCTGGGCTTGGAGTGCCTCATCTGAACCGACATCATATCGGAGGTAAGGAAACGTTAAGTATATTTTTAATGGATGATAAGAGAGTTGTTATGGAAGTTTTTCAAAGGGAAACACGAGAAGGGACAGGAGAAAGCTAGAGACAAGGTGGGCATAGCCAAGAGAGTATATCACTTACCTAAATGGATTGGGTTCCTAAAGAAGTTGGCTATCAAGGGATTTAAGACCATTCCACGGGGTGATGGAAATTAGAAGGGTACTTGAGAAACCACAGCCATAAGTAGTGAGTGTTTTGGAGTAGATTGCCAAAGGGTGTGAGTTTGAGCAAGGTGGAGACTAATTGATTAAACGAGGCCTCCCATCATGTTGGGATCTGACTGCCGCATTTGGTCTGGCAATACAGTGACAATGGTTATGAATCGGAAAAATCTTCCTATGAGAAAACCCTTTCACTGAAAGATGAAAATATGGTGTTGCCCTAGGAAAGGAGATTTCCCTTCTGCAGCCACGATCAGCAGCAGCATACACGTGGATTACTCGGGAATTAGTGAGTATATGAGCCTTAATGAGTACACACTATGCCCTCGCAGTGTGACCATGGCGAAATGCGGTGGTATGAAAATATACCTAGTCACCACATTGTCCCTCCAGTACCCTCTTAGAATCATGGATTGGTCTTTCCATGTCATGGGGTACTTTTAACACAAACGGCAACTACTACGCCGTTCACTCTAAGAATTGATTCTCTTAGTCGCTAGTAGCATATTATTTCTGCTTTTTGTAATATTGAGTGAAATCTTCATTTCACCCTATCTTATTTTCTATTTAAGTTGTTTTGTTTTATATTGGAGCCTATGTTGAGGCCACTACGGGAGATGATGGCGCTTTTCCTCATTATCAATTTTGATTTTGATAGAGACAAAGCCTTGAGAAAGATATTTTTGTGAACAAATGTTGGTCTGGTATGTTTTATAACAGGCAACGGGGATTATGAAAGAAACAACTTTGAGTTTATAGAAAGGGTTCGGTTACCAAAACGAGGAAATTGTTAGTTGTAAATGCCCTTTTTGTAAAGTTTGAGGCCTTCTTGTGGATTTATACGGAAAAAATTTATTGAGATCAAATGATATTATTTTGTTGTAGGATGGATTCTGGTAACACTACGAAAAAATCACGTGGTGAAGTGTCGTCACCATTAGCTCATTGGTAAATTCGAAAAGAGCCTTCGTCACCAAAAATGAGCATCACAAAAGGTAAGCGTCGCGAAAAATATAGGTGTTATTAGTGACATTCAAGGTCCGTCACCAATAATAATTTATAGTGACGGATAGTGACCCGTCACCATTTCATATGGCTTAATGAAGTGACGGACAATAGCCTGCGTCACCAAAATTGAACATCACCAAAGTGGCGTCGTCAGTATAGGTTTTGTAGTGACATTCGAGTGCGATCTCAATGACGGTTATAGTGAGATAATGACGTCACCCATTTCGCCTGTTGCTTCAACCGGACAATGACAACCAAATCTGCGTAGAAGGTCACAAAGGTAACGTCGCCCGAAAGAAATATGTGTTGTGGTGACGTTGGTCGCGTCGATATTAATTACAATGGCGGATAGTGACGTCACCATTTCCTTGAGCGATAGCGATTTTTGTGATGGACCTTTCATGGCCATCTTGTTGATGCATGTAAGCAGCGTTCATTGACGTCACCTGCTTATTAGTGACATCAATTCACATCGCGAATAGCCTATAACAATATTGTTGATATCACCATTTCATATAAACAACAACGATTTAAGTAATGAGACAGCCAGTGTCATATGAATGCGCTATATATAATGACGTGGTGTCGTCACCAACTAAACTATTTTGAGTGGTGAAAAGGTCACCATAAACTCATTGTTGATGGTCAAAACATCCGTCTTAAAAATGATCTTAAATCATTCCCTATATGATGTCAGGGGCGATGAATCAAACCACCAACCTCTGGCAGCAAAGCGGTGCTCTTCCATTGAGCTAAGCGCATACAAAATTAGACTTCAAACTAGCAATTGCCCCTAAAGTACAAAGATACACCAAAGGAATAAGAACAGCAGGCAAGAAAAGAACTTCAGTGTCCTTGCACCTATTTTTATTCTACGACCTCTACAAAGTATGATCTTGATCTATAGCGTACTTATGCCGATGGTAATAATTTAATAGTAAATGTTATATTAGATAAAACAAATGGTGAAAACACCACAAGCTAATTTTTAATCCTTACACTGCATTCTTATTCAGGTCTGTGGGTGCTTCGTTCCAAAGTTCAAGCTGATGATTTTAAATGGAAAATATAAAACTATTTACAAGTAGTTTACAAGTTAACATTTTGGATATAAATTCTATTCAATTTATATGACAAGAGTTATGCCATAACCTTGAAACTAATTTCTTAACTAAAAAGACTTTCTTAGTTAACAATGACGAAAACTTGGTCATGGCATAAAATTCTCTTGTTTTTTCGAATAGGGGTGCATGTAACCGATAAAGGTTGTATAGAAATGTGAACCATAAACGAGTTTCACTAAAACATGGAAATGACAAAATGTGATGAAAAGCAAGAAAATTTTAATTAAATATATGAGAAGCTTGTCGAAATATTCAGATATAATTAAACTAAAAGTAAGTTTGTAAAAAAACAAATTGCCATCATATACATCGCACTGCATCGTATGAATTTGCATCGATGTCTTGAATTAATATGACTTCAAATTTTGAAATTTTCTTTTAGATAACATTTATCACTAAAAAATGCAGTCAAACATGAAGTAATCTCATGAGTCTTTGATTTATCTTTCTCAGTTGATAGATCCGGAATCTTAAATAACAACTAGAGAATTGCCAAGTGCAAAGGCAATCGGAACATGGATAAGAGAAAGAAATTAGAGGAGATTGTATAAAAAAAATAATCAAACAAAATATACTAAAAATGAAATACAACCCATATGAAGATAATTTCAAGTTGTTCATTATGATTTTCCAAGTGAAAGAAAGTTTGTAACTAGTGTCGTGACGGGACTCCACAAGAAGTATTATAGAAAAAAACTTGGAAGGAAATTATGGGGATTTGAGTTTGATGATATTTATGAAGCACATATTCTACTTAGTGAAAGTAGCCCCTTTAAGGGTGTGGGAGTTGACTTCTATAGAATAATAATTTTGAGCTTAGGCATGACTTTGCACAATATAACTTTACATTCAAATGTCGGTGCAATCAAACGATTTGAGACCTTTAAATGTAATTCGGAAAAACTCCATAATCTATGCAAATGCTTCTAAACTCTATTTGAAAAGGAAATTAGTTTACACGATCTGAAGAAAACTTTTATTTCGACGAACAGTAGTGAGTTGATCGAAGCATCATTTTCATTAGGCGAAGTGTGTGAATTGTATTTTCAAAGGGCTCAGAGGTCATTACCTTCATGGATATATATTACAGAAATCGATTTTGAAAATACGAGTAAGAAAAATTAAATGACTTGTCTGAGCATTCGGTGTTCAGAAAAAAAAACACCAAAAATCTGCCAATTTGTTGAATACCTGCGAGCAGTAACAGTTTATTATTTCTTATCAATTCCTCTAAGTCATGGATTGCCGAGCTGTACAAAATACAGAATATTCTTATGATTGGTCTATTACCGATGAATAATTTAAAACAATATGCTCGTAACCTAACACAAAATACGAGGGTCCAACGGTAATACAGTAGAATAGTGGAAATGGAGGCTGGATTTCAAAGGGAGCATGAGGCGAGATGATGCTTTTGAAATTTGATGGAAGGCGGAGAATGAAGAAGGATGGATTACTGACAAGTTTTGGAGTCTCGGGATAGAAGAGAAGGAAAGAATGACTTCAAGTTCAAAGCACGGAAATGTATGACCCTGGAAGAAGGGTCTGATTACGACATTTCAATCTAGAAAGGGAAGTAACTGTCTGCTTTAAGTGATAGACATTCAATTATGAGATTCTACATGGATGTAAGGTGATGCATTAACAGAAAACGGTAGACAGTTTCACATGAATATATCCTTTCTTCATGAATGCAATGATTATCGGAATTATGTTCAAGCAAAGGGCTGGAAACGATTAATGCGGGGAATTTATATTTGATAATACGAAAATATAATATTCAAATAATATAAAGCAGAGCCTTTAAAATCAAGCAATTTGAGACCTTTAAATGGTGCAAATACATATATTAAACAATTTGAGACCTTTAAATGGATGAAAATAAATGTAAATCAAGCAATTTGATACCTTTAAATGTATAGTCGGAAACAACAACACAGAATACGACAAATGCTTCTTCTATTTGAAAAAGTAATTTGATCAGCGGAAAACTTGTTTTGGACTAGACATTGGTGAGTTGATATGGCGCTCAAACAGTTGGGCGGATATTATTATGTAGTGTATTTTCAAAGGGCTCAAAGAGTCATTACCTTCAAGATGGCTATATATTTTGGGAATGCGTTTTGAACATACGGTGAAAAAAGGGCTCCCATTAACGTACGAACGGTCAGGTGGTGAGAAAAAACGCAAGATACGCCAGTTTAATTTGATGCCTCGAAATATGGTTATTGTTTTAACATCAATTCACATCTCAGTCATGGATTACGGGCACCTGCAAAAATAGAATATTCTTATGATTGATATACATTTTTAAAATGGTATAAATTTTATGATACTATTATATTTTCACTTTAAACTACGATTCAACGGAAGTAAATAGAAAACAAGAATAGTGGAAATGATGATTTTGGATTTCAAGTTTGAAGGAGCATATGGGGGCGAGGGATGGTATCTTTTGAAATTCGGTCTGAGAAGCGAGAAAGGATGGGGTACTAATAAGGATTTTGGGTCTCGGGATAGAAGGGGAGAGGAAAAGAGGCAAACTTCAGAGTTCAAAGCACGGAAATAGCTGACTTCCCTGGAGGAGAGATTTTGATTCTCTTTGTTCAATCTCGGCGAGTAAGCAATGCCTTTGGTCAGTCGACATTCAATTGTCGGATTCTCTATGGGATGTAGGTGATGGCATTAGCCGAAAGCGAGTGGACGGGGTTTCACATGAATATATCCTTTCTTCATGAATGCGATGATTATGGTAAGTGTTCGACAAAGAGATGAAAACGATTATTGCAAGAGGCTTTATAATGTTTGATATGCAAAGAATAGAATATTCAAAATAGTACATCATATGAGAGGAGACCTTTAAATCAAGCGATTTGAGACCTTTAAATGGGTGCAAATACATATAAATCAAGCAATTTGAGACATACAAATGTATGGTCGAGCCGAAACTCAGTCTGTGAAAATGCTTCTAAACTCTGTTGAAAAGAGAAATTAATTTGATCCTTGGAAAACTTGTTTGGACGGACATTGGTGAGTTAATCGCGGCTGTGATTGGTAAATTAATATATGGTGTATTTTCAAAAGGGCTCAAAGAGTCATTGGCTTCTGAATGTATATTTTGGGAAGATAAGTTTGAAGATAAAGGTAAGAATTAGTCAACATACGAGCAGTCGGGTGGATTTGAGAAAAAACACCAAAATGCATAATTTTTGTTGAATGCCCTCGGCAATGTGGTTTATTGTTGCTTTCAATTCTCCCTAGAGTCATGGATTGAGAACTGCACAAAATAAGAATATTCTTATGATTGGTCTACGATTACGAAGTGAATAATTTAAAACAATATACTCGTAACCTATGCAAAATACGGATTCAACGAAGTAAATACGAGGAAACAAGAATAGTGGAAATAAGTATTTAGTTTCAAGGCGGAAAGGCATATAAGAGCGAGGATGAAGTGCTTTTGAAATTTAATTAGAGCGGGAGGCAGAGAAAGGATGGATTATGTAAATTTTGAGTCTCGGGATGGAAGAGAAGGAAAAGAGGCAAACTTTCAGTTCAAGCAGAGTAATGACTTTGGAAGGAGATTTTGATTATCTTGTTCGATCTTAGCGGTAGAGTAAGCTGAGTGGTAAACATTCAGTGCTCAGGGTCTCTGGGATGAGTGAAGTGGCATTAGCCAAGAAGCGGCCCAGACGAGGGTTTCACATGAATATATCCTTTCTTCATGAATGCGATGATTATCGAGTCATTTCAAATAAAAGTGAGAACAATGTACGAAGGGTTTATGTCTTTGATATGCAAAAATAGAATATTCAAGGCAGGCTACATCCCATATGAAACGGAGACCTTTAAATCAAGCAATTTGAGACCTTTAAATGGAGGTACGAAATACATATAAATCAAGAAAACATAGTTGAGACCTTTAAATGGATGCAAATAAATATAAATCAAGCAATTTGATACCTTTAAATGTATGGTCGGGAAACAGCAACTCTAGAATACGTTCAAATGCTTCTATTCTATTTGAAAGAGAAATTAATTTGATCCTTGAAGGAAACTTGTTTGGACGGACATTGGTGAGTTGATAGGCTCAAACAATTAGGCGATGTGTGTCGTTGTATTTCGAACTCAAAGAGTCATTACCTTCTAGATGGTGTATATTTTGGAACTACGTTTGAGCATACTGGTGGAAGAATCGATAGCGTACGAACAGTCAGTGAATTTGAGAAAAACACAAGATACGCCAATTTTGTTGAATGCCTGCGACTGATATGTGGTTTATTGTTTCTTCATTCCTCCTGGGTCGTAGTTGCGGGCACCGCAAAAATAAGAATATTCTTATGATTGATCACAGTGAATATTTAAAACAATATATTCGCAACACGAAAACTACGGATTCAACGAAGTAAGAGAAAACAAAATAGTGGAAATGATGATTTTTGGATTTCAAACTAAAGGAGAATATAAGGGCGAGATGAAGTGCTTTGAAATTTGATGCGCGGAGGAGACGAAGGATGGGTTACATGAGATTTTGGAGTCTCGGGATGAAGAGAAGAGAGAAAGAGGCAAACTTCAGAGTTCAAATGAAATATTTTGGAAGGAGAAATTTGATTCTCTTGTTCAATCTCGGTAGGAAGTAAGCAATGCCTTTGAGTCGATCGACATTCAATTGTCGGATTCTCGGATGGTAGGCAACGTGGCAAAATAAAAGCGGCTAGACGGAGTTTCACATGAATATATCCTTTCTTCATGAATGTGATTAACGAGTATGTTCAAACAAAGTGAGCAATAGAAACTTTATAATTTTGATATGCCAAAGAATAGAATATTCAAAATAGTACATCATATGAGGAAGGAGCCTTTAAATCAAGCAATTAGGTGCTAAATGGGTGCAAATACATATAAATCAAGCAATTTGAGACCTTTAAATGTATGGTCGAACGGCAACTCAGTACGGCAAAATCTTACAACTTTCTGTTGAAAAGAGAAATTAATTTGATCCTTGAAGGAAACTTGTTTGGACCGAGACATTGGTGATTGATAAGCGACTCAAACAAATTGTTAGGCGAGAGATTATTATGTAATTGTATTTTCAAAGGGGCTCAAGAGTCATTACCTAGATAAGCGCTATATATTTTAGGAAATGGAACGAAGATCTGAGTAAAATAATACTTTATCGAAACGATCGGAGTGGGTAGAGAGAGAAAAAAAAAAACACCAGAGAAAAAATATTGAATATACGAGCTTGATATGGTTTATTGTTCTTCAATTCCTCCTCAGTCATGGATTGCGGGCACATAGAAAATAATAATATTCTTATGATTGGTCTGTTTTAGAGCAAACTATTTAAAACAATATGCTCATAACCTAACCCATAATCTGATTCAACGGAAATAAATCGGAAAACAAAGATAGTGGAAATGATTTTAGTTCAGGCGAAGGAGCATATAAGGGGCGAGGATGAAGTACAGAATTTCGGTGGGAGGGGCAGAGGATGGGCTCTAATGAGGATTTACAGATCTTGGATAGAAGAAGAGAGAGAAAGAGGCAAACTTCCAAATTCAAAGCACGGAAATGTATTCCTAGAGGAAGATGGTCTGTTGATGTGAGATGGCAATGCCTTTAGTCGAATCAACATTCAATTGTCGGATTCTCTATGGGATACTTGAGTGGGGTGTAGAAGCTATTTGGACGGAGTTTCACATGAATATATCACTGTGTAGATACAGTAATTATCGGAATTATGTTCAGATAGAAAGTAGGGCAGTGTAGATAAGGCTTTTGCAAATGTTTGATATACGAAGAATAGAATATTGAAATAGTACATCATGAGGAGAACCTTTAAATCAAACAATTTGAGACCTTTACATACATATATTCGGAAGCAACAACTCATGCATGCAAATAGCTACAAACTCTCAATTGTTGCTCATGTACCAAATGAAAATATTTGACCAAAATTCTAGTTAACGAGCCTGATAGAAATAATTGATTGTTGAAAGATTCGAGGATTTGTTTATAAAAATGTCATGGAAAAGAGGAAGCTTACTGATCGAGATGTTGAAATGGTGAACGATAATGAGTATGTTTGGAAAAAAAAAAAAACTCTAAATAGCAGTGGGGTGTTACAGTTGTCATCAACGCTTTGAAATCAGGAAAGAGTAGTCTTCTATGTTACCCATGGTTCAGTAAGTAGCGCCATGTAACCATAAAACTGGCTTCTTGTATGGGAGAAAATGAGATAATTTACATGGGCGATTAACGGCTCGATTTATAGCCTTTGAAGTTCAAGAACAGGGATATTTCAAAGACTGTTTCCTACGGAACAACTTGATGAAGTCTTGTATTATACGATGAAGACATTCTTGAGGCAAGTAAAGCTAATTGTGCACAAAAAAACGTTATGCAATATAAGGCATGTGAATTAAGAGGTGGCCATTCTTCTCCCTAGATAAAGCATCACTTGAAAGACATTTGTATGCATTTGATGCATTCTGTCTATATACTTAACCTAATTCTGAGTTATGAGAAGTGGCAACAGAACCACGTATTTTCTTCTTGCAACTTACGAAGTTGAAAAGGCATGTAACAAATCACTCACTATCCTGTGGATCAAAATCAAAATCACTTGGCAACGATATTTTTACTCTTGAAAATGTCAGAATGCGAATGTTTCATTATTGTGATTCTAGGTTTGTCAAATCTATAGAGCACAATTTGAGTGGCGTCTTTGCCTTTGAAAATCGAGAACTAAAAAGTTTCTACTTCGATCATAGTTTTAAAAGCTTGGCGGTTTAGGCATGGTAGCAAGCCAACCGTGATAGATATACCGATGAAAGCAGAGCGAAGAAGCTTTGACTGTCAGGTTGTCATTTGAAAAACACGGACCTGGCAGTAGGTTAATAGCGAAACCGTAGGTTTATGCATCGCTGGCAGTTAAATTCTATGAGCCGGTCATCCTCCTCCTCGGATGCGTGATACGCTGGGTAGTAAATTCTGAGTTCTTAGTTCAGGAAATTTGAACACGATTTCTCAATTGAGTCTGTCAAGGTGTGGCCATGTTATTTCCATTAAATAATTCCATCTGAGGAGTGGCTGGAGAACCTCCCTGAAGCATCATTCTCATAGATAAGGCATCATTCAAGACACCTAATTGAAAGGATCTGCAATCGATTAGAGACATTATTATTAGGGAGAATAGGATGGTGAATATACAAAGACATCATTATTGCAGTGATGAAACAACTATACAGGCAATTTTGTGATTAATATTTCAATATGTAATTTTAACAAGAGAACATACGCTTGCATGAGTCATTTACGAGCCTACACCAATGCCAAGAAGGGCATCAATACGGAAGCACCTCTTGAAGAACATCACCTAAGACATTCGCTGTATTATCATTCTCGGCCTACACTGCCGATACATTTCATGTCGACGCGGCATCTCACGACATTATCCATTCACATGAAGTTAGAACATCATTTACACCTACCAATATAATTTAATTTCTAAATTCCCATTCCATAAACAAGCCTCATCTAAATCAACTTCTTAAGTGTACAAGTATATTAAGTAACTATAATATACATAATTTTAATGGAATTTAATTTGTGATAGCAGGAAGAAAGGATACCTCGGTGAAGTTTTTCATCAATGTGACCCGGAGTCACCAAGCAGGTATTAACTATTAAATAATTTATTTGAGGTACAAAACTCTCCCAAGGTTGTAGATCAATCAGCAAACAAAAAAACCCTGATAGACAAAAATGACGATTGGCCAAATTAAATTACAACAAGAAAAAATATAGAACACTCATGGAGAACCCCAGAACTCATGGCAAAGCTGGCAAATTCCTATCATCTACGACATCATCTAACACTATACGCACAATAAACAAATAATAAATATTAACGAAATTGAAAAACAATGATTGGGACACAATCAGGCTATGCCAAATGGTTGAATGGATGGCATTCATTAAAACGTAGACAATGGCAACCTAAAGGAAATTTCTAGAAAAATGCCAAATCCCTTGCATCGACAAAAACATAAAGTTAGCGTAGTACAAGAATACTTCAAAGTCAAAAATTCATGCTTAAATATATGAATCCTTAGCAAAAACACCAGGCCAAGATGTTGAAAGATACCTATTTCCTGTCTCTGTTCTTGTAAACAAGCATGTCTTGTATAGTGAAATTTCTTGAAAGTCAGTGAAGTGAATATTGGCTTGACGAATAGGACAAATTTGCATGACTTGATTTAAATTTAGCTGAGATAAATGGCTAATGTATGAATCGAAAGGGAGCTTACGATTGTGGCATCAGACAATGACCCTCTTGTAACCATCCATTCTTAGATGCGCTGCACACAACCATCTAGAGGTGATCTGATGTTCTCTTAACAAATTCAGTCTAGCAAGCACTGCAAGAGACAAACTACGGGACCTTTAACCTTTGATTTATACAACGATCCTCTAGATTTACATGCAATCACGATGCGAGAACTCATGAAGTTTCATCTTTAGGGAAGCCAACATTTACAGAATCCCATGGTAGACAGAACACGGCATTAATGAGTTCAGATGGGTCCATTTTCCATCTAGTCTCAAATGTGCTAATCGTTCAATTTTATTTTTATTTATTCTTTTTAATGCGATTTATTGTGATATTTCGGACGAAGATAATCTGTCCTGTCTGATTTTCCATAGATCTCAAGTTTCAGCATCAAGACAAAATTTCTTCTTGCAGTAACCATGAACAAAATAATACATGGCTCATGTTCTCACCTAGTTTCATGTTTTTCTTGCGTAAAAAGTAAAGTAGGCACCAAACCCGATATGTCGTCGGAAGTACATCGGCTCCGATCTTATTATTTGCCTCTTTGTTATATTTGTCTCTGGTAAGCAGAATCATAGTTGCAAATCTTAAAAATAGTTTTTTATTAAAAAATAATTATTTAATGTATTTTTTTAAACCAGTTCATTACAACGCCGACCGCTCCCGATTCGACCGATTCAGTTAGAAACCGGTTCATTAGGTCAGTCACAGTCCGATTTTAAAACTGCAAACTGTGGAACCTTTACCTTTCCACAAGGTAAGCTATTACAAGTCTTGAATTATTTGATCTAAATATCTAACACTCAAGCATAGTAGAACTACGTTGGAACATGAATTTTAGCTCTACAATGTCTTTAGTTTCGTATTCTATCATTGCTATTTGATAGATATGATGCGGTAGAAAAACTCGAGGCAAAAAATATGTCTACTGACGGACCTTTCCCTTTCCAAAAGTGAAGCATACAAGTCTTCATAATTTTATCGATAAATAGCTAATGTGTATCGTAGAACTACGTACAGGAAATGAATTCTTTCAATGTCTTTGGTTTCACAATCAAGTCTAAATGTAAAATGAGGAAAGCATTTCTCATTCTTATTTTATTAGGAGCACTTCACGATCTTTGATTAAAAACACTCATCTTAAACAACAGTAATAGATATGCTGAATGTGTAGGAAAGTAGATTGATGATTATAGACACATTATGAGAAGATAATACTTGGGCAGGGAAGATGGGATATTCGAAAAGGACATCCATTGGTAGAAGGTACTTTAAAAAATATTAGAAATGTTTGCTACAGCCATATCTCGAAACTTAAAGATATTAGAACGAAAGGGATTTTAACTAATCATTGAAAATAATGACGATATTACATTCTAGAATATGGCTAGAATATATTATGGTCTGGCCCTACACAATCAAATTCCCAAGAACAATCTCCAAGTGATAATTGTCTTCCTTCCTTTATTTGTAGTCTCTAGAAACACACGCAACTTATTAAATAAATTGCACCTGTTCTCATTATAAATCACAATGCCAATTCTTGAAATCCTGGAGTACATTCAAACGACAGAAAAGCAGAACAAAGAAGAGAGCTTTACATGGGAGCGAAAGTCTTTGCAACTATGGCGATACACACTCAACAACAAACGATCCCGGATCTTGTCATGTGACACACGGCTCCCCTTTAAAATCATAAACCCCAAGCCTCAAATGATGTCATCCATTTCAGAGAAGAGCCCCTTCCTCACATAGCATCTACAAAATTGGTGAAAACCAACAGAAGATAGCATGACGACTTTAAACCATGTCTCAAAATAACAAAAATTGAATTATTGAGTGCATATAAAAACCATGTTAATCTAACAATTTAACTGACCTCTATAAGCGATTCTTGGGGCTGACTCATGTTCTCCACTATGATAGGGCACCCCATAGTTTGACGACCCAATTCCACTGACCAGCTTGCACCACTTTCCAGGTTACCTTTTTAGAGAAAGTCACCATCCTTATCAAGCACCTACATAGTTTCCAAGGAAATAAACAATTATACTTGAATGGAAAGTTTACAGTCATATTTATTTTTTAACTGTTGGAAGAAGCAATTTATCAATTGGAGAAAAACAATCACTGCATGGATGGACAATACATAAAGAAGCACAAGAAGATCTGAATTACAATTATAAATCCCCAGTAGATCAGAATGTCAATGTAATATTTTAAAGCACCAGTAAACACCAAGAATGGAGATGGAATACCAGTTAGTATTATCTCAAGGACTAGGAGGAAAATGTAGAATTATTAGCTTATACAGTCTCTTAAAGCTAGAACCTTTAGGAAATAAAACAAGAAATATTAAGATTAAAGGTAGATATTATCCTACAACACTGTTGGCAAAGAAACTGAGATGTGAGAATGGCACTTACGTTTTTGTAAATGTTCATCCTGGTTTTTGCTAACCTGCATGGAGGAAAATGCAGAATTATTAGCTTAACTGTGCTTAAGCTAAGGAATCCTCCAATTGACCGTCCAGTAATATGCTCAGATTCTTTATGCTCCTTTTTCTCCATAGTTTGTTTTGCAACCCACAACTGAATAGTTCGTTTTGAAACCAACAGTCGCTGAAGAAGGCTAAGAAATGGCATGTGCCCAAGAAATTTGTATTTTCTGGGTTCTTTTAAATGAGTAATTTCTAGGGCTATGATCCAATAATAATATAGAAAATTCTCATTTCAATCTTAAAAAATATAAAAATTGCAGAAACTTCGCACATATCAAATTTTTATGTGTTCAAGTTTTTGTATGGACAAGATTAATGGTGCAATCCGAAAACAATAGTCACTGTCATTGGCAGGGACTAAAAATATATCTACTAAATGGGCCTAAAACATTTTATAGATAAGAAACAAAGGAATCTCTCTTCATAACCAAATATCAATTTTGGAGTTCTCGAAACAAAATAGAAAAATCAATATGTTTTATTTCTTAAGGTTCAACCATATTCCTTCACAATCTGAACGGACGTAATCCACGGTCATGTCAACGTTGACATCGACATCAGCTATATCTTCTTCAATTACACATTTTGTGTCTTGAAAGTCCACAACATGTGACAAATCTGCATACTCGGGTTCATATGAGGCATTATTTCTCAATCCTTTTGGAGGACATGTTAACAATAAAAATTTCTTCATATTCACCATTGTAAAACCCAAATCATTAGTTTTGATCCCTCTCTTATTGTATACATCAATCCAATTACATTTTAACAATGTGAACTCCATACAAAAATAGTCCAATGTAATTATTTCTTCTACCACTCCATAAAATGTTGTGGTTTGAAGTATAGGGTTTGCATCTTTGGAACTTGACCTCATCATTGTTTGAGCTTCCATACACACGCCACTATTTTGGGTGGTTCTCTCATTCTCCATGCTTTTTGTATGGAATCTATAACCATTGGTTAGGTATCCCTTGTACTTATTCACGAATTTCCTGGGACCACGCGCTAGCCATTTAAGTGTATCAGACACATTTCCATCTCCCTCCACCTATATAGTTTTAGATTTTTAAATGTAGTTAGAATTCATACATTCAACCTCTAAAAATTATTTAATTTCCTGCATGATAATATTCCAATGTAATTATTTTTAAGTACACTTATAATATAAATAATGTACTTACCTGTTGTTTTAACCAGCTAGTAAATTTATGGCTGTGGAGTTTCTGCAATAGAGCTTCATATTTTTTCATTTGGGTAATTGAGTTGGAAATCTCCATTTTGTGCATCCTAATTCAACAATTATGGACAATAGATATGGTGGTTAATGTGTTTTGATTAATTATGAATAAAAAAATTAAAGGTCAAATATCTTAAACCTTAAACAACCTTAAACAAACAATCAAAAAAATTACAGGCCAAATATGTAACTTACTCTATCCATGGATCAACTTTGTTTGTGTGAAATAGAACCCACCTATGGGCTTGTTCCCAACTAATGCCATCCAATTATGAAGGAATTGGAGTAGATAATGGCTTTCCATCAAGGATAACTTCTTCAACTTCCTCATCCCACACTTCATTTCGACCATGTGTGGATCCAATAGCTTCCATACCTTTCAAGTATCCTCCACAAAAAATTATTGATTCCTCCACAGTATAGCTTTCAGCAATGCATCCTTCAGGCCTATTTTTGTTCTTAACATAAATATTATATACTTTCATGTTCCTACAAAATTAACAAACAAAAAAATTAAGTAATGTCAAAATCTTAAAAAAAAAATATTTGTTGTCTTGATAAAAAGTAAAGTTTCACATACCTCTCAAAGGGGTACATCCATCTATATGCAACTGGCCCACAATATCGAAGCTCATGTACCAAATGTACATTCAAATGCAACATTATATCAAAGAATGAAGGAGTGAAGTACTTTTCAAGAAAGCACAATGTCTCCACAATATCATTTTCCAGCTTATCAAGACTCTCTACTGAAACTGATTTTGCACAGATTTGCCTATAAAAGTAACAAGGCTTGCAAAGCGTCTTTCGGACAACAATTGGTAACACATGACGCAAAGCCACTGGGAGGAGTTGTTGCATTAGAACATGGAAATCATGTGCTTTCATACCATGGAACTTAATCTCTTCCATAGATATATGATTTTTTGGATTAGAGCTGTAACCGTCTGGCACCTTTAACATGAAAAGAACATGACATAGGGTCTGTTTCTCTTTCTTTGAAAGAGTATGTGGTGCAAGTGGAAGGAATATTTTATATCCTTTAACTTCTGGCCATAGTGATTTCCTCAAGCCCTTTTTTTGCAAGTCATCACGTGATTTTTTCCCATCTTTGGACTTCCTTTTATATCCAGAAGGGTTCCAAAAATGCTTTCACACACATTCTTCTCCACATGCATTACATCTAAATTGTGGCGTATTAGGAGTTTCTGCATTCCAACACATCAAGAATATCATAACAATATTTAATATGGACAAAAAGATAAACAGTCAATTCAACCAAGACATCTAATCACAATGAGGTCAACTAAGCAAGTTGTGTCCAATAATTAGGCATGGTTGATCATGGGTCTACATACCTCCCAATATGGTAGATTGAATAGAATTGATTGTTTCTTCCACACCACAACATCGGTTTTTTCACCTGTTTTACTATTTCTTTTCCTTTTATTTGATTCAATCTTCCCCCATATTTCTTCCTTTCCCTTTGTTTCCTTAAAAATATCTGACACTTTCACAATTGGAGGGGCATAACGATGCTCCTCCTTCCCATTAAACGGTGCCTTTTGTGAGCGAAACTTATGACGTTGAGGAAGAAATCTCCTGTGTCCCATGCACACACATTTCCTGCTACAACTGAGGTACTCTGATTCTGTGTTCCTCCCACATATGGGACATGCATTATAGCCTTTTGTTGTGCAACCAGCCATATTCCCATAAGCAGGAAAATCATGGATCACACACATAAGAATTGCCTTCATGTTAAATGATGTCTTACTATAAGCATCATATGTCCATACCCCTTGGTCCCAAAATTCCTTTAGTTCATCTACCAAGGGTTCCAAATACACATCAATGTCATTTCCTGGTTGCTTGGGACCAGGTAT